>CM035429.1:81118535-81528535 GCA_020310875.1 Ceratopteris richardii
TTTCTGACGTTTATACTGGTGCCGCGAGTGACCGTCGGTATGAGCCCCGTCCGTATGTGAAAGAACTTGGAGAAGCTTGTCGAAGGTAGAAAAGTGTGTTTCGAGGCGACAAGGTTTGGTCAAGCCAACCGGCACAAGACCAGCCCTTGAGCTTATGGAGACTCAAATAGACCTTATAGGCATGTAATAAGTGCAAAGAAACACACTATGTACCTTGGAGCATCAAGGAGAATGAGTCGATACAAAAGAGATAGGTTCGCGGGTCGACTAGCTCAAAAAACTTACTATCTATGGAAGAGACAATGAACTTCAAATGCCCATAGCGACCACCATGATTACAATTAGAAAAAAAGCCTTTTATGGGAGTGATACACATAGGGTTGAGTGTATGGAATGCACAAAATTTTAAGGAATAAGCAAAATATGCTATAGGAATGAATGCGACATTCACCGGTGGTACTTCCTTTTTTTCAGGAATACGTAGAGATTGACCCCGAGGCAGAAAAACGCAGATTTCTCCAAATCTACTGAACCAAATGCTTTATAACTTCAGAGGCATAAACTAGACACTTTACCTTTCCAATGAGTCCTCTTACACTCAATTTTGAGCTTTTACAACGGTAAATGAACCATAAAAAATTTCTCAAAAAAATACAATAAATGAGCATATGAAAAGAACTCTCCAACGTATATTCTTTCGATGTGATAGCCTTTGAGGTAGATCAAATCCACTCAAGCATAGTATAAGCTTGATGTTCCAACAGCTCCCCCTCAAGCTAAAGTATGCTTGAGTCTTCGTTCTCTGATAGGTTGAATACCTACCATAGCTTTGAATCTACAAAGCTTTATTCCATCAAGTGCCTTCGTCATCATATCTGCTACTTGCTTTTCAGTAGGAACAAAAGAAATGTCAATCTCCTTTTCCATGAGCTTCTCCCTGATGAAGTGGTAATGGACTTCTACGTGCTTGGTTCTCGCATGGAAAATAGGATTTGCCGCTAGATGCATGGAACTTACATTATCTCCAAATATGTGAGGTTTAGAACTCACTAGTCCCAAATCTGTATACAATGCTTTTAACCATATTGCCTCTTGAGTTGCTATGGTCAAGCCTCTGTACTCTGCTTCAGTTGAGGATAAAGCAACTGAGCAATCAAGCTATTATAGATTTCCTAATGTTTTTCTGAGCTCTTTTGGGCTGCTGCCTATAGATGTGCACTTGGTTAGTTGGGCTTTTGCAAGTTCACTAGGAGGTTTTATTCTATTTTTGAGCTTTATGGGGCAATCAAGTGCAATTGGGCAGTCAAAAATTTGTAAAGTGTGGTCCATGGCGAGCATTTTGTACATAGAGGAGTCATTAAGTGGTTTTTAGTTCTCTCACTTCCTTCTAGCTTCTATTGGGTGGTTGGTTTTCCCTTTCTTAGGTTAGTTTTTGTGTGAAGCAATCTATAGTATGGGATTGGGTTGTCAGGGCTTTGTGGCTAGAGGATATTATTTGTTCTATCTTTGTTTGTTTATGGGGGATTGTTAGTTAAATCAAGGGGGGCAGGGGGGTTTCTAGGGTTTTCTCCTTTGATCTTGGTAGTCATGCTTTGGGTGAGGCTTAGGTTTGTTTTTTGCCACTTTCTCTTGTGTGGAGGAAGGTTAGGTGTCTCTTGAGCCCTTTGTTTTAGGATTTTGCTAGTTGGTTCTTTCCTTTCTAGGTTCTTTTCTTTCCTTTCTAGGTCTTTTGGTTTAGGGTTCCACGATCTTGGGGTGTTGTTTCTCTCCATTGGTCTCTCTCCCTCCCTCTCTCCCTCTCTCTCTCTCTCCCTTTCTTAACATCTCTCTCTCACTCTCTCTCTCTCTCTCTATCTATCTCTCTCTCTTGCTCTCCTCCTTTCTCTTTCTCTATTGCTCTTCCATTCTCCCTTTTAGTGTGACTCCCCCTCACATGTGGTGATGGTTGTTGTCCTCCACTCGGTGAAAATCAACTGGGCCCAATGATAGAGGATTTGGGCAATGGATCATCCCTCTTGTTGTTTGGATTGAAACCCCCAATTTTTTGTCTTTGTCATGTGGACATTTTGAAGAAACAATAAGAATGAAAGAAAGTGTTCATTATGAGAAAATTATTTGTTCTGAAGCTACCACATGAACCCATCTATCAATGATTGCATAAAGGATGGTTCCCATGGGGCTTGTTGTTAGAAAATGAAAGTTTCTACCAGCATACCATGTTCTTTTTCTCTTTGAAAATGATGAAATGGTGGTACAGACCCTACAAGTTAGAACCTAGTAGGTCTACTGTACAACTATGGGCCTTTCTAAATGGTTTGCCAACTTCGTTCCCAATAACTGAAAACCACTTCGCTATCTATTGTGGGTTGATCTCCTCAGCATTTTCTATTTCCTTTACATATTCCTATAGGAATTGTTTTCTCCCCTTGGGTTATTGTTGGACTCTAGGATTATGTCGATGGATCTACCTATGAAGGTTCCAATTATCTATTCAATCTGAGATGCCACTCACATATCTTTGTAGAAGGTGATATTAGCAAGGAGTTTCCTTCTAAAATCACTATAGACATTGGTGAAGCACAACCTTTGGATTCAAAAGTGGTCTATGAAAACCTACTCAATGCATGATTTCACTATGGCATGCAAGGCCACAAAATCAAAGACTATCCCTTAAGGGACAAAAACCACACAAAGAACCTAGATGATGCTATTGCATGATTAGAAACTAGCAAAGGTCCCATGGGAGTTTAAATAAATGCGATAGAAAAGTATAATAATCATTCAATAGAGAGAGTTAAAGAAACTCAATTTGATGATCATAACTCTAAAGGTTTTACTGAAGTTATATATAAAAGGAGAAGAAGACCTAGGGTTTTTTGGAAACGGTTCAATCTAGCAATGTCCCAAAAACCAGTATTTTCAACCCTCTAGAAAAAGAAATCAATCAATTAGATGACCCAAAAGGAATGAACTAAGGTGAGGATTCCACAGATTATTTCTAGTAGTAAGGAAGATAGACTAGAAGGATGGCTTTACCACTAGCAAAGAAAAAAACCTTGATAGCAAAATCATGGTCATTGGATACATGATTTGGGACCTGAGTCCAAAATCCTTTGGAAAGAAAGCTTTTGAGAAGGAGAAATTTCCTATATAGATACCTTGGAAGAGCCTCATCAAGAGAAGACTCATGTGTCTTCATCCCTCCACCTTGAAGCAAAGAGATGATGAAGAAAACAAGAAAAAGAGGTAGAAGACACCACCATAGAAAGATCACAACTTTCATAAATGATAATAATCTCATTCAATATCAAGGGCTATCGGAAGCCTCTAGAGCACTTGTTTTATGTCAATGGCTTGGAGATAAAAACATCAATGTATATTTCATATGTCTTCAAGAGATCAAATTTGTAGGCAAAGACCTTCAAAACGAGACTTCAAAGAATTTTGTTTTCTCATATATAGGTCGCCACCTTGCACCCTAAAGGGAGTGGTGGTGTGGCCATTTGAGGAAAATGTTAACCACCATATCTCACCCCTCCAAATTGATTTTCATACCTTTTCAGTAACCAAGGTTATTGTCGAGCTTGGTAAGAGCTCGATCCCATCTTTGACCCATTGTAACATCAAATCCCATCGAAATACCCAAGACATGAAAGATTTGACCACTTCGGATCACTTGACTTCCTTGATCCACAAAAAAAGTATGATAATTGTTGGTGCAAAGTCCAAGCCCACACATTTGGCTTGAAGTTCATATTCATTGAAGCTACATGGAAACCATTTCTATGAAGAATTTACCTCTTTACCATTTGTAAAAGCTTATTCAACTTGGGAGAATATTTGTAACTGCCTACAAACTTGTAGAGGTTGTTAGTTAAGAAATCACGACTTTATGATTAACTCCTAGATTGGTGGATTACTTTTAGATAGAGCCAAAAGTTGAATTCTATTGGTGCAATTTACAAGCCTACACATTTGGCTTGTAGTCCATACATATATGAAGAAGCATAGGAATCAATGCTAGAAGATAATTACCCTCTTTACTCCTTGTAAAAGTCATATTTGACTTGGAATCTTTGTAAGCACCTACCAAGAAGAACTTGTGGAAAAGTTAGGAGTTGATTGATGGAATATCTCCTATAATGGAGGATCGCCTTTTTTAGAGGAAGCCAAAATTTGAATTCAAATTCAAATTGAAAGTGAACTCTTATATAAACCTCTACGAAAAAGTTGCAGGTAGAAGACTCATCATCCCGAGCATTTCATTGTACTTTCTGAGTGTGTGTGAGGCATACATAGTAGCCTAAACCTTTCAACAACATTAGGCAATGATCTTCATGCATATGGCATTGTACAACATTGTTCATTAATACATTACAATAACATTGTTCATTTCTGTGTTCTCTGTCATAGTCTCTATCAGTCAGTCAACTTGTGCAGCTCATATCTCACTCATTTCTCCAGCAAATTCAAAGATCTATAGCTTGTTGGAACCAGCTCAAAGTCTTCTCATGTTGTCCCCATTTGAAGGATTTCTATTCAGCCATTTCAGAGAAAACTCCATCGAGGTGATCACTGGTTGAACTCTGCAACAATCCTAAAATATCGGGGGTAAAGGTTTAGTTGCTAAATTAATTTCTTTGAGCATAGTTAATCTTTTTAAGTGATTTCACTTGAAATCATTAGCTTACTAAGCTAATTAGATACCCTAAAAGGAATTTTCTCAATTCCTACTGTGCTGGTCATACTGAGCAAAAGATGCAGTAGGTGAATTGTCAAAAATATAGAAGGTTTTCTTGAAGACTTGAAGTTCAAAGTAATCTGTTTTGATTCAATCTTTTCATAAACCATTCTCAAAGTACATATGCCATTTTATGGTGTCATTGGAAAGCTAAGAAGGTCTACTTATCAACTCTAAAGCATCAAAGGGCTGGTACAAAACAGGATTTGGCAGTACCTACTTATCTTCCTGAAGTATTCATCCATCTTCCCAACAGTGGTATCAGAGCAAAGTTAAGGTAAAATGGGAGATGGTTTTCCTTCATTTATTGATAAATTGGATAGGAACAACTATCAGGCATGGTCTCTAAGGATGAAGACATACCTACAAGGAAGGAGTCTTTATGGATACATCTTAGGAGATGAGGAATTGCCCTCATTCAAAACCAGAGGACTACGAACAAAGGAAGAACATGAGAAACTCAACACATGGTGTGCCAAGGATGCATTAGCAAGGTCTTACTTACTCCACTCCATCTCTGATTTTCTTTGCCACATATTAGAAACTGTAAGACATCCCAAGAGACTTGGGAAACCTTGTCATCCAATTTCTCTTCCAACACAAGGGCCAGAAAAAACCAATTGTGGATTGAATTCACCACACTAAGGAAGAAACCTAAGCAGGCTATTTCAGAGTATGTGACTAAGATTAAAGATGTAGCAGATCAGTTAGCAAGCATAGGAGAAGAGATTGAAGAAGAGCAGATAGTAAGGCAAATGATTAATGGGATTAACGTTGATGACAAATGGGAAAGCTTCACCACTGCCATGGACTTATACATGGACATGCAAATTCCAGATCTTACCACTCTCATGGGGCAATTGTTCACTCATGAAGCCAAGCTCAACAAGAGTGGAGACTCATCCAAAGGTAATAGCTCTTCTGCCCTATACACTGATAAAAGTAAGTCTAAAGATAAAGGCAAGAACAAGAAAGGAGAGGATGAAGGCACTACCTCCCAAGCCAACTATGTAGGGAGAGGCAGATCATCAAGAGGAAGGGGCAGAGGAGGTAAACAAGGTAGGGGGAGACCTTATAACTCCTCACCATGCAACATTTGTGGTTTATCAAATCATACTACAAATGAGTGTTTCAAGAATTACAAGAATCAAAGAGGAAGAGGATATCAAAGAGGTGGATACTCACAATCAAGAGGTAGATTCAACCATCATCAAGGATACAAGAAAAACTACAATAACAACTACAACAACAACTATAATGGCAACTACCAAGAAGATTCAAATCAAGAAAGGATTACAACAACTATACAGAAGAGCAAGATGGTTCTCCTTTTATCATGAACATGACTTCAAAACCGGGTACAAATGATGACCATCTCTTCTACATTGACTCAGGATGCTCAAATCATGTGGCTGGCAATGTAGGCCTTCTCTCTGATCTTGAAGAACCAAGAGGAAAGCATCAAGTACAAACAGGTGATGACACAAAACACTTAGTAGTTAAAGTTGGAAATGTTAAGACTTGTGATGGAAATCAAAACTTGTTGAGTAGGGTACTATATGTACCAACCATTACAAAAAACTTGATAAGTGTTGGACAGATTGTGGAAAAAGGTTTGCAGGTCAGGTTCAACCAATTTAGAGCATTTGTGGAGGATCCCAAGCATGGGTTCAAGAGTATAGCTACAGGAGAAAAATCAGGTAGACTTTTCACTTTTGAGCTAGAGGACACAAAGAATATTGCACTCTATAATTACAAAGATCAAACACTTTCAAAAATTGAGATTTGGCATAAAAGATTAGGGCATGTAGGTGAAAGAACCTTGAAACAAATATGCAGGGATCAATATGTTCTTGGGATACCTAATGTATCCAAGCAACATATGATCTACAAGTATGGTGCTTATCAGTTTGGAAAGTCTCACAGGTTACCATTCTGAAGAAAAGGCTACATGCATGAGGACTACCTAGAACTTGTCCATACAGATGTATGGGGACCAAGCAAAGACCCTTCAATCTCACGATCAAGGTACTTTGTATCTTTTATTGATGATTATAGCAAGTGGACTGTGTTATACTTTATGAAGCACAAAAATGAAGTGTTCAATTGTTTCAAAAAATATCTTGCACTTGTTGAGAATCAGACAAGAAGAAACCTAAAGAGGCTAAGTTCAGATGGAGGACGTGAGTTCTTCTCCAATGAGTTTGAAGCATTCTTGCAGGACAGAGGAATCAAGAGAGAAATCACCACAAGGTATACTCCTAAACAGAATGGGCTAGCTGAGAGAAGAAATAGATTTATTGTTGAAACATCTAGGTCAATGTTGAATGAAAAGAAATTACCTAACTACTTATGGGCAGAGAGTGTATCTACTGCCACTTACCTCATAAACAGGTTGCCATCTAAATCCCTTGATGGGATGACTCCTTATGAAGCATGGCATGGTAAGAGACCCTCACTTGATCGTTGCAGGATATTTGGATGTGTAGCATATGTACACATTCCTTCTCAGATAAGAGGTAAGCTAGACCCTAAGGCTCAGAAGTGTATCTTTATTGGATATGATCTAACTCAAAAAGGGTACAAGTTCTACAACCCTTCAAATAAGGGATTCATGGTTAGTAGAGATGTTGTCTTTGATGAAAATGACTCTTGGTATGAGAATGAATGCAAGAAGGTTAAACTACCCTATGACTTGTAGGAGGAGTTTCCAAGTCTTACTAAGGAGGAACCTACTCAGAATGAAGACACTAGTTCAGATGATGAAGACATTATCAATCTTGAAGAATTCAAGGCATGGAAGTCCAAAGGCAAACTCAAGATGAAGAAACTAGAAGACATACCTGAATCTTCAAATCAAGGAATCAGAAGATCACAAGGGGAAAGCAAAAAACCTATCAGATATGGGTATGAAACCTCTCTTGTCACTAAACATTCTATTCATCTTGCCAAAGACTTGTCAATTGAAGAACCAAGATCATATGAAGAAGCAAAGACCAAGATAGAATGGAAGGAAGCTATGGATGAGGAGATTGAAGCACTCAAGGAAAGTGACACATGGGAACTAGTACCAAAGAAAGAGGCTATGAAGGTAATTGGATCTAGATGGATCTATAAAATCAAAAGAAATTCTGATGGGCCAATTAGTAGGTACAAAGCTAGACTTGTGGCCAAGGGTTTTTCACAAACCGAAGGCATTGACTATAAGAAACATTCTCACCTATGGCCAAGATGCCAACCATCAGGGTATTAGTAAGTGTGGCTGCATCTAAGAATTGGAACATGTATCAGCTAGATGTAAGAAATGCTTTTTTGAATGGATGGATTTCAGAGGAGGTATACATGTCACAACCTCCTGGTTATGAGGATCCTAATAAGGTAACACATGTATGCAAGTTAAAAAAGGCTCTTTATGGATTGAAGCAGGCACCTAGGGCATGGAACCACAGGTTGACCACATATCTTCAAGACCACGGTTTTGTCATGAGCAAGGCAGGCAGTTCTCTATTCATTAAGAGAAGTAATTCAGAGGTAATATACCTATGTGTTTATGTTGATGATATCATACTTATAGGTAATGATGTCAATGGAATCAAACAAATCAAGAACCAAATGATGAAGGAGTTCAAGATTAGTGATCTTGGGTTACTAAAGTACTTTCTTGGACTTGAGTTAGTTTATGCTAACTTTGGAATCTATATTACTAAGAAAAAATACATTCAAGATATGTTGAAGAAGTTTAAATTGCAAGATGCCAAAGTTGCAAGTACTCCAATGGAGGTAAATCTGAATTTAAGTGCGCATGAAGGTGATGTACTTGATGACATTACACGTTATCAAAGCATTGTGGGTAGCTTGAATTATGCTACCTTGACAAGAATAGACATTGCTTATGGAGTTAGTGTGCTAAGTTAGTTTTGTTGGAGTTTATTGATCTCCAAAGTACAACTAGAAGTAGGTGAAACCCAACAGGACCTAGATGACTTTTTCACAAACTTGTATGCACAGACCAGTTTTCTTGCAGAGCAAATTGCTCTTTACTCACTTAGAATTTTCCAAAACTCTTTCACACATATAAACTAGACTCTAAGAGCTTTCCAAAAAGCTATAGAACACCTCAAATGGATAAATACACAATGATCTATGACCTCTGCAATATGCAGCTTTAATGGAGACCTTGAAACAGAGATGAACCCGAGGACACACATCACTTGCAGACACTACTGCTCTTAACTCACAACTCCAATGAATTGTAAACTTTCCAGAATACATTTAGACTTTGAGAGCTTTCTAACAAGCCAAAGAACACATGATTTGGATACATACACAAGGAGATATGGCCTCTGCAAGTTTGAGGTCTAATGGAGATCTTCAGTAGGGGGTAAAACCAGAGAACACACACTACTTGCAGAGAGTACGACTCTCAGCTCACAAATCCAATGATTATGAAAATTTACAGGACAAAAGTAGACAGTAAGAGCTTTCAAATGTGCTATCAAACATGTAATGTGGATATATAATGAGGGAGATACAAGCTCTGCAGTCTCTGCATACAAAACTACAGCAGCATAGAGATATACATATGACTCTCTTGGACATCCCACAAGATCACGACTTTTATCCTCTTTTTATAGCATGGGAAACTAATCTAAAACCTTTCTAATACATCTAAATTTGTGGTAGACACTTGGATGGAGGTATTACATGACTCAAGTGCTCAAATAAGCAAAGTATTGATAGACTTTGAGAACTAGCCACATCGACCTTCCACTAGGACACCACTACAGCTCCCTTGTGACTCACTAATTTGACTCACCATGTTCTAGAACTCACGTGGTATTTTTGCTACATTTTATGAATAATATGAGCCTTCTTGAAGTATCTGAAGACTTCCCAAAGATATTTACATAATTTGAAACTTGTACCCTACATAAAACAAATGTTCGCAACAAGTTTATGCACAAACCTAGGGCACCTCACTTGGAGGCTGCCAAAAGGATCTTGAAATACCTCAAGGGTACTCAACATCATGGTTTGTATTTCCCTTACACTTCAGACTTGGATATCAAGATTTATTCAGATGCAGATTGGGTAGGATGCAAGGATGATAGGAGGAGCACTTTAGGATACATTTCATTTGCAGGTGATAAACCAATATCATGGTCTTCAAAGAAGCAACCTACTGTTGCTTTATCTTCTACAAAGGCAGAGTATAGAGGATTGGCCAATGCTACTCAAGAAGTCATATGGATCAAGTTATTGTATACAGAATTGGGTTTGTATACTACCTCACCATTGATCTTTGGAGATAATACAAGCTCACTTCACCTTGCAGCTAATCCTATTTATCATGCTAGGACCAATCATATAGAGGTCCATTACCATTATGTGAAAGAGAAGCTATTAAGCATGGACAATCAACTAATATATGTATCAACCAACATGCAATGTGCAGATTTGTTAGCTAAAGCATTGGATGGAACCAAAATTTGCAGGTTCAAGTCAATGATTGGATTGCACGATATACATGAAGATTGAAGATGAAGACCAAGTCAAAATTTTTGGCTTGAGGGGGAGCTGTTGGTGAAATTTACAAGCCTACACATTTGGCTTGTAGTCCATACATATATGAAGAAGCATAGGAATCAATGCTAGAAGATAATTACCCTCTTTACTCCTTGTAAAAGTCATAGTTGACTTGGAATCTTTGTAAGCACCTACCAAGAAGAACTCGTGGAAACCTTAGGAGTTGATTGATGGAATATCTCCTATAATGGAGGATCACCGTTTCTAGAGAAAGCCAAAATTTGAATTCAAATTCAAATTGAAAGTGAACTCTTATATAAACCTCTAAGAAAAAGTCGTGGGCAGAAGACTCATCATCCCAAGTATTTCATTGTACTTTTTGAGTGTGTGTGAGGCATACACAATAGCCTACACCTTTCAACACCATTAGGAAATGATCTTCATGCCTATGGCATTGTACAACATTGTTCATTTATACGTTACAATTACATGGTTCATTCCTGAGTTCTCTATCATAGTCTCTATCAGTCAGTCAACTTGTGCAGCTCATATCTCACTCATTTCTCCACCAAATTCAAAGCTATATAGCTTGTTGGAACTAGCGCAAAGTCTTCTACATGCTACCAAAATATGAAGGATTTATATTCAGCCATTTCAGCGAATAATCTGTCAAAGTGATCACTGGTTGAAGTCTGCAATAATCCTAAAATATCGGGGGTAAAGGTTTACTTGCTAAATTAATTTCTCTGAGCATCCTTAATCTTTTTAAGTGATTTCACTTGAATCATTAGCTTAATAAGCTAATTAGATACCCCTAAAAGGAATTTTTTCAATTCCTACTGTGCTGGTCATACTAAGCAAAAGATACAGCAGGTGTATTGTAAAAAATAGAAGGTTTTCTTGAAGACTTGAAGTTCAAAGTAATCTGTTTTGATTCAATCTTTTCATACATCATTCTCAAAGTACATAGGCCATTTTATGGTGTCATTGGAAAGCTAAGAAGGTCTACTTATCAACTCTGAAGCATCAAAGGGCTTGTACAAAGCAAGATTTGGCAGTACCTACTTATCTTCATGAAGTATTCATCCATCTTCCCAACAAATTCACATTCAAATTTGAATGTAGCACTTATAAAAGTAGCTTTAAAAAAGTCACGAGTAGAAGCCTCAATTCTTGAGATCTCCATTGCCATTTTGTAAGAGTGTGAGGTCTACATTGTAGCCTACACCACTGACCATCATTAGGCTATGATTGCCAAGCCTATGATCTTGTACAACATTGTTCACTAATACAATAGATCTACATTGTTCATCCATGATCTCTCTGTAATAGTCATTCATAACTGTCAACTTGTACTGCTCATATCTTAGTCATTTCTTCACCATTTTCAATGATCTATAGCTTGTTGGAATCCGCTCAAAATTCTCTACATGTTCACAAGGTTTGAAGGAAATCTATTCAGCCAATTGGGAGGGAAGCACATCAAAGCACTCACTAGTCAAACTCTACAGAGGTCCTAAAAAATCGGGGGTAACAATTCAATTGCTAAATTGATTGCTCTGTTTATACTGCATCATTTTAAGTGATTCCACTTGGAATCATTAGCTTACTAAGCTAGTTTGGTACCGCTAAAAGGAATTTTTCTAATTCCTACTATAGTAGTAGCACTAAGCATAACAAGCAGCAAGTGTGTGATAAAAAAAAGAAAGTTTTCATTGATCCTTCAACTTGAAAGTAGTGTGTTTTGGTTCAATCTTTTCTCACATCATTTCCAAAGTACATAGGCACTTATTAGTGTCATTGAAAAGCTAAGAGGGCTCGCAACTCAACTCTAAAGCTAGAAGGGGCTGGTACAAAGAAGGAGTCGGCAGTACCTACTCATTTCTTGGAGTGTCCATCCATCTATCCCAACAGTGGTATCAGAGCAAAGCTAAGGTAAAATGGGAGATGGTTTTTCTTCTTTCATTGATAAATTAGACAGGAACGACTATAAAGCATGTTCCTTGAGGATGAAGACATACTTGCAAGGAAGAAGCCTTTATTGATACATCTCAGGTGATGAGGAGATGCCCATATTCAGAAGCAAAGGACAACCTACAAGAGAGGAGCATGAAAGACTCAACACATGTTGTGCCAAGGATGCATTAGCAAGGTCTTACTTACTTAACTCAATCACTAATTTTCTTCTTTCACATATTAGGAACTGTAAGACATCCCAAGAAACTTGGGAAACATTGTCTTCATATTTCTCTTCCAACAAATGGGCTAGGAAGAACCAATTGTGGATTGAGTTTACCACTCAAAAAGAAGCAACCCAAGCAATGCATCTCAGAGTATATAACCAAACTCAAATATGTAGCAGATCAATTGGCAAGCATAGGAGAATAAATTGAAGAGGAGCATATTGTAAGACAAGTGATCAATGGCATTAAAGCTAATGAAAAATGGGAGAGCTTCACAACTGCCATGGACTTGTATATGGACATGCGGATGATTGCAGTAGGTGGACTGTATTGTAGTTTATGAAGCAGAAAGAAGAAGTATTTGATTGCTTTAAAAGGTATCTCGCACTTGTTGATAACCAAATAGGGAGAAACCTAAAGAGACTAAGGTAAGATGGAGGAGGTTAGTACTTTTCAAATGAGTTTGATGCATTCTTGCAGGACAGAGGAATCAAGAGAGAAATCACAACAAGGTATACCCTTGAGCAAAATGGGGTGGCAGAGAGGAGAAATAGATTAATTGTTGAAACAACTAGGTCTATGTTAAATGAGAAAAAATTACCTAATTACTTATGGGCAGAGAGTGTATCTACTGCCACTTATCTTGTAAAGAGGTTGCCATCAAAATCTCTTGATGGGATGACCCCATATGAAGCATGGCATGGTAGAAGACCTTCACTGTATCATTGCAGGATCTTTGGATGTGTTGCTTATGTGCATATCCCTTCTCAGATAAGAGGTAATCTAGACCCTAACGTAGAGAAGTGCATCTTTATAGGCTATGAATTGAATAAAAAAGGATACAGGTTCTACAACCCTTCAAACAAAGGATTCATAGTCAGAGATGTTGTCTTTGATGAGAATGACTCTTGGTTTGATAGTGAATGTAGGAAAGTAAAACTACCTTATGACTTGGAAGAGGAGTTTCCAAGCCTCACTAAGGAGGAGCCTACTGAGAATGGAGATATCAACTCAGATAATGAGGACATCATCAACCTAGAAGAGTTCAAGGCATGGAAGTCCAAAGGCAAAGTCAAGATGAAGAAATTGGAGGATATACCTGAATCATCCAACCAAGCAATCAGAAGACCACAAAGAGAGAGAGCAAGAAACCAATCAGATATGGGTATGACACTTCTCTATTTACTAAGCACTCTATTTATCTTGCAAAAGACTTGTCATTTGAAGAGCCATCATCATATGAAGAAGCAAAGACCAAGGCAGAATGGAAGGAAGCTATGGATGAGGAAATTGAAGCACTCAAGGAGAATGATACTTGGAAGCTAGTACCAAAGAAGGAGTCCATGAAGGTAATTGGTTCTAGATGGATCTATAAGATCAAAAGGAATTTTGATGGATCAATAAGAAGGTACAAAGATAGACTTGCGGCTAAGGGTTTTTCACAAACCCAAGGAGTTTATTATGAAGAAACCTTCTCACCTGTGGCCAAAATGCCAACCATCAGAGTATTGGTAAGTGTGGCTACATCAAAGAATTGGAACATGTATCAATTGGATGTAAAAAATGCATTTATGAATGGCTTGATTTCAAGGGAGGTGTACATGTCTCGACCTCCTGGTTATGAGGATCCAAACAAGGTAACCTATGTATGTAAACTGAACAAACCTCTATATGGATTGAAGCAGACACCTAGGGCATGGAACCATAGGCTGACTACATATCTTCAGGATCAAGGTTTTATCATGAATAAAGCAGATACTTCCTTATTCATTAAAAGAAATAATTTAAAGGTAATATACTTATGTATATACGTTAATGACATCATACTCACAGGTAATGATGCCAATGGCATCAAGTAGATCAAGAATCAGATGATGCAAGAGTTCAAAATTAGTGACCTTGGATCACTAAAATATTTCCTTGGACTTGAGTTGTCTATACTAACTCTGGAATTTATATTACTTAAAGGAAGTATATACACGACATGTTGAAGAAGTTTCATTTGCAGGATGCCAAAGTTGCAAGTACTCCAATAGAGGTAAAACTAAAATTAAGTGCTCATGAAGGTGATGTGCTTCAAAATATTGCAGGTTATCAAAGCATAGTGGGTAGCTTGAACTATGCTACATTGACAAGGATTGATATTGCTTATGGAGTAAGTGTTCTAAGGCAGTTCATGCACAACCCTACGGCACCTCATTGGGAAGCTGCCAAAAGGATTTTTAAGTACCTTAAGGGCACTCAAAATCAAGGATTGTATTTTCCTTATACCTCACACTTGGATATCAAGATATAATCAGATGCTGATCGGGAATGTTGCAAAGATGATAGAAGGAGTACCTCAGGATACCTATCATTTGCAGGTGATAAACCTATATCATGGTCCTCAAAGAAGCAACCCACTATTGCTTTACCTTCTACAGAGGCAGAGTATAGAGGATTGGCCAATGCTACTCAAGAGGCCATATGGATCAGATTATTGTATACAGATTTAGGTTTGCATACTACATCTCCAATGATTTTTGGACATAATACTAGCTCACTACACCTTGCAGCTAATCCTATTTATCATGCTAGGACCAATCATATAGAGGTCCACTATCATTATGTGAGAGAGAAGCTATTGAGCAAGGAAATTTAGTTGGCATATGTGTCAACCAATAGGCAAAGTGCATACTTATTGACTAAAGCATTGGATGGTACAAAACTTTGCAGGTTTAAATCCATGATTGGATTGCAGGACATTCATGAAGATTGAAGATGAAGACAAAGCCAAAATGTTTGGCTTGCGGGGGAGCTGTTGGTGCAAAGTCCAAGCCCACAGATTTGGCTTGAAGTTCATATTCATTGAAGCTCCATGGAAACCATTGCTATGAGGAGTTTTACCTTTTTACCATTTTTAAAAGCTTATTCAACTTGGGAGAATATTTGTAACTACCTACAAACTCGCAGAGGTTGTTTGTTGAGAAATCAGGACTTTATGATTAACTCCTAGATTGGTGGAATACTTTTAGAGAGAGTCAAAAGTTGAATTCAAATTCAAATTTGAATGTAGCACTTATAAAATTAGCTTTAAAAAAGTCACGAGTAGAAGCCTCAATTCCCGAGCTCTCCATTGCCATTTTGTAAGCACGTGAGGTCTACATTGTATCCTACACTACTCACCATCATTAGGCTATGATTTCCAAGCCTATGATCTTGTACAACATTGTTCAATAATACAATAGATCTACATTGTTCATCCATGATCTCTCTGTTATAGTCATTCATAACTGTCAACTTGTACTACTCATATCTTAGTCATTTCTTCACCATTTTCAATGATCTATAGCTTGTTGGAGTTAGCTCCTAATTATCTACAATGCTGATATAGCTTGAAGGATATCTATTTAGCCAATTGGGAGAAAGTCACGTCGAAGCACTCACTAGTCAAACTCTACAGAGGTCCTAAAAAATTGAGGGTAATGATTCAATTGCTAAATTAATTTCTATGTGTATACTGCATCATTTTAAATTATTCCACTTTGAATCATTAGCTTACTATGCTAATATGTACCTCAAAAAGGAATTTTTCTAATTGCTACTGTACTGGTAGCACTCAACATAACAAACAATAGGTATGTGATAAAAAATAGAAAGTTTTCGTTGATCCTTCAACTTGAAAGTAGTCTGTTTTGGTTCAATCTTTTCTCACATCATTTCTAAAGTACATAGGCACTTATTTAGTGTCATTGAAAATCTAAGAGGGCTCACAAATCAACTCTCAAGCTAGAAGGGGCTAGTACAAAGCAGGATTTGGTAGTACCTATGCATTTCTTGGAGTGTCCATCCATCTATCCCAACAATAATTATGGAGTAACAACCTTGAATTGTTGAGATATCAAGCTCAACATGTGATGATCCAGGATAACACGTACCAGTTTTTCATTTCTCTGACATGTATAGTGGTCATGCCGGTATATGTCAGGGATACTTCATTGAGCTTTATTAGATTTATCTACCGAGAGTGATGACACATTTGTTTCTTGCCAGCTCACTCATTCGCGGACATTAGGTTTTTTCCTTATGTACCAGTCTTTATATATTGCACTTGTTGTATTCTTGTTTTTAGGTCATTCTTGTACATTCCTATTATGTAATAGAAGAAGAAGAAGAAGAAGAAGAAGATCATTCTTCCTTGCCTCAATCTGTGTGTGTGCTTCTCCTTGAGAGTGAGAGAGTGTGTGTGAGCTCTCTTCCTTATCTCCTTCCTCGTGACATGGTATCAGAGCCAGCGTGGTTGTAGAGAGCTCGTGGAGAAGGCGACGGTGAAGACTACGCGGCAAGGCGTGGAGAAAACACGATTTCACAAACGGCCTCCGTTTGCTACGAAAATCTCCGTGCAGGTAAAAGACCTCAAAATATTTTCGAGAGTTATCCCTTTAGGGTCACTTGTTTTTGTCAGATCGAAGTTTCGGAGCCATCTCGACCTCCGTTTCGAGCCCGCAAGGTGGGGCCCACAGAAAAACCAGGTCAGTTTCAGAAACTGTAACTTGCATTGTGTTCGGCGACACTCATATATTCTAGATCCTGAATTTCAAGCGATTCCGTGCACTATTGATACACGAAAACTGTGTTTTTCTGAGATCGAACTGTCACGTCATAGTGCGATAGTGTTCAAGCAGAAGTGCTATCTGTTAGCATACAGGATAGCATGATTGGACACATACAGGATGCCAAGACTCCAAAAGAGGCTTGAAACAGTTTGGTCACTTTGTACGAGACCAATACAAAGGCACAGAAATTGCAACTCAAGAACGAGCTGCATACGTTGGAGAAAAAGAGCATGTCGGTAAGTGACTACACTCTAAAAATCAAAAGCATATGTGAGTCACTTGCATCTATTGGCATAAATGTAGATGATGATGATAAGGTGGAAGTGTGCCTTCGTGGTTTAGGAGCTGCATATAAGCAGTTCAGAACTTCTATACAGACCAGGGAAAACATTCCGAATTTTGCTGATTTGGTATCTATGCTGATTATTGAAGAAAAGAATCTTGGTGAGGATTCAAACTCCCAAGGAAAGCCCAGTTCTGAGCAGGTATTCTACTCTGGCAGAGGAAGAGGCAGAGGTAGAGGTTTTGGAAGTGGAAGAGGAAACAATAACCAAGACCAAGGTCAACAACAGAATCATGCAGGAGGAAGGGGACAGTTTCGAGGCAGGGGGAGCCAAAGAGGTCGCAGAAATTTCCAAAGAAATGATTCAGGTAATGATAGTAAAGGATGTTGGAATTGTGGTAAACCTGGACACTTTGAACGTGATTGCAGGTTAAAGAATCAAAATAATAGAAGGCAGCAAAACAACTATGCATCCACAAGTGCAGATGATTCTGAAAAGCTATTTATGGTTCAACATCACATGATGAATACGATGTCTGCTGGTGTTTCAAAATCGAATGATAATGTCTGGTATGTTGATTTAGGTGCTTCAAATCACATGACCAGTCATGCAGAATGGTTTAGTAGTTTGCAAAAAATGCCAGTTCCTGGATATGTTGAAACAGGTGATGATACATCGCATCCTATTGAGCATACAAGAAACATAGCATTATCTATGGAGGATGGAAAGGTAAAACATCTTGGTGATGTGCTGCATGTTCCAAATATAACAAAGATTCTGGTTTCTGTTGGACAAATGGTTGACCATTGATTACAAGTCAGGTTCAATGCTGATGGATTATATGTAGAAGAGTACAAGCAGGATGGACGATTGGTTGCCAAAGGAAACAAAGTGGGTAGGATGTTCACCTTAAATGTGAAGATTCCTAAAATGAATGCAGCCATGTTTGCAAAAGGTGCAAAAGTTATTGCAGATATAGAGATATGGCACAAACGGATTGGACATGCAAACTTGCAAAGGCTGAAACTGATGCAATCAAAGGAGATTGTCCATGGACTACCAAATTTCAAAGTTGCAGAAATGCAAAAGGTATGTGCAGCATGTCAATTTGGTAAACAGTCAAGAGCATCATTTCCACATGACAAGCATGTTGGTGAGAATGTACTAGAAGTAGTACATACAGATGTTTGGGGTCCAACAAAGACCACATCTATGGGTGGTTGCAGGTTTTATGTTACTTTCATTGATGACCATACACGCAAAGTATGGGTATATTTCATGAAAGAGAAGAGCGAGGTGTTTACTCACTTCCAAAACTTTAAAGTTATGGTGGAAAAGCAGACAGGGAAGTACATTCAGACATTAAGATCTGATGGAGGAGGTGAATACATGTCAAATGAGTTCAGCAGTTTTCTAAAAAATCATGGAATTCGGCATCAGTTTTCATGCAGGTACACACCACAAGAGAATGGTGTTGTTGAACACAAAAACAGACATATTGTAGAAATAGCAAGAGCCTTAATGGCTGAGAAGAATATGCCTCATTGTTATTGGGCAGAAGCTGTGCGTACTGCTGTATACATCATGAACAGAACTTCGACTGCTGTTGTACATCAAGTTACACCTGAAGAGAAGTTTACACGTAAAAAGCCAAACTTATCACATCTGAAAGTTTTTGGTTGTATTGCATATGTACATATTTCCCAGATGAATTGAGGACGAAGCTTGATCCAAAAGCAGAAAAGTGTGTCTTCATTGGATACTCCCTTGAGCAAAAGGGATATAAATGTTATAACCCACTCACACGACAGGTAAAGGTGAGCAGAGATGTGGTATTTGATGAAATGTCAAGCTTCTATGTAGATGCAAAAGAAGGACTGAGTCTTGAACCAAATGACAAAGAAAATGCTGAAAAATCGAGTGCAGAATCTCAAGTTTTGAGTGGACCGGATGCATCACCAAGCAATAGTTCCAACTCAAATCCATGGAGTGGAAGATTACGTGGGAATTTCAGTCCAGCAAATTCATCAAATACATCCAAGAAAGGTAAAGAAAAGCTTTCTGCTGGTCATAAAACATGTGCAGGTTTTGAAGATGTTGATGGAGATTCAAGCGGTTCAGAAAAGAGTCTTGATGAGGAACTTGGATTGCCCTCTGTGAAGACTCCAGGAGTAAGAAGGGCACATGCAGATGATATAAGGAGAAGTGACCCAGGACCAAGAAGATCTGGGAGGATGCGTAATTCAGTGCAATGATTAACATATGATAGTTACATGGCTCGCCATTGTGCCTACATGACAAAGGTAATACAAGATGCTGAACCTTCTTGCTTTGAAGATGCAATTGGTAATGCAGATTGGAAAAAAGCTATGGATGAGGAGATGGCTGCACTTTATGGAAATGATACATGGAAGCTGGTTCCATTTCCGCAAGGGAAGAAACCCATAGGCTGTAAATGGGTTTACAAGGTAAAGCATAATGCTGATGGTAGCATAAGCAGGTATAAAGCACGATTGGTAGCTAAAGGATATGCACAGACATATGGCATTGATTATGAGGAGACATTCAGCCCTGTAGCTAAAATGTCTACTGTTAGGACACTTGTTGCATTAGCTACAACAAAAGGATGGACTTTGCATCAGATGGATGTGAAGAATGCTTTCCTACATGGTGAGTTACAGGAAGAAGTATATATGGACCAGCCACAAGGATATGAAGATTCAAAACATCCAGAATATGTTTGTAGGTTGCAAAAGGCTTTGTATGGGCTGAAGCAGGCTCCACGTGCATGGCATGCAAGGATTGCTGATTACTTAACCAGCATTGGGTTTTCTATGTGTGATGCATATCACTCACTATATGCAAGGAAGGCTGATGATGGCATCACTATTGTGGCTATTTATATCGATGACCTGATTGTAGGTGGTGATAATGAAGAAAGCATCAAAGAGGTAAAGAAACTTCTTATGCAGGAATTCGACATGAAAGATCTTGGTGTGATGCGCTATTTCTTGGGCATTGAGTTTATACATACAAAAACAGGTATATGGATGTCACAAAGGCAATATGCCTTGAATATGCTGCAAAAGTATGGTATGGCTGATTGTAAGCCAATTTCTATGCCTTTAGATCAGAATTTGAAATTGGATACTACATCAGGTGAAGCATTGGAAAATGCTACTATGTACAGGAAAATTGTAGGAAGTCTTATATATCTTACAATTACAAGGCCTAATTTAAGCTACACTGTTGGACTTGAAAGTCAGTTTATGCAGGTTCCCAGGAAGCCACATTTGGATGCTCTAAGGCGCACTCTACGTTATGTGAGTGCTACTTTGGATTATGCATTGTTTTATGAAGCTGGTGTAGATTTGCCGGTTCATGGATACATTGATGCAGATTGGGCTGGTAGTACTCCAGATAGAAGATCTACTAGTGGTTTTCTTTTCTCACTTAGAGGTGCAGCTATTACATGGAGTAGTAAGAAGCAACCCACTGTTGCTTTGTCGAGTACAGAGGCTGAGTATAGAGGTGCTGCAATGGCAGCATGTGAGGCATCATGGCTGGAGATGTTACTTGCAGATTTAGGTGTGGAAGTTCAAAAACCTATCACTATCTATTGTGATAATCTTAGCAGCATACACTTAGCTCGGAACCCTGTTTTCCATGCTAGAACAAAGCATATCGAGGTACATTATCACTTCATCAGAGAGAAGGTATTAGCAGGTGATATTGATCTTGTTTATGTGAGAACAGATGAGCAGGTTGCTGATATTTTCACCAAAGCACTTGGAGCTGAGAAGTTGAAGAAGTTTTGGAAGATGCTTGGATTACAAGATATGGTGTTGAGCTTGAGGGGGAGTGTTGAGATATCAAGCTCAACATGTGATGATCCAGGATAACACGTACCAGTTTTTCGTTTCTCTGACATGTATAGTGGTCATGCCGGTATATGTCAGGGATACTTCATTGAGCTTTATTAGATTTATCTACCGAGAGTGATGGCACATTTGTTTCTTGCCAGCTCACTCATTCGTGGACATTAGGTTTTTTCCTTATGTACTAGTCTTTATATATTGCACTTGTTGTATTCTTGTTTTTTAGGTCATTCTTGTACATTCCTATTATGTAATAGAAGAAGAAGAAGAAGAAGATCATTCTTCCTTGCCTCAATTTGTGTGTGTGCTTCTCCTTGAGAGTGAGAGTGTGTGTGTGAGCTCTCTTCCTTATCTCCTTCCTCGTGATATGAATGTGGTGTTTTGATGGTTTATTTTAGATCCAAAGGACACAAAAAAGGTATTTAGATAGTGCCAAACGGAGGTGATACTATTTGGATCATTATGTAAGAAAGCATTTGTGTGGTCACCAAACATTCTCATGAGCATCTGGTCCTACAAACGAGGGAGGACAAGCCCATGTGTTAGATCATTATGGGGCATGAAGGTTAATTGAGAAACTAAGGCCATCATTAGCAATAGCAAAGAGAATAAGACCGAGGGTGTAGCCTTGTGTGATTGAGCATTTTAATCTAATTCGTTAAGAGATTTTGCCATTAATATTAATGAAAATTAAGGCATTTCCAAGAAGCATAAAGATCATATAGATAAACTTTGGCCGTATTCAAGGTCTTTAGATATCAAAGTCCCACCCTAGTCAATCATAAGCTTTATCAAAGTCAACTTAGAGAAAGAGGACATCCTAAGAGGATTCCTCCACAAAGACAAGTCCTTCCCAAACATCAAGGATGGCCTCAAGGATGGAGCTTCCCTTAATCAACCCTTTTTGGTTCTCATTGATTGATCCCAAGTGGTAAGAAACACAATTATCATAAATCTTAGTGAAGATCTTATACCTTATTTGTAGCATCATAATTGGCCTCTAGTTTTTTATTCTATTCTTACACTCTTTTTTGTGAATAATACTTATTACACCTTCATTGAGAGAATCAGGCAACATGCCAAAGCACATGGATTCCTATCGAACCAAGCATAATGGGGTTAGCGAAACCTACCTGGAGGACTTGAATAAATCATAGGTGAGAATATCTACACTTGGGATTTTACCATTTGGAAGAGACTCAATCACTTCTAAAATCTCCATATTAGTGAAAGGAGAATCAAGAAGTGGAAACATATTTGCAATAATCTTTTGCATCCTAGCTCTATGGATGGTGGCCATATAATCCCATCTATGAGGATAAAGCAATGTTGCCGCCCCCAACAACTGGGTGAAGTGGTTGCAAATAAGAGCACTATTCTCTTTGACCATTTTGGACTCCAAACCATGACCATCAATCATGTATGGAATTGATTCCTTATCCTATTTCTTCTTTAGGGGTTTGCACATTTGTTTAATTGGTTTGTCTGATTTTCTTGCCCACCAATCCTTAAAGTAGATATGAAGATTCTTCCTTTGAATTTCCTCTTCCTAACTAAGCATGCTTGTAATCTTCCAACGCCATATTGGAGGTAGGAATGGCCTTTGTTGACTGTATTTTGGGAATAATCTTTACTTTGTGACTTTTATTGATGATTATCTAAGAATTCATGGGTATATCCATTAAAAGAAAGTCTAAAGTGTTTATGTGATTCAAAGAGTTTCTCATTATGGTTGAAAATATGTTAGCATGTGAAATGGGCACCCTCTGTTCTGGTTAGGGGGGATAAATGTCTTTTTATTTTAATGCATTTTTGGTTGCACATGGGATAAAACATTAGTATAAAATGCCTATAAACCTCAAAAGATGGTGTTTCTAAAAGAAAGAACATGTCTCTCATGGAGATGGTGAGGTGTATGGTCAAAAGTCAAGCATTAGCACATAGTTTTTGGCTTGAGGCTTTTATGTGTGCAACATATGTACTTAATAGGTGTTGGAAGAAGTATTTTTGATAGAAAAATAATTGTAAATGCCAAAAAATTGTAAAAATATTTATGCAAATGATGTAAAAATGAGGAAGATTCTTCCTCACATAGATTAGAATCTTATGTATTTTTTCTAGAATTTTTGGAAACTCCTAGATAGCATATTTTTAGATTAGAAGGGAAAAGGACCAAAATTCAAGTGGGAAAAGGGACACTTGAAAATGTATAAAAGATAATTTCCTCTATTATGAGAGGGTTGGTTATTTGTAATTGATGCTATCTAAGCAAAGAGAGAGAGTTTCCTGCAGAAAATTGTGATTTTTCCTTTTGTGTGGATTTCTTTGATTTGTTGAGTCTATTCTATGTGTATCCATGGAGATTTGCAAGCTTCTATTGTGTATTTCTGATAAATGTGTATGAAGAGAGTTGATTCCTGATGTGTTGAGTGAGAAATTGATGAAGAATGGTGTTGGAGATGAAAATCATCAGTTTTACAGAATCGCGATTCTCTCGTCTAAAGGTTACAGGTATCATTTTTGAGTTTTGACTTTATGATTGTGTTCTCCTGAGAAAATAACACACTTTAGACACCAAGATTATTGAAAATGATGGAGTATTGCTCAAGATAATCCAAACCCTAGAAATTCCTCTTCATTTTCATTATTTCTCAGAAATCCAACCAGTTTTCTCCTATTTCTTGGATACTATCATCTAGAAGGGGTTGTGGTCTCTTATATACTTCCAGGATTGACAAATATAAGATGTATTGTTGATTATTTATGCTAAATGATTGGAGAGGACAACTCCAAAGAACAACAAACATTTTTTGGCGCCGTTGCCGAGGAGTATAGCAAAAGCTTCATTGAATTTGGACCTTGCTGGATCTTCTATTTGATAATGGTATTGAACACATTGAAAAGGTAATACTCTTTAATCAAGAAATGGAAACATGAAATGGTATATTTTTTTTGTTGTTTGTCTTTTTGGAAAAGAAAGCAATAGATAATCTTTTGAGAATAAGAAGTTTTGAAATTCTTGCAAATTGATAATTGCTCATATCATTTTTTGGAAGTAAAGTGCAGGTGTGTGAAAAAAAACTAAATCAAGAAAGCTGAAGATAAGGTAAAATGTGTCTATCTTTGCAATTGTAGAGTGCTTTTTGACCAAGTACCAAGAAAAATTGTTGATCTTGGGAAGATGACATGATTGCATTAAGAAAAGTCAAGTAAAGTAGCTAGATGCAAGTAGATAGGATGCATTTGTTAACCAAGTCAAAGCAATAATCTTGAGAAAAAGTTTATTTGCATCTTGAAAAGAAAAATGTTTGAGTTTATCTTTGCAAAAATTGATAATTGCACTTCTTAGCACATCTTTATTTGGGAAGTTTTGCTCATGAATTGTTTTGATAGCAAAGCATAAAGGAGTATAACCAATCAGGAACACAGGATCAATAGATCACCAAACAAGAAACCCTAAGTAAAGTGTTTACCTTAATTTACGGCAAAATACTAAAAAATTCATAAAACTCATTAAAACATTCAAAAAAATTTCTTTTCTCCTTAGGAAGTTGGACTGAAGTGTTGTTGTAAAGAGTAAAAGAGACCAAGTGGAAGGAAAGCAAAAAATTGCTAAAAACTGGAAAATCAGAAAAATATGATTTTCTTCATAGAATCGCGATTTTCTGGTTAATTCTTTGTTCATTATGTAAAATTGCAGGTGACAAGTGACTTGGAGTGGTGAAGAATCTCGAAGAGGAGTAAGAAGAAAGAAGACCCAAAATTGCAGAAAATAGGAAGTACAAGAAAAATACGATTCTCTACACAAAATCGTGATTTTTTGTAAGAGAAAAGTTTTTGGAATCTTGTGCATATTGATTTTTTGTAAGAGAAAAATTTTTGGAATCTTGTGCATATTTGGGTTTTGAAATAGGTAATTGTAAGAGATCTCACTAAGTTGATTAAGTAAAGGAAGTGAAATTCCACAAATCAGAGAGGATTGAGTATCAAGAGGGAAAAGTGGAAAACAAGTACAGAATCGCGATTTTCACCAGAAGGATAAAGGGATTAATTTTTTATGAAAAGTTAGGAATTGGACTTAAAATAAAAAAAAATATGAAGGGTAAAAATTTTAACAAGTGAAAGGTGAAGATTTTGAAAATCTTGAACAAAATCACGATTGTGTGAACACTATAAAACCCTAGAATCTTAGAAGAAAACTCATTTGAGTGAGGAAGAGAGAGAGAGAGAGAGCAAGGACAGAATCGCGATCATCTGCAACCTTAAGCTTTTGGAGATTTTTGTATCAAGCAAGCAAGGTAAGGAAGCCTCACTACATTTTTTTGCATTTCTTCAAATTTTATAGGAAGATTAAAGCACAAAAACACACAAAATAGCAAAAACACGGAATCACGATGTTTTGACTTTTTGAGTTTTCAGTGGAAAAAATAATGATTTTGATTAAATTCTTTCATTGCATGTTAAACATTTACTAAGGCGATTCTACTAAAGAAACAAGAAGTTGAAAATCAGGACCTCAAAAAATTTAAAAATCTAAACAGAATCGCGACTCTGTGAGCAATCACAACATCGCGATTCTCTGAAACAAAACACAAAATCGCGATTCCCAGAGCAGGATTTTCATAAGAAAATCGTGTTTTCTAATGATTGTGAGCAATCATGATTGTCTGGGAAAAGAATCGTGGAAAACACGATTTTCACAACAAAATCGTGAAAAACACAATTGTCTGCTCAGAATCGTGGAAAACACGATTTTCACCACAAAATCGTGAGAAACACAATTCTCTGCTCAGAATCGTGGAAAACACGATTTTCACCACAAAATTGTGAGAAACACGATTCTCTGCTCATAATCGTGGAAAACACGATTTTCACCACAAAATCGTGAGAAACACGATTCTCTGCTCAGAATCGTGGAAAACACGATTTTCACCACAAAATCGTGAAAAACAGGATTCTCTCCTTAGAATCGTGGAAAACACGATTTTCACCACAAAATGGTGAAAAACACGATTCTCTGCTCAAAATCATGGAAAACACGATTTTCACCACAAAATCGTGAGAAACACGATTCTCTGCTCAGAATCGTGGAAAACACGATTTTCACCACAAAATCGTGAAAAACACGATTCTCTACTTAGAATCGTGGAAAACACGATTTTCACCACAAAATCGTGAGAAACACGATTCTCTGCTCAGAATCGTGGAAAACACGATTTTCACCACAAAATCATGAGAAACACGATTCTCTGCTCAGAATCGTGGAAAACATGATTTTCACCACAAAATCGTGAGAAACACAATTCTCTACTCAGAATCGTGGAAAACAGGGTTTTCACCACAAAATCGTGAGAAACACGATTCTCTGCTCAGAATCCTAGAAAACACGATTTTCACCACAGAATTGTGAGAAACACGATTCCCTGCTCAGAATCGTGGAAAACACGATTTTCACCACAGAATCGTGGAAAACACGATTCCCATCACAGAATCGTGAAAAACACGATTCTCTTCACAGAATCGTGGAAATAATTGAGTGATTCTCAAATCTGGTAATAAATTGTACACACATTCTAAGCAAGAGCTAGGAAGAAAGGAGGTAGAGCCAGTGGTAGGAGAATTGCAAGAGAAAGATTTAGGGCAGGAAATTAATATAGAGAACTTAAATGAAACCAATGAATCTTCTAAAACTGGTGATTATAGAAACATTCTCAAATAGATGTATACAAATAAGTTTGGAACTTATGTATATTAGGATGGAATGCATAAGTTTCTCATTAGATTGAGGAACTTAGAGGTTCCCCTGAATATAACACCAGTAGCACAATTCAAGGATGGTAGATATGAGGATAGGCAAGGATGTGTATACATCTTCTCACAAGACCCAGAAAATTCTAATGACCTAGGGCAATGTGCAGACAAGAGACCTTGGGAACAGAACCTAGGGCAATCAGACTTGCCAAGACCACATGAACTTCACAATAATGGTGAACAACAACAAGGTAGGAGAACACATACTTCCCCAAATCCTTTTGAAAAAGAAGCAGAAGGAGTTAATGATTTTCCATTAAGAAGAAGACATAATTGGCAAAATCAAGGCAGAATGCTTAGACCCTATCAAGTAGCCAAATGCATGAAAAATCAATATGAAGGATATTCTGATCCTCATGCCCATGCTGCAAAATTTAGACAATTAATTAGAGCAGAAGAAGTGGAGGATTACAAAGTCCAATTTGAGGCATTTGGTCTAACCCTAACAGGACCTGTACTATCTTGGTTCATTCCCTTGAGAAAGGAAATGTATCTGGATATTGAATCTTTCCTAGAAGCCTTCATAGGGGAATTTTCAAAAACTGGAATAAAACATAGCACAGCTACCCTGATACATAGCTTTAAAAAGCAAAAAGATGAAAATGTCAGAGAGGAAGCCAGGAGATTCAAGCAGTATATTGATAGATGTCCTAGAGAGGAGGTACCATCCATGGCAAGACAAGTATCCCTATTCATAGAAGGATTAAGAAGTGCACAATTGAGAACCTTGGTGTATTATAGAAGGTGTCCAGACCTAGGAGCATGTGCTAAGGAAGCAATAGACTTAGAGGATAATCGAGGACAAGATCTATTAGCATTTGATCAATCTAGAACAAATGAAGATAAAATTCCACCAACAGAAGAACTGGCACAAGCTATTGCTAAAGCCCTGGAAGTTAGCACCAAAAAAAATTTGATAAACACCAAGGTGACAACAAATAAAAAATGCTATAATTGTGGAGAAAATCATTTGGTACAACAATGTCCATATCAAAAACCACAACATTTGCAAGATAGAAAAACACTCGAATATTGTACCCTAGAAAGAAAGTGGACAAATCATACCAAAGAAGAATGCTTCTACAATAAACAACCCATTAAGGAGAGAGATTATGCAAACCAAAGAGAATCTAGATTTATTGAACAACCAAGACCTGTACTTGGGAAACAACCTCCATTACCAACAAATGTGGTACCAGTTAAATACACACCAATAGAGGAGGGAAGCTCAAGAATAAGATCACCATACAAAGAAGAATATCACTGGAATGAAGGATATCAGGAAGAGTGGGAAGGATTTGAGATGAGAGAACCAGAATTGCAAGCCCTAGATTTGGGAAATGGGAGAATTGAGATGGATACAACTACATTAATGTATATAACCAATAATTATGTGTCTAATCAGAAACCTCAGTTCAAAGGGAGCCAAAAGATAACTTGTGATAGATGTGGGGGAGAACATTTCACTAGAGACTGTCCACAACCTCCTACATTAAGAATAGAAGGAGCCTATTGCAAGGATTGTGGCAGGGAACATTTAATAAAGGATTGTCTAAGAAATCCTCAAAAACAACAAAACACATCTAATAACATACCATTGAAAACAATCAATATCATGGATCAAGAAGAATTGAGTGACCTTGACCAAGTAAATATAAATGCTATAATAAGGGCACAAGCTAAACAACAAGAAACAATTAAAGAACAAAATAAGAGTTCAGTTTCAAAGGTAAAGAAAAACAGACAAAAGGGGAAATGGGAAAGGAAAATGAGAATAGGTAAAAGTCTAGAAGAAGAGAGTATGGAACAATCAAACCATACTCCTCCTCAAAAGACACAAACCCAGTCAGAGATAAGAAATTCACAGAGTCTAGACACCTTGATAAAAGCATACAAGGGAAGAATTCAAGAGGGACCAAATCCTACAGACCATGTAATGGCTTATCCTATGCCATAAATAGAACATGAAAGGATGCAAAAATGCAAACAAATCATAAAAGAAGCACAATTCAAACTAGGGGAATTAGACAATTCTCAAACAACAATTGGGGAATCAAAGGCAACGAGAACGAGAGAAACTATTAATCAAGAAGATAACCCACAAATTACATTCCAGGTAAATATAAATAAACAATGTACAATCTTATACCACACCACAATGGAGGAATTGGTAAAACAGAATCCTCACTTACAATACAACATGAAAAAATGGGAAGCAATACCAGAGAATCTTGATCCACAGCCACAGGAATTGGAGGAATTGTGGTACATTCCTATTGATAAGATAGGAGGATATTGTGAAGGAGAAGAGGGAAACTCAACCCTAAAAATACAATTTGGTAAAAATTATGCCAAAGCTATATTGGATAGTGGATCAGGTGTGGCTATCATGATTAAACAAACTTGGGAAAAATGGGGAAAAAATGAATTAATACCCACTAAAATGAGATTGCAACCTGCAGATGGACACATAGAAAAACCACTAGGAATATGGGAAAAGGTGATTGTGGACATATGTGGAATAGAAATAGAGCATACTTTTGCCATACTTAAATTTCCACAATCCACGTCATATGAAATTATCCTAGGAAGACCATTTATAAGACAAATGCAAATTGTGCAAGATTGGGGTAATGATTGTCTATACCTTTAGAGCAAAGGAAGGATAACCAGAGTGAATCTAAGAAATGGTCATTATTATGACATATCCCCTCAAGAATGGTTCAAAATACATCAAAATGAAGAATTAAGTGAAGAATCGGAGTTGGAAGATCAGAATGAAACTAAATCATCTATATGGAAGTGCAATGTGATAAGAAACCTTACAAATGGAAAAGGAAGATTAAGAAGAGAAGATTGTGTAGAAGGGAGAAAATTACAAGATGAGAGCTATATACCCCAAAAATTCAAAGTTGAAGAATTTGAGCCTTATGGTTGGAACCAGATTTTGGCTACCATGGATCTAGCCAAAGATGAGTATGCGGGAATGAGATTTCAAAATGAAGAAGGATATGATGTTTTCCACATAGGAATACAAATGATAAAGGTATCAAAAACAGAAGAGGACCATGAAAAAGAAATGATATTGAGACATGGGAAAACATAATATTTGGAAGAAGTAAAAGCTGAAGATGCAATAAAAGATAAAATCTCAGACAAATATAGAAAAAACAAACACAAGAAGACAGAAGAAGAACAGGAGGATGAAAAAAAATGAGAAAAGGATAAACAAGGGTCAACAATTTGATGTACCTGAAAATTTTAAGACTTACGAAGTAGAAGACAGACTACTTCTAAAAATGAAACCAAAGAGAGAAAAGAAATGAGGGGAGTCAGATAACAATGAAGAACAAACTAAGAAGGTCATGATCACTCAGGAAGATGGGGAAGAAAGACATCTTGTAATAGCTGATGACATGACAAATCAAGAAGAGGAGGCATTAAGAGAACTGGCTAAAAATTATAGGGATGTGTTTGCTTACAGTTAAAAGGATTTGAAAGGAATTGATCCTAAAATCTGTGAGCATAAGATTCCTATTACACCTGATGCAAAGCCTAGCAAACAAAGACATTACACATTCAATGATAAATACTCTGCTAATATAAAGGAGGAAATTGACAAGCTATTGACTACCAATTTCATCTATGAGATTGAGTATACAGAATGGATATCTACGATAGTTGTAGTACCAAAAAAGAATGGGAAACTTAGGGTATGCATTAATTTGAAAAAAGTGAATGTTGCAACAATAAGGGATAGCTACCCATTGCCTATAACAGACCATCTTCTAGAAAGAGTTGCAGGGAAGGAGGTGTATAGTTTTTTGGATGGTTTTTCAGGATACAATCAGGTACCCATAGCATTGGAGGATCAACATAAAACTGCCTTTTCCACTGAATGGGGAATTTATGCATTTAGGGTTATGCCCTTTGGGTTAACTAATGCTCCAGCAACTTTTCAAAGATTGATGTGTCATATCTTCAAAGAATTCCTGAGGAGTATAATGGAAATTTATGTAGATGATCTGTGTACTTTTTCATTAAAAAGATAGGATCATTTGAAAGATTTAGAAAACATATTCAGGAAATGCAGAACATACAGAGTATGTTTAAATCCAGAAAAGTGTGTATTCTTTGTAAGACAAGGAAGAATGTTAGGTCACATAGTCTCCAAAAATGGAATTTCAACTCATGAAAGGAAAATTAAGGCCATAATGGAACTTCCAAAACCGACAAATATGAGGGAACTTCAAACCTTCATGGGACATTGCGGATATTATAGAAAATTTGTACACAAGTTTGCTGACATTGCAAAACCTTTGTATGCCTTAATCACAAAATTTGAGTGGACAAGAGAGTGTGACCAAGCTTTTGAGAGACTAAAAACTTGTTTGGTAACAGCACCAATTCTAAAAGCACCCCTGTGGGATAAAATTTTCCATGTCCATGTGGATGCTTCAAATTATGCTTTGGGATGTGTGTTAGCACAACCAATAGAAGGGAGCAAATTAGATTTTCCAGTTTCTTATGCTAGTAGGCAACTGAATTCAGCAGAGAAAAATTAGATAACCACTGAGAGGGAAGGGTTGGGAATGATATTTGCTGTGAAAAAATATAGACATTATCTTTTGGCCAACAAGTTTAATTTTTTTGTGAATCACCAAGCTTTACTCTACTTAGTAAACAAACCTTGTCACACTCGTAGAATAGTCAGATGGTTTCTTTTACTGATGGAGTTTGAGTTTGAGGTGGTGGTTAGACAGGGAAAAACACATTTGAGAGTAGATCATTTGTCTAGAATCCATGCTAAAGAACCAAGTTCACCTTTAGATGATGAACTGCCAGATACATATCTGTTCAAAGTAGAAAGTGTTCCTGAGTGGGCCATGACTTTAGTACCTTTGCTAACCATGGGACCTTGCAGAACATTTGGAAACAACACACATTTAGTATTACAAAGCAGGAACTTTATGCTATTAGTTGGGCACTTGTATCACCTCAACCATACATGCATACTGGAATATTGTACTCCAGAAGAGGAGCAACAAGAATATTTGAGAAGAGCTCATTGTTGGAATCCTTGTACACATGCTTCCATAATAGTCACCCTAAGTAATCTCAATAGGATGGGAGTACATTGGCCTAATAAGATTCAAGATGTAACAAAATATGTTGCTAACTGCGGGGAATGCCAAACCTTGCAAAATTCAGAACTTATAACTCTATATTGGTTTCAGAAAAATCTAGAATCGAGTGAGAACATCATTGAGGAGTTGAAAAGGAAGAAGAAAGGAAAACAAGTAAGAGCTAGTGTCGACTCAAAAAATCTACAAATGATTTCTGAGGAATATCAACTGATAGGAGATCAATTGTATAAGAGAGGGATGGATGGATATTTAAGAATTTGTGTTCCTGAAGATAGATATCTGGAAATGTTGGAAATGGCACATTCTGGAGTGGCAAGAGGGCATTTCTCAAGTGACAAAACTGCTAAACTCATATTATGTTCTGGCTTTTGGTGGCCAACTCTATTTCCTGATGCAAGAACATATGTAAAAAGATGTGACATTTGTCAGAGGGTGAGTCAACCAAATAAAAGAGACAGTATGCCATTAGTTCCACTAATCTCAGCAAGAGCATTTAGTAAATGGGGGTTGGATTTCATTGGACCTATACATCCTCGAGCAAGACAATCCCATGCTGAATACATAATAGTGGCCACAGATTACTTAACCAAATGGGCAGAGGCTAGAGCTTCAAAAAAGAATGATGCTCATACTACTGCCAGGTTTCTCTATGAAAATATCATCAGATTTGGACTACCAATTGAATTGGTAAGTGATAGGGGGACTCATTTTTTGAACCAAATCAAAGAGAACATAACTGAATATTTCATGATTAGTCATAGAAAGTCAGCCCCATATCACCCACAAGCCAATGGGTTAGTAGAAAATACTAATAAAGTACTGTGTACTGTATTGTCAAAATTGGTGAACACAAACAGAAATGATTGGGATTTACATCTTAATCATGTCCTATGGGCCTATAGAGTGGCATACAAAACTGCATTAGGAACCACACCATTTAATTTGGTATATGGACAAAATGCAGTTCTACCTTTGAAATTCCTCATCCCAACACTAAAAGTAGGTAGTCAATACAATTGGACTGGACATGAATTATCTGAAAGTGTAATGGAATTGGAACAACTGGGAGCTTCTAGACTCCAAGCAATTATGAGTATATATGCAGACAAGAAAAGGCAAAAAGCTTATCATGATGTTCACATAAAAGAAAAAGATCTACAAGAAGGAGATTTAGTTTTGGCATACATTGTAAACGATCATCAAAAGAAATTTCAGAAGAAAGGACATGGACCATATATTATCAATCAGATCAGTAATAGTGGAGCTATTCAGTTAGGTAACATAGATTGGGAAATCATGCCAAACTTTATAAGTGGATGTATAGTTAAAAGGTATGATCTTCCATTAACTGCTTCTAAATGGAGAAGATTACATCAAGCTCAAAACAGGAAAAAAGAAGAGGAAAACATTAGAAAAGAGGCCCAACAGGAGGCAAAGGAAAGAATAAGAAAAACTAAAAATCTTAGAGAAGTCCTTTTGTGTGACACACCTCTAAAACAAAAAGAACATTCTTCTGTGGTAACAATGGATTTTCAGGATGAAAAAATCAAAGTTTTGATAGACTCAGGAGCACAGGTAAATTTGATCAGTTCAGCCTTGTTGAATAAGTTTAGCATACAAAGGACTGAAAGTAAAACCTTTATCGAAACCTTGGAAGGACAAATAATACAAAGCATGTCTTCACCGTCTATTGAGGTCAAGTTCAATAAAGAATATATGAGAATAGACTGTGAGGAATGGCATGATCACTTGATGACTGAAAAATTGATTTTGGGACAACCGTGGCTAAAGCAAGGTAAAGTAATTTTGGATTTTGAAAAAAATGAAGCTTAAGTTGACAATAAATGACAAAAGGTTTTTAATGTTTTTATTGAGTAATGAAGAACATGAAGATCAATAGGATGTGCATGACCCAAACCTGGAAGGATTTACTTTTTCATTAGAAGACACACAGACATTGCCAATACAATTACTAAATGATCAAGCTTCATTTAATCAAAACCAGTAAAAAATTGAAGGAGCAAAAGAGGATGAAGAGACAAAAGCAAGGTGGCAACTATGGCATAGTCAGAAGCATCAAAGTATAAGAAGAAGAAGGATGTGGAAACAAAGTATACACAAACCCTGTTCATCAACACAAAATTCCAGGACAAAATGGATATGGAAGCTAAAAAATTCCAAAAACAGCTTACGAGAAGGAGATGGATTTTTCCATAAGACAAGGGCAGCAAGGGTTAAATATTATTGGGTAAAAAAATCAGATTTGATTCAATGGAAAAAGACCATCTATATTTAATCTGTATTTAGAATTTTTTAAAGAAGAAAATCAGAATGTTACAGAAAAGAAATCATGACATATTGGAAATTATGACATATAATTCTACCTTATCCTTTTTCTAAGAAAAGAATTAGGAGGGGAAGAAAAGAAATGGAAGAAATTATTATTAAAAAAAGAGAAAAGAAAAAAAAAGAAATTATTTTAAAAAAAAGAGAAAAGAAAAAACAAAAAAGAAAAAGGAGAAAAGAAAAAAGAGAAAAAATTACCCATTTTTCCTTTTTTAAGTTATATAACACAAAGCAAGATATAGGTAGAAGGGTAACAGGTTTCTATATATTATTTTTTATTTTTATTAATTTTTTTTTATTTTTTATTTTTTATTCATTTTTCTTCTAAATATCTCCTTCTTGGATAAGAGCTGTCAGAAGAGAAGAGAGCACTAGACATCTTGCTACACATGTAACGATCACTTTAATTGAGTTTTTTTTTGAGGAAGTCAGGATTTAATTGAGATTTTATTTCATTCTTCTTTCATGTCATACCACAACAAATGTCATTTTTTATTTTTCTTATGACTCATGTGGGTGATTTTTTTTTTCTTTTTGTGTGATGCTATATTTTCTCCACATGGTGAATCCAAAAGGAACTACCAATCCATGAGTTCAAAGCAGACTTAGTCACTCTATCTAGAGGACATTGGTTCTTAGACAATGAAGCAACAATGGAGACAGTAGAATTAGAATCTGATGAAGAGCAGGAGATTCGAGAAGCAGAAAAGATAGTCAAGGAACTCAATGAAACTCTAGGTATTATTGGCCAGCACATATTTACAGTGGGAGTTGGAGGTTACAAGTACACTATGTTGTGTCAGGAGTTTTACAAATTCGAGAAAAGTGCAGTCAATTACAAAAGATGGAAAGCAGTGGGATTACACAAGCTGCTGGATGAACCTATATTTTTCATAGATTTTGAAAGAGTGGCATAGGTGATGAACAACTTGTTAGAAGTTGGAAGGGGCAATGAGGCATATTTCAGGTGTACTGTTAAGAACAAAGAAAATCAGGAAGTGAACATCACAATAAAAGCAGAGCATATCAGGGCAGCCCTACAGTTTTATCCAATGGGAACTAAGCTGGATAACAACTTTGTTAAGAAGAATAAAGAAACATATACAGGATATTCTAAATTTCCTGATTTTAAGGGAAGAGAAATTGAGGAATATGCCATCAGAATGTTTTTGCAATATTTCTGTTTCCCAAAACTGCCTAGATACACCATGCCACACAAATCAGTAACATTGATTATGTTCAATAATAAGGATAGAACTAAGCCCTTTGGAATAATGGATATATCACCATATATACATGAGCAATTAAAGGAAGTAGCCAAACATTGGGAGCAAAAGAAGTATATGAATGGAGCCCAATTCTTAAGTAGAATTCTATATCATGTTCTAGGAATGGAGGATCAATTACAACTAGCTCCAGCAGCCCACTATTTTAGAAATTTGATGGCAGGAATCAAAAGTCCTTCAAGGAAGATATCTGTAAGAGAAACAGAAGGCCAATCAAGCATGAGGGGAGCAGAAAGGAAAAGAAAAGGAATTTTAGAAGAAGTCATTCCAGTAAAGAAAAGAAGATTGGATCCAAGAAAGGTGGAGTTGGAACAGGTAGAAGCAACTAAGGAAGAGCATGAAGCTGCTCAGAAGCAGGTATAGTCTTCAAATGACCCACACCCACCTCAGACAAGCAAGGAGCAGTTGTATACTTATTTGACCCAAGGAAATAATAAAAGGGCAGTATATGAAGCCCAATATCAAAAGATGTTGGAGGACTACTCTTGCAAAGCAACAGATTGGATTCAAGAGGAAGTAGAACACTATGAAGAACTGCATGACCAGATGATGGCAGCTGAGACAGAGGAAGTTTTTGTCAAAAAAGAAGTGGAACTGTTAGCATACTTCAAAGAGCTACAAGGACCTCCTCAAACAAGAACTACAGTTGTAGTGAAGAAGAAGGTTCAGAAGAAACCTATACAAAAGAGAAAGTTAACCAAGAAAAGTAAAGGAAAATCAGTAGCAGAACCTGTACAAAGAATGGAGACAGAAGAAGTGGTAGTAGAAGAAAGAAACCAGAAGGAGTCTACTGCTATGGAAGAGTCAAGACTGGAAAAATCAAGAATAGCAGGCTCTTCACAATTTTCTTCAGACTCTGAAAGTGATATTGAAAACTTTTTGTTGAAAAGTTTGAATTTATTAGTGCCAAGTACACCCAATGTGATAACACAAGCCTCTGGGAAAAATAAAACACCAGAATACTTGAGTGAGAAGCCTCAAGGAAAGCAAGTTCAGGAAGAAGCAGTAAAGTAGGTTAGTCATGAAGAAGAGAGAAGATTACTAAAAGGAAAAGCAGTGATGTTGGAGGAAGAGATTGAAGTCAGGAAGGAATTCAGTTGTGGATTAGTGGACTCACGATTAAAGACAATATGTACAAAATCCTTCCAGCAAACCCATTTCAAATTGGATGAAGGAAAAGTAGAAGAAGAAAAGGGAGTTCAGTTATCCAGTCCAGCCAATAAACAAAAAGATACGGCTCAAATCAAGGAAACAGAAGAGGAAATAGTGGAAAAGGAGAATGCTCAAGAAGTAGAAGAAGGAATTATAGAGAAAGAGATCAACCAAAGCATAGGAGACATGCTATATTACTTGAATCATAATGAAGAATTTACAATTACAAAAGATCAAGGACAAGAGGAAGAGCTGGATCTCATGGATATAGATGAGCAAGAGGAAGGACAGAAAGAGCAGATAAGTAATGATGAGATAAAGCTTATTGAGGAAACTGAATCAACCCTAATTCAGGAAAAGGTAGTACAGCTAAAGGAAAGACATCTCTTTGAAGAAGAACAACAAGTGATGGAGAACAAGAAGGCAGAAGAAACAAAGACAACTACAGGTATATCAGGACATGGGAATAAGGATGATCAGATATTGGAATATGGGGAAGATGTTGCAGACCAAGAAGAAAGGGAAGCAGACAAGAGCCATGAAGAACAAAAAACCCAGGTCATAGAGTATGAGGAAGAAGATGAAGAAGAGAATGAGTGCAAAGAAGACAAGCAGATAGAAGTCAAACAAATGGAAATAGAAGTTGGGTTGGAAAGGATACCTAAAAATATAAGATCTGCTTGCAAGATCATTATGAGCAACATAGAGCAGTTCACACCATCGAGTAGAAACATGATTATATCAGGCATGGTAGCAGAATCTGAGTTTGAAAAAGGTAGTAATATCATTAAGGAGCACAAAAAGGAAACATAACAACTGGCAGAACAATTGAGGATTGTAAAGGAGAAAAATGAGGAATTAACACACAGGATAATTTCTTTGGAGGAATTAGAGGTTCAACAACAAAACAAAATCCAATATCTTGAAGAGAAGTGTGCAAAAAAGAGAGAGCTTAGTAGGAAAATGGAGATGGAGCTGAAGAAATTAGAAGGGAGATACAGAACTTTACAGAGGTCATATCAAATTATGGTCAAAGCAAATGAGGAAATCAACAAATTATTAATGGAAGAAGGCCAGTTGAAGGAAGAAAGCAAGACTGTTCAGGTGACACAGGAGGAGAAGGAAGATCTGCACAATGAAATCATGAGATTGCAAACAAGCCAAGGAGTTGGAAAAACAAGCCAGTATACATGCTGCTACTTCTATGAGGGGATATAATAAGTTACATGTAGACATAGAAAAAGAGAGAAGTGATTGGCAGTTGAGTATGGAAAAGGAAAGAAATGAATGGAGATCAGAAAGAGAGTTGTGGACTTCCCAAAATAGAAGTTTAATGTTGATAATAGAAGAACTACATAAAAAATTGGAAAAACCACAAACTCAGGTGGAAGAGCAGGTGGAGGCACAAACAGAAGAATATGAAGTAGGAGATGATCACAAAACTCAACATGGCGGTGAACAAGAAAACAAAGCACCTGTAGAAGAGTACTCAGAGGAGTTTGTCGAGAAACTTCTGACAGATAAAGAATTCAGAATGGAATTTATTAGAAAAATGCATAATGAATATGAGGAACAAATTGTTAATTTTGCTTTGAATAAAGGTATGAATCCAAATCAACACCATTGGGCTACAGATGGCTTAGGTATACCCTTGTGCATCATCATGAAAAGCATAAAAAACTATTAGTTGGCAAGGGTAGGATTACCTCCAAACAAGTATTTAGAATATGAAGAAGATATCAATGTGACAAAAGAGTTATTTGAAAAAGCCAATCCAAAATGGAGAAATAGGTGGTTGGATGCTAATAAGGAATGTAGGAAAATATGGAAAGAAGCACCTATTGAGCTGAAGATCAATCTAGCATACTGCCTAGTAGCAAGGAGAAGAGAGTGGACAATTTTTTGGGAAAGAAGGAAGGAGGGATATTCCTTCAAAATGGTTGAATTTTCCAAAGATAGCAGGCCCAAAGGCACGAACATGGCCAACAAAGAAGTATATGGTTGATACTGCAGAATCTGTCATATCCACATATAAAGATGTGAATGATCCAGCATGTATTTTATTAATCAGAGTAATGAGACTCATATTGGCATGTATAGAGACCTATACAGATACAGATGTCAGAATTCTTAATTACATTGGTTTCAATTCACCAACTGATGCTTTACTATTTGATCTAAGTGAAACACTTGACAGGATATGTTTGATGGCTTATTATAGCAGAATAATATTTTTGGGCAGCCAATATCTCCAGATTTTTGTAGATGCGTTGGAAGATGAATTTTTTGAAAGAGAATCAGAAATATTTGGGAACTTGTCAGTAGTTACAAAGTCTCGACTCACTGCTTATGAAGCTGCATACATAGAATACCTGAAAAAAGATGTAATGGATAAGCCAGAGGATGTTGTGTAATGGAGAAAAGCACTATTTGAGATGGTAAACAACTTCAACATTACAGAAAGGAAGTGCCATGACCTACTGTCATAGGTTTATCAAAGAAAGAAGAACTGAAGGAAGCATTCAGGGAATATGAGCAAGAATGTCTTTTGTCAGGAGCCAAAAGGTCTAGGAGGGGAAGAATGTTGGAAGAAGTATTTTTGAAGTATTTTTTATGGAAAAATAATTGTAAATGACAAAAAGTTGTAAAAATATTTATGCAGATGATGTAAAAATGAGGAAGAGTCTTCCTCACATAGATTAGAATCTTATGTATTTTTTCTAGAATTTTTGGAAACTCCTAGATAGCATATTTTTAGATTAGAAGGGGAAAGGACCAAAATTCAAGTGTGAAAAGGGACACTTGAAAATGTATAAAAGACAATTTCCTCTATTATGAGAGGGTTGGTTATTTGTAATTGATGCTATCTAAGCAAAGAGAGAGAGTTTCCTACAGAAAATCGTGATTTTTCCTTTTGTGTGGATTTCTTTGATTTGTTGAGTCTATTCTATGTGTATCCATGGAGATTTGCAAGCTTCTATTGTGTATTTCTGATGAATGTGTATGAAGAGAGTTGATTCTTGATGTGTTGAGTGAGAAATTGATGAAGAATGGTGCTGGAGATGAAAATCGTCAGATTTTACAGAATCGCGATTGTCTTGTCTGAAGGTTATAGGTATCATTTTTGAGTTTTGACTTTATGATTGTGTTCTATTGAGAAAATAAGACACTTTAGACACCAAGATTATTGAAAATGATGGAGTATTGCTCAAGATAATCCAAACCCTAGAAATTCCTCTTCATTTTCATTATTTCTCAGAAATCCAGCCAATTTTCTCTTATTTCTTGGATTCTATCATCTAGAAGGGGTTGTGGTCTCTTATATACTTCCAGGATTGACAAATATAAGATGTATTGTTGATTCCTTATGCTAAATGATTGGAGAGGACAACTCCAAAGAACAACAAACAATAGGTGTCCTACCAAAGTAATGCAATTGATCACTCCATGTGAGACTCACAATTGTCACAAGCCATCTCTTTCTCATCTCCATTTCCTTCGTTTTCTTGCATATGCATTAGTTCGTGAATAAAAATGTAGGAAATTGGACAATAAAGTAGTGTAATTTATTTTTGTTGGGTACAGTTCTCAAATCAAAGGCTATCATCAGTATCATCAATAGATCAAATGCATTTTGGTTAGCTATGATGTTGCTTTTGTGGAAGATGCAATTCAACCATTACTTTCATGCAGTAAGGAGACATCAGTTAGCTCCAAAGATATGTATGACACTTTGTTGCCTCTTTTTATAGGTGGATAGCCAAGTGCTAGTCCAAATGAGGTGATTTCTCAACCTTTACAAGTTTCACATGATGACGTAGATGATTCCATTTCTCATGCACTTGTTGACGAGAGGGATGATATAGAGTAGGAGAAAACTATGCCAAAATGGTTGTTGCAAACTTTGAGAGATATCAAATTAGATGCATCGCTATCATATCATACTCATTCAGGTTCTCATAATGCTTGTTTTGCATCACCAATCTATGCAATGCCTGAATCTAGTATTTATGATGAGCATGAGCCCATTTCTTTTGATGAAGCACAAAATATAGAAAATTGGATGGCTATCATGCAATCAAAATATGATGTTATGATGAAGAATGGTACTTGGTCCTTATATTATTTTCCTCCATGCAAAAATTCCATCAACACTAAATGGGTATACAAGTTGAAATGTAAGTCTGATGAAACAATTGACAAGTATAAGACTAGGCTTGTTGCAAAAGGTTTTGCTCAAAATATTGGCAATGATTTTGATGAGAGCTTTGAACCCACATGTCAAATGACCACTGTTCATAGCATTTCTGCACTTGCAACTCATCATGGTTGGAAGGTACATCAATTGGACATTAAAACTTAGATATACATTTTGTATAATCAGAAACAATCACAATGGCATTAACACACACATCTCTATACTCTTCATAAGTTATTTGAACATGATTAATGGTTCCCTTGAAACTTATATAATAGACACTACATATTTTCATGTTGATGGGGATATGATAGAGAATATATATATATATATATATATATATATATATATATATATATATATATATATATATATATATATATATATATATATATATATATATATATATATATATATATATATATATATATAGGGCCCTACTAAGATCACATTTTGGGGAAGCTATAAGCTCAACGGTACTCTTTGTTCCCAAGAATACACACATGTACTCACTCAAAGACACCCCAACATGTACCCTTGTTTCAAACTAGTTCACTTCAACTAAAGGTATATTGTTTCCTCCCATACCCTTAAATGACAAGTGTCTAGAAAATCCATTGGACCTTTGCTCTAAAGGTGAAATCAAGGAGCATTCCTACTGATCACCCGAATAACACTTGAGTCTAGAAACCACATTTTGGAAACCCTAAGTGAAGTTTTGCCATGGCTCAAACAAAGTCACCTGACTCACATGATCTTGACATGCTCCCTATGGCTAGGACCAAAAAATAATGAATAAATGTGCATTGTACATGAATTAAAAGTCGGTGATGCTATTATGAGAAAGGTATTCCTTATATAATCTTCTATTTGTGTATGCTTTTGGTATGTCTGTGTTGCATTGCATGTATGCATATGTCACTTTTATGTGTGGACATAGAGAACTTGGAAGACAACCCAAGAATAATTTCAAGGAATATGAATACAGAGCTTGATTGTGTGTAGGCATCTAACGTCCTTTCGAGGCGTCTTCCTACAATCCTCCAATGTCTGAATAGTTAGATGTTTCAACTAGTCCAATTGAAGCATGGACTTCAAAATGTTTTTCTATCTCCTAGAAATGAAACTTTGAGGCTCTTAACATGATTCTCATTCCAGAGTTTAAAAGGTGAAGTACATATCTCTTTTCATGTCCATCTGACAAGATAGATACAAGGCTAGATATGAAATAGAAATTAGCATTGGGTAATTATCTTTTTTGTGGCCTTGGATAAAAAATAAACCATTCAAAAACCACCTTCAAGCCTGTTACAAGGCATCCACTCAAATTTTTGGTGGATTACGGATGTCAGGTGATACTGAATGATCAAATCTTTTATCTCTTGAGTATTTTATTGAACTTTGATGTTACTATGGGTCAAAGGTGGGATTGGGCTCTTATCAAGATCGAAAACAAACTCAACTACTCAAAAGGAATGAAAATCAAGTTGGTGGAGTGTGGTCAACATGTTCCTCATAGACTCGATTATCTATTTTTTTCCATGTTGGAAACTAAAAGACAAATAATTAGCCAAGATGGAAAGGATTTCCTTATATTTTCTTTGGATGGGTGATCCCAATAGGAAAGGCATGCCCAAAATCAAATGAACTATTTGTGCAAGTCAAAAAGACTCATGGGGGCTTGGCATTACTGACATTGAAGGTTTAGCCAATAATTTGGCAGACAAATAGTTGATCAAAGCTTGGAGCAATATGGATACATTTGTGCCAAATTGATTTTCAGGGAATTTTAGGGTGAGATCATTTCCACCAAGTGTGCTAGGTTTTTACCATCCTTTTGGAGCCATTTTTATAGTCTCATTTTCCATCTGAGTTAGACTTTGTGAGCTTCCTTTCAGCTTGAATTCAACCTTTCTCGAAGCTCATATCTTGCTAATTGTGAGTTCTTTGGTGCAATCGCAAGAAAAAATGATTTTTTTGCATGCTTCAAGATGAAGACAAGCTTGATGGGACCAACTATCCAATGTGATCATACATGATGAAGCATGTTCTTGTTGTAAATCAACTATGGAACATAATGGTAGATGTCAACAAGTGAACCAACAAGTCTTGTCCTATGGAGCATGTTGTCATAGATATAGGATCTTCTTCAAGTACAATGATTATGTCTTCTCCACCTATGCAAGAGAAACTTAGATGGGATGGAAAGGATGCTCAAGCTCATGCATTCATTTCCCTTTTTATAAAGTGACAAATTGTTTCACACATCTGATCATGCACTAGTTCTAGAAAACCTTGGGATACTCTTGCCTCTTTCTATGCGGTGTGTAATGAGGCATGATTTACTTACTTGAGAAAGCAACTTGAAGATGTATGTATGGATGAAAATGAGTCCATGGATTTATATGTTACATGCATCAAGGAATTGAAAGAGAAATTGGTAAACATTGATGCGATCATTCTAGATGCATCACACATTTCTATACTACTCAAATGATTGCCAAAATCTTTTCAAAGCATTCCTAACTTCATTTGGTTGCAAAAGGAAATCCAAATATGTATACTTTTTATGAGGTTATTTCTCTTCTTTTACAAGAAGCACAATCAAGGGTGAATAGAAGTGGTTTGCTTGACGAATGCAAGCACTTGCTATTACAAAAAGGAAAAATCAATAATATTTCAACTCTGGATTCCTAAAAACCAAAGCCTCACTCTTCTACTTCCACTTTCTTCCTCGCATGATGCAAATATGAGAAAGAAGAAGAGATGTAAGTATTGCTGAAAGATTGGATAGACCATTCATGAATGTAGAAATGTTTCCAAGAATAATGAAAAGAAGAAAGAATCTAGCATGTCTATTGTTGAGAATACATCTAATGCAAATAATGATGATGCTAATGTTGCTCAAGTTGGTCAGGCATGTGCTCTTACATGTAATTATTATTCATTATCACATTCCATAAGTATGATTGTGAATGGGGCTGCTTTGACTTGGTTTTGTGATAGTAGTGCTTCAAATTATATCATTTCATGAAAACCTTTTCGTCTTTGAAAGATGCACCTAGGGGAGTGTTGAGATATCAAGCTCAACATGTGATGATCGAGGATGAAGAGTACCACCTTTTTATCTCTATGACATGTATAGTGGTTATAGTGATATATGTCAAGGCCACTTGTAGTGAACTTAACTAGATTTATTTACTAAGAGTGATGGCACATTTTTTTCTTGCCAACTCACTCATTCAAATACATTAGGGTTTTTAATATGTATTATGCTTTATATGTTGTATTAGTTCTATTATTGTATTTTTTTAATTCTTTCATATTCTCTTTACATAATAGAAGAAGTAGAAGAAGATCATTCTTCCTTGTCTCAATTTGTGTGTGCTCCTCTATTTGTGTGTGAGAGTGTGTGAGAGTTCTCTTCCTTATCTTCTTTCTCTTCATATAGTATCAAAGCTAGTGTGGTTGTAGAGAGCTTTTGAAGAATGATGACAGTGAAGAATACATGAGAGTGTGCATGAAGAGTGACTAAGGAAGTGTGCAGAGAAGTGCTAAGGTAGTCATCCCAAGGATCCAATGGTCCCATTGAAGCTGTGTGCCTGCCGACAGAAGGTGTCCAACCCTCCGCCTTTTTGGTAGCTTGGTGCAAGGTGTGCACAAGTGTAGGCTTGGACAAGGTGGAGGTTTGATGTAGAGAAGGCCGACAACAACAAGACCCTTGGGTATTTGGTATTTTGTGATTGATCACTCTGTGGGATTTTGCACAGAAGCATTGGATTGTATTTTGCATCACAATTGTATTTGTCTTCTTATGATCAAATTGACAGAGGCTTCCAGTGTGTATCTTTCTTCTTGTCTTTCCCTTTTCTCCTACAAACACTCAAATCCCTTCTTGTCCAAGAATCCCACAACAAAATTTGGCATGCTTGGTGGGACTCCAAGGTGATTTGAGCATACGAGAAGCCAAGTGCAAAGGGTAGAAGAGTTCAAGTGCCGACAGTACTACTTCATCAGACTAAGAGGTAAATATTCTTATCAATTATCTCATACTAAGAGAGCTATGAGCAGCTCATGACTACAACCCGACCCCAAACATTGAGGATCACCTGCAAGGCTACAAGAAGGAAGGATGTTACAAGATCCTCCAATCCACTTTCGTGAACCTCATCAGTAAAGAGCATGGCAGGTAAGGTAGACTTAGAAACACTACTATCAAGATTAAATATAAAATTTCCTTCTTTCAAAGGCCTAGCTCAGGAAGATCCGGACTAGCATATTACAAGGTTTTGAGCACTATGCAAAACTAGAGACGTAATGGGAAGAGAGGATGCCTTTTTGATACTCTTCCCTACCACATTAGAAGGGTTAGCTGATAAATGGTTCAGTTAGTTTGTTGAGAACCATTTCACCACTTGGGGCTTAATGAAAGATGCATTCAAAAATCAATTCCAACATGGAAATACTACAGAGATCATCATAGAGGAATTAGAAAACTTGAGATTGGGTCCAAATGAAAAATCTCTAGAGTTTGTAACTAGGGCCAAGGCACTAATGGCTAAGTTGCTAGATCCTCCACATGATTTTTTTGTTAAGAAATGGTTAGCTAAGCCACTTCCAATAACCATACAATATAAAATCAAGGAATTAGTGTTGCCCAAAGCCTCCATAGAGGAGTTCATCAACACAGCTACACGGTTGGAGTAGATAAGGCAACAATATGGAGCCATTCTTCTCAACTACCCTATTCTACAGAAATGGAGGATCCATTAATCCAGCTAAGGAAAGAGATGGACGGCTTAAAAAGGAATAAGCTCCACAAAGAGGAGGAGAATGATGTTACTCAGTTCAGGAGGGAGATTGCTGTAAAATTACATGGGTCTAAGGGGTAAAACCCTTAGGTTTCTAGGTGTGAAACCCTTTGCATTTATGGTTTATTTACCCCTTTTAGATGGGTCTTGAACCTTAGGGCTAATTCTCTAAGGTTGAATACCTTAGGCTTGATTGGAAACTTCTCCTAGCCACTTGGTTTGTACGTGAGAGCTTGGAGAGTCTTCTTTTAGAAGCCATGTGATTTCATGTGATTTCCTAAGCTTGGAAACCACGTGAACACCTTAGGGACCCACGTGATGGAAGGTAAACATGTCCCCTTGAGAGGGACTTACCCCCTTGGACTTGGATCTATATATTGGAGGGGTTGGTTGGGTGGAAAGGCATCTCTCTTTCTAGGGTGTGGCCTTGCTAGTTAGTTCTCTTAGACTTCTTAGTTCCTTTTGTGGAGGCTATGGAGCTCTCCCACAATAGTGGTATGAGAGCAAGGTTTATATGAACATCTCTAGTTTAGATCTTCTGATGAAGTTTTTCTCGCTTCATCTCCTTGAGCTTGAGAAGGCGTTGCTTGTGTTAGAATTCCGACGTCCTCAAGGGACTCCCTTGCTTGCAAAATGTCATTCCACGTGAACCCCCACACTCTGAAGCGATTGTTCACATTGCTTACGGACATCTCAGGCATCCCGGTAGCCCAAGGCAATGCCCGCTACTTCAGGCCATTATAGAACATGAGATAAGGCTGAGAGGTCCACGGTGCTGTGCGAGCTGCTTCCTTCCCTCAAGTACATGGAAATGATCCGAGCGCTTCTTCTTATATGGAGAGGTGTGCGTGAAAATTATGAGTATGTGGGATTTATGCACCACTGTATTGAATAAGGAGCATCATTTCTTGTAGACTTCTCATTGAGTCAGGTACCTCCAAATCTACTTGCCTACATATTTTTAACATTTGATTGTGATCAAGAGTTTTTATATTTAGAGTAGATTATTTTATCATTTATACTCTTCATGGAGGCAGTAAGTAAGGAGGGGAGGGCTATAAGAACACAATCCAAAGGAAAATTGGAGCTCCATTTCTTGAGCAATAGTGGTGTTTCAAAGAAGATTTAGGAGGAAGCATGAAGCATTTTACTTCAGCAAATGAGATTCTAGAAAGTACCGAGAAATCAAAGAATAGTTAGTTTCTTTTATTGAATTGGTAAGCACATCCATTGAAGTGAACGTAATTAGCATTGTGCTTGATTTGAAATTACTAACAAGCTTGAATGAAGCAACAAGAGAGGGATGGCATCCATTCAAGAAATTATGGAGAATCAAGGTGCAAAGATAAGGGTACATACTTTTGAATAGGTTATTTCTCAATGTCATGCATAATTTTCTTGATAACGTATGAAGGTAATAATTAAATGCATAAAATGTTTTATGCACAAAGAAAAAAAAACTTTATATTCTAGCTCCCTCTATTAGTAAGAGCATGACTTTATTTGAGAAAATTTCTTTTCCAAGAGAAAAGAAAACACATGAATAGTAAGGCATAAAGAGTGCACCCTATTAGTATGCATAAATATATGCATAATTTTGATAATGGATGCACACATATGGGCATGCAACTAAATGCCAAGGATAACTTCAATAATGGACGAGTTCGGATGGCCTAAGCCTACTTCATCATCACGAGAACACTCAAGCAAAGTCAAGGGATGGACGAAGCTTAATTTCCAAGTAACTATTTGCATCTCTTCCTTTTCTTTGCAATTTAAAGAACATGCAATGCATGTCATAATAGACATGACTTGGAAGTCGATGCATAGATTCAAGTGGCTCAGTTTCTATGGTCACATAGACAATCAATCATGGAAATAAGTTGCACTATGCATCAAGTTCATTGCTTTCAAAAGAAAGATTGGAGGTGCGTAAAAACGGTCATGGTTAGGAAGAATGCATCCAATGCATTGTTGCAACTTGCATATCCAAAGGTGCATGGAAATTTTGCACTATCCCATGAACGAAAAAAGTTCGAATTTGGAGCTTTTGCATGCTTTAAGGAGGGTTCAACTTATGAACCTTATGCATGCTACACCTTTTCCAATAAAGGTGTAAACATTTGGAAAGCCTTATGCATATGGAACATATTACATGGGTTTTTTGAGTTGAGAGGAAGATTAAGTTCCTAAAGTTAAGCTTAAGTAGGATTTGATTTTATCAGTTCTTAGGAAGAATAGAGATGAGGCCAATTGGCCACTATAAACCATTTAATTTCTTTATGTTTGGCTTAGCAATTAAAAGCCAAATAATCCTAACTTCTTGAAATACCTTAAGCTTAAAGTCCCTCTTATGGAGTATCAAATTCCATAATTAACCATGGCATGCCTGATCAACAAGGCCAAGGACTTAAGTGATAGGCCAAAAAAAAAGTTTCTCTTAGTTAACCACGAGAGAATGGTGGTAACCTAGAGTGACTACTTACAAGCTTTAGGAAAAGAAAATATAGCATTATGATATATCTATATAGATAATGTTGGAAGATGAAAGTGTTAATTCTCTTGTTCAAGAAAGTTCTTTGTATGAAAGAACTAAAGAACTATTCGGAGCTTTACACTATTCTTCCAAGCAAATGCAATGCATGAAGAGAAGGTAAAACTCAAGGGTTGTAATAAACCCTAAGTACCATTTTCTAATGTCATAGAAATAAAGGACTCTATAGCAAATGAAATTACCATCTACTTTAACATAGAGATTTGATTGGCAAAGTCAATTATTCTTAGATTATTCATTATGTCATAAGAGATAATATCTAGTTGAGATTTAAACTAGCTTCTATTATCAAGTGACATAAAAGGGATCTTTTGAAGTATCTCTGAATCAAGGGTTCCTCGCAACTGCCAATGCGCTCTGACTGTGAGTGAAGATGGTGGTGGAAGAAGTCTGACCAACACCCAAATCAGCCATAAGGCATTTGAGCCACACACACTCAATTATCGCTGTGAAAGCTACCTGTAGTCCTATGCAAACACCTTCTTTTGGGAATTATCTTTCGGGACTTTCATCGATGATTTTCTAGGCATGCATGGGTATATCCATCAAAGGCAAACTCCAAAGTGTTCATGTGCTTCAAATAGTTTTTGGTTTTGGCTGAAAAACTGTTAGCATGTAAAATGGGCACCCTCCATTCTCATCGACAGGGGGAATATATGTCTTCTGATTTTAATGCATTTCTGGCTGAACGTGGGATAAAACACCAGTGTACAATGCCGTATACACCTCAACCAAATGGAGTTGCTGAACGAAAGAACAGGTCACTCATAGAGATGGCGAGGTGTATGGTCAAGAGTCAGGCTTCACCACATAGTTTCTGGCTTGAGGATGTCATGTGTGCAGCATATGTACTGAACAAGTGTCCCACTAAAGCACTGCAGTCTATCACTCCATATGAGGCTTGGCCGATCGCAAGCCATCTGTTGCTCATCTGCGTGTTTTTGGTTGTTTGGCATATGCATTAGTGCCTGAACAACATCACAGAAAATTGGATGATAAAGTAGTAAAATGTATTTTTGTTGGGTACAATTCTGAAAGTAAAGGCTATCGTCTGTATCATCCACAAACTAAACGCATTTTGGTTAGCCGTGATGTTGTTTTTGTGGAACATGCTATTCAGCCATTGCTTTCATGTACTAAGGAGACATATGTTAGCTCTAAAGACATGTATGATACTTTGCTGCCTCTTTTTACAGGTGGGCAGTCTAGTGCTGGTCCTAATGAGGCAACTTCTTAGCCCTTGCAGGTTTCATGTGATGATGCAAATAATTTCGTTTCTGATGCAGATGTACATGATGCACTTATTGATGAGAGAGCCTATATTGAGCAGGCAAGAACTATGCCAAAATGGCTAGTGCAGACGTTGCGTGACAGCAAATTAGATGCACCTCTGTCACATCATACTCGTTCAGGCTCTCATAGTGCCTCTTTTGCATCAGATTGCTATGCTATGGTTGCATCTAGTCTCTATGATGAGAATGCGCCTGTTTTGTTTGATGAAGCACAAAATTCAGAAAATTGGATGGCTGCTATGCAATCTGAATATGATTATATAATGAAGAATGGTACTTGGTCTTTATATGACTTGCCTCCTTGCAAGAAGGCCATTGGCACTAAGTGGGTATACAAGCTGAAGCGTAAACCGGATCATACAGTTGACAGGTATAAGGCTAGGCTTGTTGCAAAGGTTTATGCATACGAAAGAGGCATTGATTTTGATGAGACCTTTGCACCTACATGCCGTATGACTACTGTTCAGAGCATCTGTGCACTTGCAGCTCATCATGGTTGGAATGTACATCATTTGGACATTAAAACAACATTTCTGAATGGTGACTTGCATGAAGAAGTCTATGTTTTTCAGCCCTGTGGCTTTGTGCAGAAAGGGCATGAAAACCAGGTGTGCAGGTTAAAGAAGGCATTATATGGTTTAAAGCAAGCACCACGTGCTTGGTATCAGAAGATAAATGCATATTTGATTGCACATGGTTTTGAGAACAATCCAATTGAAAGCACCTTATATGTTAAGCGTGCTAATGATGTGATTTTGATCATTGTTGTCTATGTTGATGACATGCTACTCACTGGTCCTATTGAGAAGCATATTGCTGATTTTAAGGCTGATTTGCATGTCTCATCTGAGATGTCTAATTTGGGGCATTTGCATCACTATTTGGGCATTCAGTTTATGCAAGTTGATGGTGGAATGGATTTGTGTCAAATGAAATATATTGACACATTATTGTAGCGTTTTGGCCTTGAAGACTATAAGCCTATTGCCACTCCTATGGAGATAGGTTTATGATTGAGTCTTCATGATGTTGGGCATGCATTTGATGTTGTTCTCTATCAGCAGGCAATTGGATGCTTGATTTACTTATGCATTACTTGGCCACATATTCAGTTTTTTGTCTCATAGATGAGTAGGTTTATGCATTGCCCAGGAATCAAGCATTGGCAGGCGGTTAAGCACATCTTTTGCTACTTGAGTGGTACTCGACTACTTGGGTTGTTTTATCCCAAGGGGGGATCACTACCGCTAGATTTGCATTCTTTTTCTGACTCTGATTGGGTTGGTTGCTAAGACACTCGTGTGTCCACTAGTGTCTTTTGCTTCATGCTTGGTAGCTCATGTATATCTTGGTTGAGCAAGAAGCAGCCTACTATGGCCACTTTAGTTGTGAGGCTGAGTATAGGGCAACTTTCACAGCTACTATTGAGTGTGTGTGGCTCATACACCTTATGGATGATTTGGGTGTTGGTCAATCTTCTGCCACTACCATCTTCATTGACAGTCAGAGTGCACTGGCAGTTGCGAGGAACCCTATGTTTCATGCTGGCGCTAAGCACATTGAGGTGCATTATCACTATGTTAGGGAGAGGTTCTCTGCTGGGGAGATCAGCTTGGCATATGTGCCCACGCAGGAGAACATTTCAGACCTTTTCACGAAGGCTCTGCCTAGGGAGAAGTTTGAAGCTTTTCGCAAAGCTTTGGGCTTACTTCCTTTTGTGGAGTGATTTCCACATAGCTTGGCACTTCCTTATACATGAGTGCTAGCTCCTTGTTCACCGCATCACTGCCATGGGGGATTTGTTGATATATTTAGGTAGTGATGTGTGTGAACACACTAGGACCACCAGGGCACTTTTTTCCCTCTTTAGGAGGTTTTTTTCCCCCGTCTTGTATATATGCCTATTTCCCTAATGGGCTACTTATCTTTGTACATTCTCTAGTAATACATTCAATATTGTGTGTTGTACTCCAAGCTTCTTCTTCTTCCTTGTGCTATTCGCGTGCTTCCGGAGATGTCTAACTCCAACACGCAATACATGGGAGTTCTCGTATTGCGATACCAAAACTCAACCGGACAGGATACTTTGAGTTTTTGACACCCAAATTCAAAAATGTTTGCAAATATATGTACCTCCGGTTCTCCTTGTTACTCATATGTGCACATAGATGCAAGGTCACCCTCCAAACTCACAATACCACTACCACGATACCAGATGGAGTTCCTCTCAGGCCGCGTGATTCTCAATCAAATTTTTAGTGTTTTGAGAGTTTTTCAAGGGTGTTTCTTCAGCGTTTTTAGCTCCCAACTCCCCGTGCGCTTCTTTCTCATAGACAAGAGTAAAAAATCAGTGAATGTACTGCCGAAAAATGAAAAAACAGACAGGATGAAGATGGGAGAAGATGGTGATGACGATGATGATGGAGATGAAGCAAAACTCACAAACTGAACTAAAAATGGTGATTTTTTGACCTTCCAACGTCGCTACTCTATGTCTTACTGTCACACACTCATCCTCCAAGCTCTCTCCCCAGCAACGATGCCAAATTTGGTGTCACTCTAGCAGAATGGTAAGTACCAATGTGAGGGAGATACACAATCCATGGAGACATGAGCACCAGTATGAAAAGTGATGACACAAGTGCGGTAGTGAAAGCACACAAACATGCACACACATACACACATGTGCACAAGGTAAGAGCAAAGAGTGCAACAATGGAAGGACTTCGATTGCAAAAGATTTCTCTTACAAAGCTGAAATCTACAACAAGCTAACCTCAAAAATGAGCTCTCGAGCCCTTTTTATAGTTTTTTGAGTGGTTTGGCCGTACCTAGACCTAGTGTCTGGCCTAGTTAAAAAGTAGGTTCTAGGGCTTATTTGGGGGCTCAAACGGAGTCTAAAAACTATCAAAATTGGTAGGATGATAATTCTAATACTCCTCAAGCTTGAGGACTCCTCGGTTAGAACAAAATGGGGTAACAAAATGGAAAATGGTATTTACAACGGTTTTTAGTGATAAAAATCACTATTTTTATAGGGATTTCTTTTGAAAATTTGACATGTGCTTCTTGGAGCTCCCTACATGCTCCTTTTTCTTGTGTGTCCAATTCCTTGATGTGCTTTTATGCTTGTGCTTGACTTTGACCGTCAACAATGGTACACATATACGCTTGTATAGGAAGCCAAACCATGACTTATATCCCACAAAATACATATATAGACATGGTTTTCCTAGTGTGCTACTTCAAGGAATTGTGGACTCAAGGAAGCTTTTTTGGAGTATTGTATGTAGAGGTCGAGGTGGAATGCATGATTCCACACATTTCAAAGAGTCTTCTTTGTATCAACAATTCAAACAAAGATTGGTTCTTAACTCACCAAAATTGGAAGTTCAAGGTGAGACAATACGACCTTTTCTATTAGGTGAATCAGCTTATAAGGCAAGAAGTTTCTTAGTGAAACCATTCCATAGTCGAGCAGGTGAACACCTAAGAGAAAAGAGAGAATTTGACAAGCAATTATCAAAGGGTAGAGTCAAAATTGAAAATGCATTTGGGTACTTAAAAAAACCATGGAGGATTCTACAAAATGTCAATGTAGATCTACCTATGGTCCCCTTGATAATTAGTGCTTGTTGTTTACTTCATAATTTTGTTCAATTACAAGGTGAGAGTGAACCTAATGATCAAGAAGATCCACATCCAAATGATAATGAAGGGGTTAAATTTAGAGGTTCCAACTACTCAGAATGAGATCTAGCATGTAGAGTAAGGATGGCATTATTTAGACAATTCTCGGACATCAAGAACGCTACAATTAAAGATTCACATGTGCAAAGTCTATGGAATGCTTTTGAAGGTAATGCATACACAACATGGTTTTTCATAATCCTTCCATGTCTTTTATTCAACTAATACCATTTTTTTGTCCTCATTTATGTAGGTAGATGCGGATCAACAAATGAAGATTACTGCATGGGAGTTGAATCAAGACAATGCCTAGTGTTTTATGATAAACATTGTAGTTCCATATATGATGTTAAATTAAAGACTTATGCAACTTGAATTAAAGACTCATGGGTTTATTATATAATGTATTATACATGATTGATTGATAATCCATGATAAATGATCTAAATATTCATGTGTGCCTAAATATGATGGCTTGAAGTATATTTTTGAATATGAAACCCCTATCTGTACCTAAATGAGGCCCCACTGTCTATATAAAGCCACCTAAAAATTGGCCCCTGAATCTTCATGTGCACCTAAATTCGGTGACCTAAGGTGCATTTCTCCAGCCACCTGAAATCCGGTCATTGGACCTTCATGTGCACCTAAATCTAGTGACCCAAAGTCCATCTTCGTCCACCCAAATTCTGACCACTAGGCATCCATGTGCTCCTAGAACACTTTTCAGGTGAACCAAAAAGTGAACTTCGGTCACCCGAAAACATGTCCATGTGCTACCCCTATGAGAAAATGTAGTTACCCAACTTGCATAGTTTTGTGACATGTCATACGTTGGAAAAGACACTTGGCAAGCTCAAAGGTAGACTTTGTTGGGCAGCCTGCAAGAGAGCCAGACTCAACCAGGATGAATGTGTGGCACACTCAAAGGCCTTGGTTATCCATGTAACATCATAATCATTTGAGAAAATGTAGCCAACCATTCTGACTGCTTCGGATATCCCACTGCTTTGCGCAAATGGTCATCCATGAATGCATAAGCCAATATATGTGAAGTAGGCTGAAGAGGGGTAGGTACTTCAAAAACAATTGTGTAATCTCTTTGTTTGTAGAATAGACATTTCCAATCCCATTGTAAGTGTAACAACTGTTTCCTATACTTCAAGGCCTTGCATGGACGACGATTAACAACAAGTAAGAATCTCTCAACCTTCGTGTTTGTTCAACCCAATGGGAACTATCTCGTCTGTAGCACAAGATCCTCATCCCTAATTCAATGATCTATTGGTATTTGTCAACAATCTTTCATAAAGCATGGATGTACATTTTCTCTAGTCCAAGCTCACATAGCCTAGTGTTTGATGCTTTGAGTCTTTGGGAGAACTTCTTGAGTTCAATTCTTAGATGGACATATCTATGAGTTTCTCAAATATGGGTGTCTCTACCTTATGAGATTGGGTGTGTGAGTGTGTTTCCAATTCATTGTACTCTCAAAAGAAATAATAATAACATTTTTCTCCACATCATGGAACAAAATGAAATTGTTTTGACCTCCTTGTCCCTCCCCTTGAGTTGTTCTAGGTTCCCATGTCATCCCAAAAAAGTATTATTTTAATATTATTGAACTTTCGATAATAACATGAATGAACAAGTTCTTTGCTATTTCATTGTTCACATAGTGCAGTAGTAAAAAAATAAACATTCTACAGTTCCGATCAAACCCTCTATCTGAACACCCAAGTGATGCTAGCACCAATGTTTCCTCTATTCCATTCAGAACATAGCCAAAAATGCTCTAAGTTCCATTGGGTTAGTGTGAATTCAACCTTAGAGTCATAGACAATGACAAAATGTTCATGATCTGATGTGGTGTGTGCTACCTCCATGACAATCATGGAAGTTTGCCAGCACATCTTTCGGGCTTGATGGCAATACTAGTTTCCTAGAGTGAAATTCCATGTAGAAAGCACATAAGTGTCCTTTCTCGTAGATAAGTGATACAAAATGTTATTATGAACTCCTTCTCCCTACCCCCGGCCCACACATCTCTCTCTCTCTCTCTCAAACATACACACACATACATTCAGTCCCTCGGCACAACAAAGTTATAGACATGCATTGTTATACTTTATGGAATAATGGAATGTTATATGGATCTTAATGTCTTGCGGGTTTTGATGTGATTTTTGTTTTGATTTAGCAGGTGAAGACTCATGAGGGTGTGAATGCACGTGGAATTATTTAGATATTTAGATGAATATTTAGACGATAGAATTTTAATTATTTTTTGTAAAAATATTAGATTGCTTTAGAAAGCAACATTTTTGTAAAAATAGTAGATCACTTGAAAAGCAAGGATTTTGTAAATAAAAAGGATTTTCAAGATGCAGACTTTTTTAAGCACCACCCCCATGTATCTTCTATTGAGGACATAATGAAAAATACCTATGAATACATATGCTCTGATTGACTCGTCCATCAGAGTATGTGGGGGGAGATTGTACCCAATCTAGTGTTAATTCTCTTGTCTCTTTCTATTCTCTTAGTACTTTCGTGAGATCTTGTTTTTGTACTATCCTCTGCATACGTGTGTCTACTAGATCGGATCAATAGTGGTATCAGAGCCAAGGCATGTCTATAGAGATGGTTTCTTGACATCCAATTGTGATTTGCGGCATCCGTTCTATTTGCAATTCGGCATCGGTTCTGTTTGTGATTTGGCATCTGTCTCAACCATCCACTGCAGTCCTAGGTTTTGATTCTCTATAAAGCCATAGAACCTACCCAGAACACCGAGGATTTTGGTACATCACCCCTTCTCGGGGTAAAATTTGAGCAACAGGTAGAACTTTTGCGACATGAATATGAACATGCCCAAAATGGGACTAGGAAACATGATGCTGCACTCCAACAAATGTAGAGTGATGACAACAACCTAGTTAGGGTGATGAAGGCCATTGTCATCACTCGAAAATAAGGCACGCAGTACAAAATTCATGCAAAAAAAATTCCAATTTTCGTGATGTCCTCAAGTGGTGTGAAAGGAGGCAGCCACTCATCCAAATAGATTCACGCTAAGCTCATTGTGTGACTACACGCTGGGTGTTTCTTTGTGTGCTTCAGGATCTAGGTTGTTCTTTTGATGTGTGAGAGTTAACAGCTAAGAGTTTTATAATCTACTTAAGTTTAATCTAAAACACTAAGGCTCATATGAAAGTGCGTCTCCAACGTTTTGATATGCTGTCAAGATAAGTTCTTCTTTAGTAATATGTTTAGAAACTTCCTCAGTAATACAATTTTTAATAATGTCCACCTCATCATTTTTCGATTGAGTTTTCCTTTTAGGGGAAGGTGGAAACAAGATTTCTCTTTCCTCAAAATCTGGGAAAGCAATTGAACAGAAGGTTCTAAATCTAGATAATCTATAAGCATAAGATGAAGAATATAAGGTTTCAGTTACAATATGATCTTTAACTTTTTTCGTTTTCTTCTAAAACTACTCTATCCTCGCTCTCGTTAATTTGCATAGTACTATTCTCTAATGGAGCAGGTAAAAGAGTATCTATAATAAAAGATCTATCTATTTCTTTTTTAGTGGAAGTCTTTCTTGTAGATGCGATATTTTCAGACATAAGAAAGTGCAATGAAAGAATTTAATTAAACTGTGTAGTGGAAATGTTAAAATTTTAGAACCAAAACTAGTCCTATACAAATGCTTGTAAAAAGTTCTAATACAGCTTTTAGAAGATATTCCTATACAAAAGCTTAATACACGATTTTATAATTCAAAGATTTTATAATGGAACTAGGATTAGTGGCATTAAAGCAGCTTCTATCTCGTAAAATCTCGTCAAGTCCTCTTTAGTGCTCGTCAAGTTTTCTTCACAATGATCTGCAAGAGTAGATGATTAGGAAAAACATAAGTATGTTTTCATCAATATAGAATGCTCATTTATAACTCTAACATTCAAAACTTAACATAATTAAAACCTATGCTAATACATGTTAATTAACTTTCTTATGCATATGTAACTACACACAAATATTAACTTTAACATGCATACTCATCCACTAGCATGTACTTCTAATGCAATTCCATTAATGCTTATTATGCATTTATGCACAAGTAAGCACATGTATTTAACTCATGCACACATCTACTTTAAATAGGCATATGCACATACATTCATTCATATCACCTATCTACTTCATATATGCACATGCACTCATGCAAGCTTACACATGCACAAGCTTACACATGCACTCATGCATTCATCTACTTCATACATACACTCATGCATACATGCATACTTCATAAATATACATGCATACTTCATAAATATACATGCATACTTCATAAATATACATGCATACATGCAAACACATACACATATGTATCTTACACTATTACACACATGCTTTTATTCATCTACCATATCTATGCATTTGCACATCACACCATTTACATACATGCACATACATCACCTCTAACATACATGCACACGTACACATGTACACATCATATATGCACATGCATCTTAACCTAATATGCACATGCATTCTCACATACACATGCACTTCATGCACATGCTCATCAAATAATTTACATGTATACATTCACTTCACATGCATACATGCACTTCACATGCATATATGCACTTCACATGCATACATTCACTTCACATGCATACATGCACTTCACATGCATACATGCACTTCACATGCATACATGCACTTCACATGCATACATTCACTTCATATGCATACGTTCACTTCACATGCATACTCTCACTTCACATGCATACATGCAAACACACTTCACATGCATACATACATTACACATACACATGCATACATGCAAACACACTTCACATGCATACATACTTTACACATACACAGGCATACATGCATCTCATCTAACTTTAATATGCACATGCACACACCTCTCTCATGCACACATGCACACACTCTAACATGCATGCATCATACATCACTCATGCACACATGCACACATCTCTCATGCACACATGCACACATCACTTATGCACACATGCACACCTCACTCATGCAGATATGCACAAATCACTTATGCACACATGCATTCATTACTTATGCACACATGCACACCTCACTCATGCAGATATGCACACATCACTTATGCACTCATGCATTCATTACTTATGCACACATGCACACCTCACTCATGCACACATGCACATGTATAAATTAACATCATACATACACATCTTACACTATTACGCACATGCATTCATGCATACATATACATCAATTCACATGCCTATATATGCATACATGCATCATACATACATTCATATGCACTAATCATAACATAGATGCATACATACACGCTCTTATATGCATGCATACACTCACTCATGTGCATGCATTCATTCACTTACATGCATGTATACACTCTTCCACATGCATGCATACACTTCTCTATGTAAAAATATGTTTTAATATTCTAAATATGCATATGTTAATACTCTAAGTATATGCATATATACATATGTTCATTTATGTGCACACACATATATGCAAGCATGAACATGCACATAGAGATGAATTCATACAATTACGTGTATCCATACCTAGAGAGGAATGTATCTAATACATAGAGAGAGAGGAATGTATCTAATACATAGAGAGGAATGCATCTAAGTATACCTATGCATATATATATATATATATATATATATATATATATATATATATATATATATATATATATATATATGTATATATATATGCATAGGTATACTTAGATGCTTATATATATATATATATATATATATATATATATATATATATATATATATATATATATATATATATATATATATATATATATATATATATATATATGTGTGTGTGTGTGTGTGTGTGTGTATAACTACATGTATACACACACACACACACACACACACACACACACACACACACACACACATATATATATATATATATATATATATATATATATATATATATATATATATATATATATATATATAAGCACACACATATGTAAACACACACACACATGCGTAACTACTTAACTCACTCTCTCTCTCTCTCTCTCCTATCTGCCATAGCTGGCGATGGAGGAGGGGGGAGGTTCAGAGGGTATTAACTCTCTCTCTCTCTGTCTCTCTCTCTCTCTCCCTTGTCTGCCGCAACTGGCGATGGAGGAGGGGGGAGGTGCAGAGGATACTAACTCTCTCTCTCTCTATGTTGTCTATCGTAGCTGGTGATGGAGGAGGGGGGGAGTTGCAAAGGGTACTCTCTCTCTCTGTGTGTCTTTTGTCTGCCGCAGCTGGCAATGGAGGAGGGGGGAGGTGTAGAGGGTACTAACTCTATCTCTCTCTCTCTCTCTCTCTCTCTCTCTCTCTCTCCCTATCTATCGTAGCATGGAGGAGGGGGGAGGTGTAGAGGGTACTATATCTCTCTCTCTCTCTCTCTCTCTCTCTCTCTCTCTCTCTCTCTCTTTTATTTGCCGTAGCCGGCGATGGAGGAGGGGGAGGTGCAGAGCGTACTAACTCTCTCTCTCTCTCTCTCGTCTACTGTAGTTGGCGATGGAGGAGGGGGGAGGTGTAGAGGGTACTATCTCTCTCTCTCTCTCTCTCTCTCGTTTGTCATAGCTGGCATTGGAGGAGGGGGGGAGGTGCAGAGGGTACTAACTCTCTCCCTCTTCTGTGTGCCATAGCTAGCGATGGAGGAGGGGGGGAGGTGCTGAGGGTACTCTCTCTCTCTCTCTCTCTCTCCCCTATCTGTCGCAATTGGCGATGGAGGAGGGGGGAGGTGCAGAGGGTACTATCTCTCTCTCTCTCTCTCTCTCCACGTTTGATCGTACCTGCAATAGTAGATCATTAGGAAAGAAGTCATATAGGACACACACATATATAGCTACACTTAGAGTTACACGTGAGCATGCATATACATTTAGATAACTAACACTTATATTTACTTAACTAGTCATTCATCATGCATACTAATAAAATAACTCATGCATATCTATAATTAACTAACACATAAGCACTCTAATACTAATACACACACGTAGAACTCTTTATATTAATAAATAAAATATATATATAAGCTACATTAAATAAGTATTTTAATTAAATATTATAATTTATCTATTTATACTCTTAATGCTATTTCTATTAACTTATAAATTAAATACATATATATTACTTATTTATATTTCTTATATGTATATTCAATTTTTATTAACAATATATATATATATATATATATATATATATATATATATATATATATATATATATATATATATATATATATATATATATATATATATATATATATATATATATCCATCATAAAAATATGAAACCTTAGAAACTTAAACACATAGGCACACATACAAACATATTAACACACATGCATAGACATGCTTGATTATGGAAAACTAAAAACACATACTCATAAAGATGATAGTTGGGTAGACTTACATAAATATTCATACTTATGAGCATTCATGCTAACACATATGTTATCATATATATGACATTTAGACACAGAATTCATAGGTTTAATTGTATTCGCATACATACATCATGGACCCATATATATATACTCACAGTCATAGACACATAAACACATACATAACTAAGTACATTCATATATATATATATATATATATATATATATATATATATATATATATATATATATATATATATATATATATATATATATATATATATATATATATATATATATATATATATATATATATATACAACCCCATACATACATAAGCATAGGTACATATGCATATCCATACTTAAATTATCCGTCATTCTCACATAGATATCTCCATATGATCATGGACACATATACACACACTTAATGATCTCATAAACATATAAATGGACATAAAATGAAGAGTACAAATAATGGTTCAATTAATCCTCCATTCTCTGTTTAGAAAATATTATCTTCTTTTGCCTGCAGGTCATCAAAAGAAAAGTTTAGTCATTTTAAACCAATGCATTAAAAAATATTTGAGAGAGATATCAATTAATCAACTTTGAATCAAAACATTTTTATTTTTCCATATGTTAATTCGAGGGAGGAAATCCTTACGACAGTGATTCGATGGGTGAAAGGATGACCAATCTGTTTCTTTCATGGCTATCATAATTTGATGATTTTTATTTTAATGAATCATATTTTGAAAGTGAGAAAGTGAAATTTGTTATTAACTATTTGGTGAGTAAGGCCCATCTATGCTGGACTGTTTTGCGGCATGATTTTATTTATCATACACTAGTGCAAGATCTTCAATTACAGACACTTCCTTCTATGTATGAAGTTAAGGCTAAATTTCAAGGAAATAGATATAATGTTACAAGTGAAGTGCATAATGTTCAAATTTGTATAGGTTCATACGTAGATGTTAGCTAATACAGAAACTGATAAAAAGTTCTTCTTGATCCCTGACACAAATAAAGCATCTGACAAAGTGAAAGAACTACCATCAGCAGTAGTCAAAATGATCTTACCAACTCCCATAACAAGATAAAGGAGTTGTTGGCGCATGTAACAATATTTCCCGTAGGGGCAGGCTCGAGTGAAGAGAAGAAACTACACTACGAGGTAATATGTTTGGTCACTCCACTATCAAAATACCAAACATCTGAGTCTACTACAGACATGCACTGCTCATGAGAAGATGGGTCAAAACTGCAGACAGTAGTAAATACCCATTCTTCTTCCTACACAAGATTAGCAGACTCTGTTTTTGGTGTAGAGGCCTCTACAACAACCATTCCAGTCTCTTTCTTATTTGCCTCTTTAGCAGCCAGTTTTGGACAGTTCTTTATGATATGATCATTCCCTTTACATTACTTACAAAACAATTTGTGCTTTTCTGATTTCTTCTCATCTTTATCTTCCTTCTTGGAATATGCAGAGTTAACAGATTTCTGCTTACTAGTTGAAGAGCTCCATTTTCCTTTGCCCTTCTGACTAGCCAGGAAAGCTTGATCTGGAACTCGCATAATGGACTTGTTCTGTCTGGACTGATCTTCCTGCAACATAACAAAGACTAGCTCCTCAAATTATAAGGCATTTGGATTGCCTTTCATCATCAACCGAAGAGTAGAAGCAAAACTCTGATATGAATCAGGAAGACTCTGCAGAATGATCCACACAAGTGAGCTATCTGGAATAACCTCATCAGCAGAATTCAACTGTTCCTTCAAGTATTTGATCTTCGTTAGGAAACTATCCATAGAATCACCTTCATTCATGTGCTCACTCTCCAACTGTTTTTGGAGGTAAGCAACACGAGCCTCATTCCTAGCTTGGTACAATGTGGTAAGTGCATCCCAAGCATCCTTAGCTGTTCTACAAGAGCGAATGTGAGGAATAATGGCATGTTTGACAGACAAAGCTATCAATGCATGTGCCTGGGCATCTTTGCCATCCCAAAGAATCTGCTCTACAGTAGGTGTAGTAAAACTGCAGCACGAACAGGAATATGCAGAATATCATCATCCTCGACACCTTCTACATCAGCTTCAGTACCTGCAGTTGTAACAGTTGCAGGTGTGATAGGACGTTTTTCAACACCCTGCACAATGTTCCACAATCCTTTTGCAACTTATACATGTGGCATCATGTAAGCCCATAACGGGTAGTTGGTACCATCCAACTTATCCTCAACAGCCAACATACGGAATACATCATTGCTTTCAGCCATGGCCGGTGACTAAAATACCTTGATGTAGAAAATTGACTATATCTCAATACGTTGAATGGAACTACCCAGAAGAATTCTGCTAGACCTATAGCAGACTTTGCGATGCTTATACTGGCAAACAAAAAACTGGTATATACCTTTGGCACAAAAAGATTAAATAGCCTGCACAAGCACTACGATAGTGTGTACGGAGGCCGAAACGAGCTCAGATCGCAATTTCGGCACCACACAGCTAAGCTATTTTGATCTCAAAAACAGGCTGAGTACGCTCACCAAAATTCGTGCGATTCTGAGAGTGCAATTGGGGGAGTTTCAACGGTGCCCTAGATGAAGCGACCACATACTCTGATACCAATTGTTGGAGTTAGACATCTGCGGAAGCATGTGAATAGCACAAGGAAGAAGAAGAAGCTTGGAGCACAACACAAAATACTGAATGTATTACTAGAGGATGTACAAAGATAAGTAGCCCATTAGGGCAATAGGCATATATACAAGCCGGGGGAAAAAACCTTCTAAAGAGGGAAAATAGTGCCTTGGCGGTTCTAGTGTGTTCACACACATCACTACCTAAATATATCAACAAATCTCATGATTGTCGAGGTATCGTATCCTGCATACCCACTTGAGGTATCACAATACCAATCTAGTATCGTATCGTCAACTGCTGGTATCGCGATTGCAGTCACCCCAATGGTATTGTATCATGATCCACCTTGTATCGTATTGTGTCGGTCACGGTATCGTATCATCGACCGAGCAGTATCATATCGTCAGTCAAGTTGGTATCGTATCACCAACTCGGTATCATATTGCTTCCTTTTTTGGTATCCTATCATTGGATCCTTCTGTATCGTATCGCTCAAAGATTCAGTATCGTATCATGTGATTTCTGGAATCGTATTGTGTAGGTTCAGTGGTATTGTATCACGTAGGATAAGCAGTATTGTATCATGATTCCGATAGTATCGTATCACCACGACAACTAGTATCGTATCATCCCAAGAATTCACTCCTATTGTATGGCATCAATTAGAGGTATCGTATCGTGACCACTCCTGGTATCGTATCATGGAAATTGGTATCGCCTTGATGGTATCGTATTGTCTGAGGTGGTATCGCCCATAGTGGTATCACGTATCGTGGAAAGTCTGGTATCGTATCGCCTATTCTGAGTCCCCAGAGAGATCTTGTTTCCCTATTTTAACCCTGGGAATCCTAAATTGGCATAACTTTCTCATATGAAATCCGTTTTTTGTGATTTTGGGTTCGTTGCAAAGCTCGTGGGCTAGGAAACCAAGCAGTTGACCTCAAGTGTTATACTATTTTTGAAGTTGACCGTCAAGTGGACTAGGAAACCAAGGAGTTACAAAGGATTTTGAGCAACACAAGAGAACCTTGGGACTAGAAGACAAGGCTTATGAACCTAAGATCTCGTAGACACTTAGGCAAGGATAGACAAAGCATTAGATCGTTTGAGACTAGTGGCAACCATACAGTTAAGTCTTGGGCACAAAAACTAAGTGGTTACCCCTATGAACTAAGTTCTAACACAAGCAATTCAGAAATATTTTTTAGCATGGAGAGACCCACACGAACCTCATGCACTTCCTATTTACAAACACCAGAAGGTCCCTATAAGACACAATTGGAATATATCAGGACCAACCGACTAGGTGCTCGCATCTATGAGGATGGCTTGAGACGATCAGTTGTCCAACTTAGAAATCCCGATCATCCCTTTGGACTCGAACACCCAGTGGTCAAGTTTGAAGAGGGTGCATACATTGATAAGGAAGGAACCATGTATGTGGTTACGAGGCTACCAAATAGAACATATGAGTTTGGAAATATCATTCTTGAGGATGATCTAGGACACCTAGAGCAAGGAGACCTAGGATCAGAACCTTAGATTCCTACAGGAAAATCTGTTTTGACAGAGTGCTCACTCTAGAGTGGATTCCTCAAGACAACAAAAGCATAGAACTATTCTTGAATAGACAAACAGATGAAGCCGTTTGCAGATTCAAGCTAGATCAACCTAGCCCGACAGTCACCATCTACGAATTGAAAGATCTTGAGATACCAGGTAAAGTTGTCTATCTAGATAACACATCGGAGAAAATATTCTTGGTAATAGAGTATGACAAGCATGCATACACTTGGCAGGGTGAATCAATTCTCCCTCCACTAAGATGTAGTATTTCCCATGGTATCCAAGGATTTGGATCATCCAAGGCTCATGAAACACGAAGGGAAAGAACTAGAGAGAGACCTGAGGTAAGCTTTGCACATACCGTGGGTAGGGACCGACCAGGGCATGAAGGTGAAAGAATTGAAAGTGAGAGACATAGAGCTCATAGGCATCAAAGAGATGAACATGATTTTTCATTGCCTAGACCCCGATAACACCCAAGAACCCTTAGACCATCTCAAGTGGTCAAGGCAATGAAGAACTATTTTGATGGATTCAGAGATCCTTATGATCATGTGGCCAAGTTCAAACAAGTGTTAAGAGCTGAACAGGTTGAGGACTTGTTCACCTAGTTCGAGGCATTCGGTTCGACTCTTAAGGGTACTACCTTAACTTGGTTTCAACCCCTGAATAGTCACAACTACTGAGAGATAGGTCAAATGCTAGAAGAATTCATTGTAGAATTTTCCAAGAGTGGTATTAGGCATAACACATCATCCCGGATCCACAACTTCAAGCAGACACCCCAGGAAATTGTGCGACTTGCATGTTGATGCTTCAGACAGTACTCAGAATGATACCCTATTCCATAGCTACCCACACCAGCCAAACAAAGTGGCTTTGTTCTTAGATGGCTTACTGAGCAGAAAGTTAAGGTCATATGTGTACTTGAAAGATCCCAGATCCATACAAAAGTGTGTGCGGATGTGCATTGACATAGAAGACAACCTAGGGGAGGAGTTAGAATTGTCCAAACTCTATAAGGATTTAGACAGTTCTACTAGTCATACCTCCAGAACCTCCACAGAGATAGATGAGATAGCTGAGCAGGTTGGCAAGAAGCTAGGAGTTCAAAACACACAAACACCAAGGGTCAGCTCATTGAAATGATGCTACAATTGTGGAGGAGACCACATGGCTAATGTTTGCCCAATGATGGCTCAGCCCCAAGGAAACCCTAACGCTCTATATTGCATCATTGAGAGGAAATACACAAATCATACGGCTCAAGATTTTCCATACAACAGGCAGGCCCTATCAGATAAAATTTTCAGCAACATCTTGTAGATGAAATAGAGATTGCACGTGTTGTCAACACTCAATGGATGTTTTGGGTCGAGCGATTTATGGGAATATTAAAAGGTTATGTGCGACAAAGAGTGAAACCAGAAGGATCCATGACAAAGGGTTGGATGCTTGAAGAGTGCATGTATTACGTTAGTGAGTACCTTGAAAGAGTTCATGAAGAAGCTCCACGTGTATGGAACAACGAGTCTTTTTCAAAAATAATAGATGAGGTAGTATCAGGTAAGGGAGTTCCATTCTTATTTACATTTATAAAAAAAAATGATGTTTCTACTTTTGTAGCATATAATAGCGAATGCATGCAAGCATTCGGTAGCGAGTACGAGGAACTTCAAAATCTCCGAAGTAAAAGGCAAAAAAACAAAAGATATAGACATAATCTTGATAATAATGAGATTATAGATATATCTTCTTTCACGGATTGGGTATATAGTCGTTTGCAATGCGCCAACACAAATAATGAAGAAATCTAAGATGAGAAAAGAGAGTTAATGATAGGTTGTGAACGAAAGGTAATTTTATTAAAATAATATTTTATTTTTTTCGTATATGTATATTAGTTTCTATTTACTAATTGAATTTATTTTGCAGGCTCGAATGTTCACTAATATGTGGGCTTTTGGATAGCATATTAGAATCAAAGCCATTGATTCTTTACGTAAAACAGAGGTTTCTAGCATTGTTGCTTCTTTCAAGCAACTATCACGTGCTAGCTCAAAAGACATGAACCTTATAGATACCGAACTTGGTTATGTAGGAACTATTGTTGGTATCTACGAAATTTCATTTTGTACATTCAAACAGGTAGAAAAAAGTTTATATTTTTTATGATAGAGTTAGTTATTTTTTTAAGCACCTAATAATGGGGTTTTTTTGTTATATATTTTGATAGGTCATTTTGAATGTTGACGGGTTTCGAGCCGAGTATAAAGGTAGTAATTCCACATTAAGAAAGGAATTATCTGGGTTTTGGGCAATTGATTCTTCCAAGGTAATGCGATCTACTAAAGAACCATATATTCTTCCTAGGGATATTGAACAAGCATTTTTTTATAAAAACCCAGATTATCATCCTTGGTGGCAAGTCATTCATGTGCAACCTAGAGGTAGGTCATTGTTTGAACAATTTATTGTTAGAGAGGTCGAAGAAAGTCCTCTTGATGATTCAGCATTAGATACTGATACATCAACATCTGAAAGAGAAATTAGAATCTTTATACGTGATAATGATACTAATCTTTTTGATGAAGAGGATAATTCTCTACATGTTGATTCTACTGATGAGGAAGAGGAATTACCAGAAATGGATATTAATCCATCAATAGATGATGTGATTCATGAGAACATAGAGTTAACAATAGAAGAAATAAATGAAATCAATAACGATAATGAAGATGAGACTATATTGATGTCTTACCAAAATGATGGCAATAATGAAAACATATGAGCAGATTAGATAGTAAATTCTACTCTAGTTATCGATCAATAACTTGAAGCTTCTGAATGGATATCAGATAATAGATTTTTTTATTAACTTGAATAATGATGAATCCTACTAGAGAGATGAAATCATGTTCTTTTAAGTTAGAACATGAAGCTCGGGGGTATGCCTAATTATTTTATATATAGCTTTATCTTCGAGGAGAAAATTTTTATCATGTATGTATGCATATGTGTGTGTATTCATGTGTATTATATGTATACATATGTTAGTATGCATATATATGTATTTCATGTATATGTATGTGTTTTCATGTGTGTGATATATGTATACATGTGTTAGTATGCATATGTGTATATATGCATATGCATTTATGTAAAATATTCATGTATTCGTGTAATATATGCAAGTGTTTATAATTGTGTAGATGTATATATGTATATGTGTCTATGTGTAAATATGTACATGTAGATATGTATGCATGTATATATATTTTTATGTGTGCATGTAGGCATGTATATGTGATGTGTACATGTATATATGTATATATGTCTATGTGTAAATGTGTACATGTAAATATGTATGCATGTATATATATATATTTATGTGTGCATTTAGGCATGTATGTGTGATGCATAATATATCTACTCCATTTTATATTTATGTATGCGTATCTACGTGATGTGTATATATCTTTTTATATATTATGATCCTCGTTGATTCGAGTAGCTATATATAGAGGCATAAGGTTGGGAGGAGAGACATCTCTCTAGTAGGATGTCGGAGGAATAGATGCAATGTGTACATATACTTCAAACATATGGCTAAAAGGTTGAATTAAAGTTTTTAAATTAGGGGTTTTAAAACACTAATATCAAAATTAGTGTTTTCAATTTAGGATTCTTGAAATAGGATTTATTTATTTATTGATTTATTTATTTATGTGTATGCATGTGTTGTGTATGTATGTGTATATGTGCATATGCATGTGTTGTGTGTGTGTATATATGCATGTGTATATGTATATATGCATGTAAATATGATAATATGAGTCTATGTGTGTACATATGATTATGAATGTGTATGTGTATGGTGTTGGTGCAATTCACAAGCCTACACATTTGGCTTGTAGTTCATACACATATGAAGATGCATAGAAATCAATGCTAGTGGTTAATTACCACTTTATCCTTTTGTAAAAGTCACTTTTGACTTGGAATCTTTGAAAACACCTACCAAGAAGAACTCGTGGAAAATTTAGGAGTTGATTGATGGAATATCTCCTTTAATGGAGGATTTTAGAGAGAGCCAACAATTTCAATTCAAATTCAAATTGGAAGTGAACATCTATAAAAACCTCTAAGAAAAACATCGTAGTATAAGACTCATCAATCCAGAGCTATAGAGTGTAATTTCTGAGTTTATGTGAGGCCTACACTCTAGCCCACACCTTTCTACACCATTAGGCAATGATCTTCATGCCTATGGCATTGTACAACATTGTTCATTAATATATTACATTTACATTGTTCATTTCTGAGTTCTCTGTCATAGTCTCTATCAGTCAGTCAATTTGTGCACCTCATATCTCACTCATTTCTCCACCAAATTCAAACATCTATAGCTTTTTAGAACTAGATCAAATCCCTCTACATTCTACCAAAATTTGAAGGATTTCTATTCAGCCATTTTAGAGAAACGTCCGTCGCGGTGATCTCTGGTCGAAGTCTACAATAGTCCTAAAATATCGGTGGTAAAGGTTTACATGCTAAATGAATTTCTTTGAGCATAGTTAATCTTTTTAAGTGATTTCACTTGAAATAGTTAGCTTGCTAAGCTAGTTAGATATCGCTAAAAGGAATTTTTCCAATTCCTATTGTGCTGGTCATACTGAGCAAACGAAGCAGCAAGTGCATTGTCAACAATAGAAGGTTTTCTTGAAGACTTGAAGTTCAAAGTTGTCTCTTTTGATTCAATCTTTTCAAACATCATTTCCAAAGTACATAGGCCATCTTATGGTGTCATTGGAAAGCTAAGAAGGTCTACTTATCAACTCGAAAGCATCAAAGGGCTGGTACAAAGCACCATTTGGTAGTACCTACTTATCTTCGTGAAGTATTCATCCATCTTCCCAACAGTGGGATCAGAGCAAAGTTAAGGTGAAAAGGGAGATGGTTTTCCTAATTTATTGATAAATTGGACAAGAACAATGATCAGGCATGGCCTCTAAGGATAAAGACATACCTACAAGGAAGGAGTCTTAACGGATACATCTTAGGAGATGAGGAATTGCCCTCATTCAAAACTAGAGGACTACCAACAAAGGAAGAACATGAGAAGCTCAACACATGGTGTGCCAAGGATGCATTAGCAATGTCTTACTTACTCAACTCCATCGCTGATTTTCTTTTGCCAAGACATCCCAAGAGACTTGGGAAACCTTGTCATCCTATTTCTCTTCCAACACTAGGGCCAGAAAAAACCAATTGTGGATTGAATTCACCACACTAAGGAAGCAACCTAAGCAGGCTATTTCAGAGTATGTGACTAAGATTAAAGATGTAGCAAATCAGTTAGCAAGCGTAGGAGAAGAGATTGAAGAAGGGCACATAGTAAGGCAAGTGATCAATGGGATTAAAGCTGATGAAAAATGGGAAAGCTTCACCACTGCCATGGACCTATACATGGACATGCAAATTCTAGATCTTACCACTCTCATGGGGCAATTGTTCACTCATGAATCCAAGCTCAACAAAAATGGAGACTCATCCAAAGGTAATAGCTCTTCTCCCCTATACACTGATAAAACTAAGTCTAAAGATAAAGGCAAGAACAAGAAAGGAGAGGATGAAGGCACTACCTCCCAGGCCAACTATGTAGGGAGAGGTAGATCATCAAGAGGAAGGAGCAGAGGAGGTAAGCAAGGAAGGGGGAGACCTTATAACTCCTCACAATGCAACATTTGTGGTTTATCAAATCATACTATAGATGCATGTTTGAGGAATTACAAGAATCAGAGAGGAAGAGGATATCAAAGATGTGGATACTCACAGTCAAGATGCAGATTCGACCATCATCAAGGATACAACAACAACTACAATAACTACAACAACAACTATAATGGCAATTACCAAGGAGGATTCAATCCAAAAAGGACTACAACAACTATACAGAAGAGCAAGATGATTCACTTATGATCATGAACATGACTTCAACACCAGGTACAAATGATGACCATCTCTTCTACATTGACTCAGGATGCTCCAATCATGTGGCTGGCAATGTAGCTCTACTCTCTCACCTTGAAGAACCAAGAGGTAAGCATCAAGTACAAATAGGTGATAACACAAAGCACTCAGTAGTTAAAGTTGGAAATGTTAAGACTTGTAATGGAAATCAAAACTTGTTGAGTAGGGTACTATATGTACCAATCATTACAGAAAACTTGATGAGTGTTGGACAGATTGTGGAAAAATGTTTGCAAGTTAGGTTCAACCAATTTGGAGCATTTGTGGAGGATCCCAAGCATGGGTTCAAGAGAATAGCTAAAGGAGAAAAATCTGGTAGACTTTTCACTTCTGAGCTAGAGGATACAAAGAATATTGCACTCTATAATTACAAAGATCAAACACTTTCAGAACTTGAGATTTGGCATAAAAGATTAGGGCATGTAGGTGAAAGAACCTTGAAACAAATATGCAGGGATCAATGTGTGCTTGGCATACCTAATGTATCCAAGCAACACATGATCTACAAGTGTGGTGCTTGTAAGTTTGGAAAGTCTCACAGGTTACCATTCTCAAGGAAAGGCTACATGCATGAGGACTACCTAGAACTTGTCCATACAGATGTATGGGGACCAAGCAAAGACCCCTCAATCTCAAGATCAAGGTACTATGTATCTTTTATTGATGATTATAGCAAGTAGACTGTATTGTACTTTATGAAGCACAAAGATGAAGTGTTCAATTTTTTTAAAAAATATCTTGCACTTGTTGAGAATCATACGAAAAGAAATCTAAAGAGGATAAGGTCATATGGAGAAGGTGAGTACTTCTCCAATGAGTTTGAAGTATTCTTGCAAGAAGAGGAATCAAGGTATACTCCTGAACAGAATGGGGTAGCTGAGAGAAGAAATAGATTGATTGTTGAAACAACTAGGTCAATGTTGAATGAGAAAAAATTACTTAGCTACTTATGGGCAGAGAGTTTATCTATTGCCACTTACCTCATAAACAGGTTGCCATCTAAATCCCTTGATGGGATGACCCCTTATGAAGCATGGCATGGTAAGAGACCCTCACTTGATCATTGCAGGATATTTGGATGTGTAACATATGTACACATTCCTTCTTAGATAAGAGGTAAGCTAGACCCTAAGGCTGAGTAGTGTATCTTTATTGGATATGATCTGAATCAGAAAGGGTACAGGTTGTACAATCCTTTAAATAAGGGATTCATGGTTAGAAGAGATGTTGTCTTTGATGAAAATGACTCTTGGTATGAGAATGAATGCATGAAGGTTAAACTACCCTATGACTTGGAGGAGGAGTTTCCAAGTCTTACTAAGGAGGAACCTACTCAGAATGAAGACACCAGCTCAGATGATGAAGACATTATCAATCTTGAAGAATTCAAAGCATGGAAGTCCAATTGCAAACTCAAGATGAAGAAACTAGAAGACATACCCGAATCTTCAAATCAAGCAATCAGAAGATCACAAAGGGAAAGAAAAAAACCTATCAGATATGGGTATGAGACCTCTCTTGTCACTAAACATTCTATTTATCTTGCCAAAGACTTGTCAATTGAAGAACCAGGATCATATGAAGAAGCAAAGACCAAGATCGAATGGAAGGAATCTATGGATGAGGAGATTGAAGCACTCAAGGAAAGTGGGGAACTAGTACCAAAGAAAGAGGCTATGAAGGTAATTGGATCCGGATGGATCTATAAAATCAAAAGAAATTATGATGGGTCAATTAGCAGATACAAAGCTAGACTTGTGGCCAAGGCTTTTGCACAAACCCAAGGCATTGACTATGAAGAAACATTCTCACCTATAGCCAAGATGCCAACCATCAGGGTATTGGTAAGTGTGGATGCATCTAAGAATTGGAACATGTATTAGCTAGATGTAAAACATTCCTTTTTGAATGGATGGATTTCAGAGGAGGTATACGTGTCACAACCTCCTGGTTATGAGGATCCTAATAAGGTAACACATGTATGCAAGTTAAAAAAGGCTCTTTATGGATTGAAGCAGGCACCTAGGGCATGGAACCACAAGTTGACCACATATCTTCAAGACCAAGGTTTTATCATGAGCAAGGCAGACACTTCTCTATTCATTAAGAGAAGTAATTCAGAGGTAATATACATATGTGTTTATGTTGATGATATCATACTTACAGGTAATGATGTCAATGGAATCAGAAAAAACAAGAACTAGATGATGAAGGAGTTCAAGATCAGTGATCTTGGGTTACTAAAGTACTTTCTTGGACTTGAGTTAGTTTATACTAACTCGGGAATCTATACTACTCAGAAAAAATACATACAGGATATGTTGAAGAAGTTTAAATTGCAGGATGCCAAAGTTCCAAGTACTCTAATGGAGGTAATGCTGAAATTAAGTTCACAGGAAGATGATGAACTTGATGACATTACAGGTTATCAAAGCATTGTGGGTAGCTTGAATTATGCTACCTTGACAAGGATAGATATTGCTTATGGAGTTGGTGTGCTAAGTCAGTTTATGCACAAACCTCAGGCACCTCACTTGGAGGCTGCCAAAAGGATCTTAAAATACCTCAAGGGTACTCAACATCATGGTTTGTATTTCCCTTACACTTCCGACTTGGATATCAAGATTTATTCAGATGCAGATTGGGCAGGATGCAAGGATGATAGGAGGAGCACTTCAGGATACATTTCATTTGCAGGTGATGAACCAATATCATGGTCTTCAAAGAAGCAACCTACTGTTGCTTTATCTTCTATAGAGGCAGAGTATAGAGGATTGGCCAATGCTACTCAAGAAGCCATATGGATCAAGTTATTGTATACAGAATTGGGTTTGTATACTACCTCACCATTGATTTTTGGAGATAATACAAGCTCACTTCACCTTGAAGCTAATCCTATTTATCATGCTAGGACCAAGCATATAGAGGTCCATTACCACTATGTGAGAGAAGCTATTAAGCAAGGACATTCAACTAGCATATGTATCAAACAACATGCAATGTGCAGATTTGTTAACTAAAGCATTGGATGGAACCAAAATTTGCAGGTTCAAGTCAATGATTAGATTGCAGGATATACATGAAGATTTAAGATGAAGACCAAGCCAAAATGTTTGGCTTGAGGGGGAGCTATTGGTGCAATTCACAAGCCTACACATTTGGCTTGTTGTTCATACACATATGAAGATGCATAGAAATCAATGCTAGTGCTCAATTACCATTTTATCCTTTTGTAAAAGTCATTTTTGACTTGGAATCTTTGAAAACACCTACCAAGAAGAACTTGTGGAAAAGTTAGGAGTTGATTGATGGAATATCTCCTATATTGGAGGATCACTTTTTAGAGAGAGCCAAAAATTTGAATTCAAATTCGAATTGGAAGTGAACATCTATAAAAACCTCTAAGATAAAAGTCACAGTAGAAGACTCATCAATCCTAAGCTATACAATGTAATTTCTGAGTGTGTGTGAGGCCTACACTCTAGCCCACACCTTTCTACACCATTAGGCAATGATCTTCATGCCTATGGCATTGTAGAACATTGTTCATTAATATATTACGTTTACATTGTTCATTTCTGAGTTCTCTGTCATAGTCTCTATCAATCAGTCAACTTGTGCAGCTCATATCTCACTCATTTCTATAGCAAATTCAAAGATCTATAGCTTGTTGGAACCAGCTCAAAACCCTCTACACGTTCTCTGAATTTAAAGGATTTTTAGCCATTTCAGAAAAAAGTCCGTCGAGGTGATCTCTAGTCGAAGTCTACAACAGTCCTAAAATATCGAGGGTAAAGGTTTACTTGCTAAATTAATTTCTCTGAGCATAGTTAATCTTTTTAAGTGATTTCACTTGAAATAGTTAGCTTTCTAAGCTAATTAGATACCCCTAAAATGAATTTTTCTAAATCCTACTATGCTAGTCATACTGAGCAAAAGAAGTAGTAGGTGTATTGTAAAAAATAGAAGGTTTTCTTGAAGACTTGAAGTTCAAAGTTGTTTGTTTTAATTCAATCTTTTCATACATCATTTCCAAAGTACATAGGCCATCTTATGGTGTCATTGGAAAGCTAAAAAGGTCTACTTATCAAATCTGAAGCATCAAAGGGCTGGTACAAAGCAGGATTTGGCAGTACCTACTTATCTTCCTGAATAATTCATCCATCTTCCCAACATATGTGAGTATGTGTATGTGTCTATGTGTATTCATTATATGTGTGTAACTGCATGCATGTGTATTTGTGTGTAAAAATGTGCATGTATGTGTGTGTATGTATGAATGTGCATGTATGTGTATATGTGTGTAAATATGCATGTATGATGTATATGTGTGTTTATGCGTGTATTTGTACCTCTAGTCTCACTCTTTTCTCTCTCTCTCTCATATACATACATACATAAATAAACACACATACTCATATCCACATATATATACATAAATGCAGTGCATACCGGGCATTATCGTGACGATGAGCCATAAGTGTCTGCATCTCTTTTAGACACCACTTAAGCGACCATCATGTCCCAAACTCTGTCTCAAGTGAACTAAGTACGTATTTTTTATCCCTCTCATCATGCTCACTACAAAAATAAAAAAAATAATGTAAATAAAACATAAGATATTTATTTCAATTTATATGTAAAATTTATACTTACTTCCATGGTAAGTGGACAAGGTGCAGGTAAGAGTCGCATAATGCCCGCATTCTTCTCTTGAACTCCAGTCCATTCCCTATGTACACAATGTTCCCCTCTGGCTCTATATCGCACTCTAGTTCTAAGGTGTCTATGCATGTCCTCATAGGCAACTCTGCTCTGCTATCACAATCTGGAGGTGGTATAGGTGTCCTGAAAATAGATAGATAAAAATAAATAAAATTATGTGTTATAATATCATTAAAAAAGTTTATGAAAAAAAACATACATATGAGCAGATAGCTATCTTCCTGCATGTGGAGCCGCAGAACAACCCTCCTCTGATCGTTGGGTAAGCATCTAGATCATATAGTCTAGCTCATCATCAAACATCTCTGAGTAATCACGCATGATGGCCCCTAGAGTATTAGACGGAACTCTTGCTTCCATAAGACTTTTTATGAGAGTGAGTTTCGCCATTCTCTCTCTACTAGGATCCATAGTACCTAGCATATAAAACAAAATGGGTTAGAAATCAATATATATAAGTGTACATATGTATGTGTGTATGCATTAAGTATGTGTATGTATGCATGTGTGTGTATGTATGTGCTATATGTTTGTGTGTATGTGTGTATGCATGTGTATGTGTGTGTATGCATCATTATGTGTGTATGTGTCTATGTGTGTATGTGTGTGTATGTGTGTGTCTATGTGTATGTGTGTGCGTCTATGAGTGTGTATGTGTTTATGTGTGTGTATGTGACTGTGTCTATGTGTGTATGTGTATGCATGTATGTATGCATATGTGTGTGTATGCATTATGTATGCATATGTGTGTGTATGCATTATGTATGCATATGTGTGTGTATGCATTATGTATGCATATGTGTGTGTATGCATTATGTATGTGTATGTATGCATGTACGTATGTATGTATGCATATGCATATGCATTATGTATGCATAGGTATGCATGTATGTGTATGTGTAGCTAGGCAGTTCTATTCAACTTTTTGAGATACAGTCAATTTTCTGCATCAAGGTATTTTAATCACCAGCCATGGCTGAAACCAGTGATGTATTCCGTATGTTGGCTATTGAGGATAAGTTGGATGGTACCAATTACCCATTCTGGGCTTATATGATGCGACATGTATTGGTTGCAAAAGGATTGTGGAACATTGTGCATGGTGTTGAAAGACGTCGTGTTACACCTCTGACTACAGGTACTGCAAATACAGGTGCTGGAGTTGATGAAGATGGTGTCGAAGATGATATTCCGCAGATTCCTGTTCGTGCTGATGTTTCTGCTGCACCTACTACAGAGCAGATTCGCTGGGATGGCAGAGATGCCTAGGCACATGCATTGATAGCTTTGTTTGTCAAACATGCCATTATTCCTCATATTCGCTTTTGCAGAACAGCTAAGGATGCTTGGGATACACTTACCACATTGTACCAAGCTAGGAATGTGGCTCATGTTGCTTAGCTCGGAAAACTGTTGGAAAGTGAGCACATGAATGAAGGTGATTCTATGGACAGTTTCATAACGAAGATCAAAGACTTGAAGGAACAATTGATTTCTGCTGATGAGGTTACACCAGATAGCTCACTTGTGCAGACCGTTCTGAATGGTCTTCCTGATTCATATCAGAGTTTTGCTTCTACTCTTCGGTTGATGATGAAAGGCAATCCAATGCCTTATCATTTGAGGAGTTAGTCTCTGTTCTGTTGCAAGAAGATCAGTCCAGGCAAAACAGGTCCATTATACGAGTTGGAGATCAAGCGTTCTTGGCTAGTCAGAAGGGCAAAGGAAAATGGAGCTCTTCAACTAGTCAGCAGAAATCTGCTAATTCTGCATATTTGAAGAAGGAAGATAAAGATGAGAAGAAATAAGAAAAGCAAAAATTGTTTTGTAAGTACTGTAAAGGGAATGATCATATCATAAAGAACTTTCCAAAACTAGCTGCTAAAGAGGCAAAGAAGAAAGAGGCTGGAATGGTTGTTGCAAAGGCCTCTACACAAAAAACAGAGTCTGCAAATCTTGTGCAGGAAGAAGAATGGGCGTTTACTATTGTCTGCAGTTTTGAACCATCTTCTCATGATCAGTGCATGTCTGTTGTAGACTTAGATGTTTGGTATTTTGAAAGTGGGGCAACCAAACATTTTACCTCGCAACGCAGTTTCCTCTCTTCACTCGAGCCTGCCCTACAGGGAATACTGTTACATGCGTCAACAACTCCTCTTATCCTGTTATGGGAGTTGGTAAGATCATTTTGACTACTACTGATGGTAGTTCTTTCACTTTGTCAGATGCTTTATTTGTGCCAGGGATCAAAAAGAACCTGCTATCAGTTTCTGCAGTAGACAAGATTGGCTTGGTTGTGAAATTTGTTGATGACAGGTGTATAGTTCATGATTTGTCAAATGGCGATGTGATTATTGCTTCTGGCATTTTATGTCGTGGGCTGTATAAGCTCATAGACTATGAAAGATCTGTAAATTATTTGGCATGTCCAGTAAATGATTCTCAGGCTATGTCACATGGAAAGCTTTGGCATGCACGCTTTGGTCATCTTAATTTTCCTAGTTTGCTATGCCTACTGAAATCTGAAATGGTGTCCTCTTTGCCCAAACTAGAGGCACCTAGAAAACATGTTTGTGAAGGCTGTATTTTGGGCAAAATGCAGCGTTCCTCCTTTCCAAAAGATGGTTCTGTTCAGGCTACACAGAAATTGCAGCTTGTACATAGTGATGTCTGTGGTCCTATGCAGACACCCTCTTTTGGAAATTACCTTTACTTCGTGACTTTCATTGATGCTTTTCTAGGCATGCATGGGTATATCCACTCAAAGCAAAGTCCGAAGTCTTCATGTGCTTTAAACAGTTTTTGGTTTTGGCTAAAAATCTATCAACATGTAAAATGAGCACCCTCCGTTCTGATCAAGGGGGGGAATATATGCCTTCTGAATTTAATGCATTTCTGGCTGAACATGGGATAAAACACCACTATAAAGTGCCGTATACACCTCAACAGAATGGAGTTGCTGAACGAAAGAACATGTCACTCATGGAGATGACGAGGTGCATTGTCAAGAGTCAGGCTTTACCACATAGTTTTTGGCTTGAGGTTGTCATGTGTGCAGCATATGTACTGAACAAGTGTTCCACTAAAGCGCTGCAATCTATCACTCCATATGAGTCTTGGCATGACCACAAGCCATATGTTGCTCATCTGCGTGTTTTTGGTTGTTTGGCATATGCACTAGTGCCTGAACAGCATCGCAAAAAATTGGATGATAAGGTAGTAAAATGTGTTTTTGTAGGGTACAGTTCTGAAAGTAAAGGCTATCGTCTGTATCATCCATAGACTAAACGCATTCTCGTTAGCCGTGATGTTGTATTTTTGGAAGATGTTATTCAGCCATTGCTTTCATGTACTAAGGAAACATCTATTAGCTCCAAATACATGTATGATACTTTGATGCCTCTTTTTACAGATGGACAGTCTAGTGCTGGTCCTAATGAGGCAACTTCTGAGACTCTGCAGGCTTCATATGATGATGCAGATCATTCCATTTTTTATGCAGATTTACATGATGCACTTTTTTTATGAGAGAGCTGATATTGAGCAGGCAAAAACTATGCCAAAATGGCTGGTGCGGACTTTGCGTGACAGCAAATTAGATGCACCTTTGTCATATCGTACTCGTTCAGGCTCTCATAGTGCCTCCTTTGCATCAGATTTCTATGCTATGGCTGCGTCTAGTCTCTGTGATGAGAATGAGCCTATTTCGTTTGATGACGCACATAATTCAAAAAATTGGATGACTGCTATGCAATCTGAATATGATGCTATAATGAAGAATGGTACATGGTCATTATGTGACTTGCCTCCTAGCAAAAAGGCCATTGGCACTAAGTGGGTATACAAGCTGAAGCGTAAACGTGATGGTACAGTTGACAGGTATAAGGCTAGGCTTGCTGCAAAGGGTTATGTGCAGGAAAGAGGTATTGATTTTGATGAGACCTTTGCACCTACATGCCGTATGACTACTGTTCAGAGCATTTGTGCACTTGCAGCCCATCATGGTTGGAATGTACATCAGTTGGACATTAAAACAACATTTCTAAATGGTGACTTGCATGAAGAAGTGTATGTTTTTCAGCCCTGTGGCTTTGTGCAGAAAGGGCATGAAAACCAGGTGTGTAGGTTAAAGAAGGCATTATATGGTTTAAAGCAAGCACCACGTTCTTGGTATGAGAAGATACATGCCTATCTGGTTGCACATGGTTTTGAGAACAGTCCAACTGAAAGCACCTTATATCTTAAGCGTGCTAATGATGTGCTTCTGATCATTGTTGTCTATGTTGACGACATGCTGCTCACTAGTCCTATTGAGAAGCATATTGCTGATTTCAAGGCTGATTTGCATGCCTCATTTGAGATGTCTGATTTGGGGCATTTGCATCACTATTTGGGCATTCAGTTTATGATGCAAGTTGATCGTGGAATGGATTTGTGTCAAACAAAATATATTGGCACATTATTGTAGCGTTTTGGCCTTGAAGACTGTAAGCCTATTGCCATTCCTATGGAGACAGGTTTACGATTGAGTCTTCATGATGCTGGAGATGCATTTGATGCTGTTCTCTATCAGCAGGCTATTCGATGCTTGATTTACTTATGCATTACTCGGCCAGATATTGAGTTTGCTATCTCACAGGTACTTGGGTTGTTTTATCCCAAGGGGGGATCACTACTGCCAGATTTGCATGCTTTTTCTAACTTTGATTGGGCTGGTTGCTATGACACTCATGTGTCCACTAGTGGCTTCTGCTTCATGCTTGGTAGCTCATGTATGTCTTGGTTGAGCAAGAAGCAGCCTACTGTGGCCACTTCCAGTTGTGAGGCTATGTACAAGCTACAATTTATGAGTAGCCCGAACTGAACCATCTTTTGGAAAGGACGAACGTTGCATTTTGCCCAAAATACAGCCTTCACAAACATGTCCTCATCATCATTATAATCCATGCATTGATTATCATACACACACAATGAGGTTTAAATTTAAAAATCAAGATATTTCTTTGTCTGCAATGCATGACTTCCAACCATTTCCATTGATTCGTCATAACCAAGTAAAAGATGCATTTAGGAAAGGCTACAGTTTATGTATTTTCTTTGTCAATAACATAGTTGATTACACGCATACACTTCCTAATGCACATAAATCGTTTATGGATTCATATAAAAGATTGTTTTATGGCTGATTTTCCTTCTAAACTACCACCTTCTAGGGGATCTCTTGCCCATAGTATAGACTTAATTCCTGGAAGCTCTCCTCCCCATAAAGCACCTTATAGGCATGGACCTTTACATCAATAAGAAATAGCTAATCAAGCTAATGATCTACTGCACAAAGGCCTTATAAGACCTAGTTCTTGTCCCTTTGGAGCACATGTTCTCTTAGTGGAAAAGAAGAACAAGACTTATAGGATGTGCATTAACTATAGAGCACTCAATAAGATCACGATTAAAAATAGATCTCCTATTCCTATACTCATAGATGATTTGCTAGATAAACTTCATGGAGCATGTGTTTTTAGCAAAATTGATCTTAAATCTGGGTATTATCAGATAAGAATGATACAAAAGGACATTTACAAGACTGCCTTTAGAACTCAAACTGCTCATTTTGAATTCATGGTAATGCCTTTTGGACTCACCAATGCACCTACTACATTTGCACATATGATGAATAACATTTTTCTTGAATATGAAGATTTTATTCTTATTTTCTTTGATGATATACTTTTCTATATTCAGAATGACAATGATCATGAAAATCACTTAGCAACCGTCTTTAGCTTGTTATGCAAAAAGAAAATTATGCCAATCGTGAAAAGGGTTATTTCTTTTAAAAAGGATTAGAGTATTTAGGCCATATTGTTTCTAGTAAAGGCCTTCATGTAGATCTAAAGAAAATTAAAAGGTTAGCTAGTTTAATTTTGTAAAACGTTTTTCTTATTTAGCACTTTCACTCACATTATTATTGAAGAAAAAGTTAAAATTTGCATGGGGATTAGCACAATAATAATCTTTTGAAAAAAACTCAAACATGCACTTTCTCATGCACTTGTTTTTCAATTACCAGATTTTGCACAACCTTTCCATCTACTCAAAAATTTCATGGTTTAGGTATAGGTACTGTATTAATGCAAATGACCATCCTATTGCATTTTAAAGTAGGAAATTTAAACCTTCGGAAAAGAATTATAGTATATATGATAAGGAGCTTTTTGGTTGTTGTACATGCTTTAAAAATCTGGAAACATTACCTCATGGGTTCTGAAGTTGTAATCAAAACCGATCAATGGACTATTAAGCATTTATTAAATAATATTGATCTTAGATAGACACATTAAATAGGATTCATCCATACAAAAATTTCAGCCTATGATTCAATATCAACCTGGAAAGGCTAATGTTGTAGCTCATGCCCTTAGTCGTTTCCCATCCCCACAAACAAATATTTTTTCAATCAATAATATTTCTGCTATTCATATTCATTCATTTCATGACATGATTCCTACTTATGCATCTAATTTGTATTTTTCACAAACATGGATTGCTTTCAATAATTCTACAACATTTAGTGAGGTTCACTACACCTTTCATAATGGATTCTTGTATTTCCACACAAGTTATGCATCACCGAAGGTTTTAAAGAATTTGTTATGAAAGAGATGCATGAACCCACTATATTTAGGTCATAGGAGCATACAAAGTACCTTTTCTACATGTAAAGAATTCTTCTTTTGGCCAAATATGGAAAAGGATATTGCACAATATGTTTTCCATTGCATTGTGTGTCAACGTGTGAAAAGACATCATGGAAAACCATTTGGATTATTAATGCCACTTCCCATACCTAATGGGCAATGGGAACAAATTTCTATGAATTTTATTACTAATCTTCCTACATAATGATATGATTTGGACAATTGTTGATAGGTTTAGTGCATATTTCATTCCTTATAAAAAAACTCTTTCTGCACCTCAAGATGCTAAGTTATTAATTAAATGTATTTTTCCGCATCACGGTTTACCAAAAGTTATTCTTTTAGATCGAGATGTTTGTTTTTGTAATCATTTTTGGGTTGCATTATTTCAAAATTTAGGTTCTAAAATAGACTTTAGCTCTGCACTTCATCATGAAAGTAATGGGCAAAGTGAAGCTATGAATAGTACTATTTTGGATCTATTATAGTTTTATCCTTTAGATAATACAAGTAATTTGGATGAGACAATTCCTTTACTATACTTTGCATATAATAACACAACACATACCACTACTAGACGTGCACCATATGAAATTGTTTATGATAAAAAGCTTCAAACTCCCATGACTCTCACTCAAACTGATATACCTATGGCTGATTCTTTTGCACAAGACCATATTTTTACACTTCATGAAGTTCATGAGCACATTAAAAAGAGTCAAGAATGTTACATGCGTAATGTTAATGAGAAATGAGTAGGTAAATAATTTAATGAAAATAACTTTCTATGGTTACGAATAATTAAAAGATGTTTGAAAAATATTTCACAATATCCTAAAGTTGAACTTGCACCACATTATTATGCACCTTTTTGTGTTATTCAAAAAATTAATAAAAATGCTTTTAGCTTAGAAATACCTTCTCGTTGGAATATACATAATTCTTTTCATATCAGCTTACTAAAATTGTTTAAAAGAACTTTACCTCTCACTCCTATTTTAGATGATCCTCCTTTGTTAGAAGAGGATGCTGAAATTTTAATTCCAAAGAAAATACTTGATTATGATGTTACTACTACACGTAGAGGTAATCAATATCATAGATATTTAGTTAAATATAAAAATCACTCACTTGAAGAGTCTCAATGGACACATAAGACATCACTAAATCCACATTATGACATTTGGTTTTTACTTATCATTCATAGTCACATTAAATTGGAGTTTTTCAATTCCATGCATGTGTTTTTACATGGAACATGCTTATGATTGTTTAGTGATAGAACATGTCACTGACCATCCATGTCTATTTTATTTTTATCAATTGAGGTTAGTTGCTCATCAACTGGGAGGCATGTTATACTTTATGGAATAATGGAATGTTATATGGATTTTAATTTCTTGAGGGTTTTAATGTGATTTGTGTTTTGATTTAGCAGGTAAAGACTCATGAGGGTGTGAATGTGCATGGACTTATTCAGATCTTTAGAAGATAGTATTTTAGTTTTTTTTTTGTAAAAATAATAGATTGCTTTACAAAGCGATGTTTTTGTAAAAATAGTAGACCACTTGAAAAGCAATGATTTTGTAAATAAAGCGGATTTTTGTAACGCATGATTTTCAAAGCACCACCCTCATGTATCTTATATTCGAGATGTAATGAAAAATACATATACATACACATCTCTGATAGAGCCATCCATCAGAGGATGTGGGGGGAGATTGTACCCAATCTACTATTAATTCTCTTGTCTCTTTCTATTCTTTGAGTACTTTTGTGAGATTTCATTTCTGTACTATCCTCTATGTATGTGCATCTATTGGATCGGATTACCATGCACACAAAGCTAGAGAATATGAAAAACACACAAGAGAATGATCACAAACAGCTAGAGAACTAACTTGGATATCCACTCTAACAGTTTTAGAACAAATATTGAATGGATGTACAGATAATCGGCATTGCTGTCAGCTGATCTTAAATTGAAAGTTGATAAAGCTCAGTTGTCGCAATGCACTGGAGGCTCAATCTCCATCAATGTGATGGATGAGCAACTCACCCACCAGAATGTCGATGTCATCATAGTGCCTAGAGGCGTTTGCAAAAAATTTCCAGATTTGTGAAGCATGCGGGAAATAGAAGGTATGGTATACGTGCAAACAAAACCATATTCGAGGGAGCCCTGTAAATGAAGGGAAAGGCTACAAAGTAGAGCTGAATCAAAATCACATATCTGTTGTGCAGAGCATGTAGGTGTGCAATGAGCAAAGTGCAGTTGTGTGAGAGGATTATATGGTGAAACTTCAATCATTATCTTTCAAATTACAATGACCTTTAATCATTACCTTCCAATATTTACTATGATTTTCACGACAAGCAAAGATTATTTAATGATTATGATGGAGCTTCTGAAGATGTAATCAGCTCATGCAAACTATTTTAAGTTTCTGGCCGTTAGATGCCAAAAGCTCATATGGAGGCATAGTGTGTTGATAACATGTATTTGACCACAAGCATGCACATTCAACGAGGATTACTTGACTTTCCGGATTATCCGAGAGAGGGGAGAAAAGGTAGTAAATCATATAAATCGGCTTTATTCAATAGCAAGCAATACCCAAAGTATTTTTTAGTCGAATTTATGATTACATTTTGCTACTTCTTCTACCTGAACCCTTACCTATATAGAGGCCCGAAAAATTCCATCTACCAGTTTTTAGGTGCTGAAATATTGATCAATTCCATCTTCAAAGGAAGATGTGCATAGACTATATATGATATATAAAAGGAATATCTCTTTTTCGTTTACACCTGAAAACACCCTTGGATATAAATATTTAGAAGATTTCCACGTAGATGCATGTATTTTACTATATTAATAAAATTGCATATAACTTGGTTTCCATGTGAGTAAAAACTTTATACGATTAGAATAAGGGATTTATGCCCCCCTCCTCCTTCACGCAATTTTCGCCCCCCTCTCCAATCCATTTTTGCCCCCCTCCGCCCTTCACGCATTTTTCACCGCCCTCACTCCCCTCCACTCCATTTTGCCCCCTCCCCCTTTACACCTAAATAGTCCCCCCCCCCCCCCCCCCCCCCCCCCCTTCCGCTCCATTTTCGCCTCCTCGCCCTTTACATCTAAATCGTCCCCCTTTCCTTTTTTGCCCCCTTCACCCTCTCCTCTCAATTTTCATTGGCTCTTCCGTTCACACGTTTTTCACCCTTGTCAACCCCCTTGGCCCCCTCCCCGCTTCACAACTTTTTTGCCTCCCTTCACTCCATTGTCAACTCTGTCCCCCCTTCATAACTTTTTGGCCCTTCACCCCCTCCACTCCATTTTGCCCCGCCCCCCGCCCTTCACACCTTAATCACCCCATTCATATTTAAATTGCACCCATTCACATTTAAATTTCCTCCCATTCACACTTAAATTGCTCCGCCTCGCCCTCCCCTCCATTCGCACCTAAGTCATGCCCCCTTTCAAAAACCAAGTCGACCCCTCACTCCCCACTTCAAATTTGTCCTATTGTTGACGTATAAATGTATGACAATGAAGGAAGTTCATATAGCCTAGAAGGACGTTGGATTTCGCTTTAGAGATCTTTTTGCTTTAGAGATCTTATAAGAGGCTCCGGCACGATGGAGGACCTCTCAATTCTTTTGTCCCAATTAAATATTAAACGCCTTACATTTAAATCTCTACTTCATGAAGATGCAGATGATCACATAAGAAGATTCATCTCCTTATACCATGGATGTGGACTTCAACATCGACAAGATGTTATGCTTGTTGATGACATGATTTCTCCTACATCATTTACATTTGTATTCGCATGAGTGCATCTCCATTTTGTATCACTACAAGAGTAAAGGGGGCATAGTGATGCCCCCAATTGAAAAAAAAAGTGGGACAATCGCTTATGCGATGATCCCATTAGGTAGCATCGCACATGCGATACTGCAAAAGAGAAATAAAAAAATAAATCAAGGGCATCAAATAAGCGATGAACAACATCACATAAGCAATGCACGGAGTTACCATCTCTATGAGCGTTGACGATTAGCGATGCTTTTAACGACAATTGCAAACTAGATGCGACACTACAACACCCATAAGTGATGCTCTACAAATTTGAGAAAAAAGATTTCTCCCAGCACATTTATGTCAGGATCAAGTGAAAGAGTGAGAGCAAATGAGCGAAGGAGTGACGGAACGAGTGAACGAGAGCAAACAAGAGAAAATGAGCGAACGAGAGCAAATGAGCGACCGAACGAGCGAAGGTACATGCACATATATACATGCATATGCATACACACACATGCATGCGCACACATGCACATACATACACACATATGCATACACTTACATGCACACATATATACATATACACACACATAGATATACACATACACACACAAAATCATACACAAACATAGACATATAAACATACACATACACATATAGATACTTGCACATATGCATACACACGTGCATACATACACATGCATACACATGTGTATGCATACATACATAGACACATGCATACACACACATGCACATACATACACATATCATCACACACACATACATACACACATATACACACATACACAAATGCACACTTATATGATATGCATACACGCACATTTACAAATGCACACATATGCATACATAGACATACACATATAGATACTTGCACATATGCACATATACACATACACATATACATATAGATACTTGCACATATACATACACACACATGCACTCACATGCATACATACACACATATGCATATGCATACATACATACACACATACATATATATATATATATATATATATATATATATATATATATATATATATATATATATATATATATATATATATATATATATATATATATATATATGCATGAGAGAAATTTCATCCTTGAAAGTAGAGCTATATACAAAATTTTAGGCATACCCTCAAGTTTCATGTTCTAACTTAAAAGAACATGTTTTTATCTCTATGGTGGGATTCACCTATATTCTAGTTGAATATAGGAGAGTCTATTGTCTCATACCCATTCAAATCATTCAAGTTAACAATCGATAACAATCCCTTTTTAATGGGAAATTTCTACCTTCATGCTTAGCTCGACATTAATCAACCTTCAAAATAGCCTATAAAATTATAAAAAAAAAACAAAAAATCATTATCATGTTCTTGAAAAAATATTGAACTATATCATAAAAGGTAAATTTTTTTTTTTACCTATTTGTGTCTCTTTTGTCATAAGTATCCAAGGAGCAGGCCTAAGTCGATTTCTATCAAAACTTGGCCATAACAAGTCCCTCATGATGCAACTATCTCAACAAGTTGATTTTTGTCTTTCAATAAGTCCCTCTTCATGCTATTGTCTTCATGGCAACATCTCATCAAGGTGAATGGAGTCTAGGATAATGCATAACAGCTAATAGAAGGTTCTTATTGTACCAATATAGTACAACTTACTAAAGACGGTCTATGGATCTATGAAATATATCATCTCATATATCGAGACCTCTAAGCAAAGATGAAGTCGAACCTTGTACCAAGCTTTAAGCATCAAGAAGATTTCCTGGAGAGTGTTGATGATGATACTAAGTACCATGCATTGTGCTTCCTAAGAGGACTAGATTACATGGTGGGTCATATGAGGAACAACAAAGAGTGCATCAATACATTTTGAAAAGCATTGATATTCACAAGAGAATGGTGGACCAATGCTTTTAAAAATTGAGTAGAGCTGAGGAAGAACATGATAGGCCTATTGATATGAAGAAGAAAGAGGCAGATGAGATTGTACAACTTGAAGGGGAAGTAGAATAATTGTGTGTGCAAGCTTAGGATTTACATGGAGTTAACATGTCGACTCTTATCAAATCTATTCGACGTGTTAACTCGATATAAATCCTTAGCTTTCATCCACAATGACTCTATTTCCTCTGCAAGCTATACAATATCATCTGCCCCTTTCTTCTTCATATCACTAGGCATATCATGTTCTTCCTCACCTCTAGTCAATTTCTGAAAATATTCATCCACCTTTCTCTTATGAATCTCAATGCATCCCAAAATGCACTGATGCACCCTTTGTTGTTCCTCATATGACCACCATGTGATCCAGTCCTCTTAAGAAGTACAAGGTATGGTATCTCAGTATCATCATCAACACTCTCTAGGAAAGCTTGTTGATGCTTAAAGTTTGGTACAAGATTCAACTTGATCTTTGCTTTTGTTACCGTTAGTGTCCATGTGAAAGGCCAAATGGCCACCGGACACTTCTTTGTATATGTTCTTTAATAAAACATATAGTGGCCTGGTCAGTCACAAACTGTAAGTTCGACCGCATTTGTAAGACCTAAGAAGTCTGTCTTCGTGCTCCCTGTGTACTGCGTTTTTGCGTATTGTACAGCACTGTGCGGAGTACTGTGCGTGGCGACCGGAGCTCGGTTTTTCTACTTTGAGCATATCGTCGTGGAGCTCTTGAGAAGGAGAGTCCCCCCCCCCAGGTTTTCTCCAAGGCTTACGACTAAGGCGGCGACCAAGGCATAGACTTTGGCATACCTTGTCATCCGAGTCACCGAAGTCACCGTTGGCGCCGTTGGCTGCGCGCGAGGGAGGACCTCAACGATCAAGGAATATAGAGGTTCCCGGTACTTCCCGGGAGGTCACCCATCCCAGTACTGTTCCCCCCAGAGCTCGCTTAACCGCGGCAATCTCTTGCCACTAAGCTACACTCTTGTGGTGTTTGAAGAAGGGGAAAGACTAAGGTTGGCATTACCTTGAACAAGTTTTGGTCCCTCAAATCTTCATTTTTGCTTTTAAAGCCTATTTCTGAAGCAATTTTGGGGTGTTTTTGGAGCCATTTTGGAGTACTTTCGCACGTAGTTCTCTTCACACAGGTCCAAGAACATCAAGAAGAGTGTTCCTTGTACTTCTCAGACAATAAATATCAACCTTTGGGACTGTATTTTCAGCCACACTCGTAAAACTACAGGTTTCTCGAGGGGTTTTCAGTTTTGGTGGGAGCAGTCGCTGCAAATTTATGCAGGTTTTTAAAGCCTAAAACATCAGAGTTGACAGACACTTGCAGGTGTTATTGGCTAGTTTTTTGGGCTGTGTATTCAGCCTTTCAGTGTCATTTTACTGCATATATTGAGCACATACACACCATGTACGCTTCTGTGGATACCGCTTATGTACGTCCATGTGGGCATTGATATAGCGGTTACGTTCTTTGCATAAAGCCTTTTACGTTTGATAAAGAGGGTCGTGGTGAGGTTTTCTTAACTGGGAGACACCCAGATGTCGGGGTCTCTTCGGTGATGCAGGTGGAAGACTTACCCAGCCTCGCCATAGGAGATGTATGATAGTTGTTCATAGGTGCTCGATAAGCCTAGTTGGCTTCTATTGGGTAACTGATTATATGCAGTGGAGTCAGTGATTCACTATGCAGGTAGACATGTTAGTACTTGCAGTTTTATGATACTTTGACACTGGTCATATGCTAATTTTGCAGAGGATACTCTGGAAAAATTTTTCCAGATTTTTGGTTTAGTCAACTATATAGTGGTCGATTTACTCCTTGATACACTTATTTGTTGGTGTTTGGACTCTTCTAGCTCCATTATCATTCTATTCAGTTCTCTACGATCATGGCATCAGAGGTCTCAGGCACATCCGGTGGATCAGGGTCTAGTGCTAGCGTTCCGAGGAGGAGCTATAACTTGCAGGGCAAAGACCATTTTGAGATCCGAAAATTTGATGGCACAAACTTTGCTCTATGGAAGAATCAGATTAAAGATGTGCTGATTCAAAGAAGGCAATGGAAGCCAGTAAATGGGATTTCAAAGAAGCCTGCTGACATGGATGAAGATGATTGGGATGAGTTAGATGAAATGGCCAGGTCTACCATTCGCTTGCACCTAGCAGATAATGTTTACTTTACAGTATTAGACTGTGAAAGTGCAGAGGAGCTTTGGAAGAAGTTATGCAATACATATGAAAAAGAGACGGCATCAAATAAAGTATATCTGATGAGAAAATTATACGACCTTCGTATGAAGGACACAGATAGTGTTGCTGCTCATCTAAATGAGTTTGATGCCATATTCTCCCAGTTACAGGCTCAGAAAATGGATATGGACAATGAAATGAAAGCAGTATTGCTGTTATGCACCCTGCCATCATCATGGGATACATTTTGCAGAGCTATTAGCAATAGTGCACCAGGTGGTAAACTCGTCTATGATGACATATGTGGAGCACTCTTGAGTGAGGAGATTCGTAGAAAATCTATGGTTGGCACTCAGAGTGGAGATGCATATAATGTTCGTGATTCTTACCAAGGAAAGAATCAACAACGTGGCAGGAGCAAGAACAAGGAAAAGAATGGTCAACGGAATAAGAGCAGAAGTAAATCAAGGAAGAGGGATATTGAATGCCATTATTGTCATAAGAAAGGACACATGAAGAAAGACTGTTATGCATTAAAGAATGCTAAAGGTAAAGGACAGAATGTTGATGGGCATGTTAAACAGTTACCTGCACCATCTACTTCGACTGTGAAGATTGAAGAAATTAATGCTATTTCTGATGATGCTGATGTGTTGACACTTGATAGTACTGTGCCATCTGAGGCACTTATGGCTGATTCTCTTTCCCACACCTGGCTGCTAGATTCTGGTGCTTCTTTCCATGTGACACCACATAGAGAATGGTTCTCTAATTATGCAGCAAAGTCTCTTGGTACCGTGAGACTTGGTGACTCTTACCAGTGTGATGTTGTGGGGATTGGAGATGTGGTTGTGCAGTTCATTGACGGTTCAAAATTTACTATGCATAATGTACGCCATGTACCTCAGTTATCACGCAGTTTGATGTCAGTTGGTCAACTTGATGACCTTGGTTACAAGGTGGTCTTCTATGCTCAGTCCTTTCGTATATCAAAGGGCAATATGGTTATTGCAAAAGGAAGGAAAGTTGGCTCACTTTACCCTTTATTTGTATCACAGAAAGAACACTTGTTAGCTGTTACTGAACAGCCTATGGCTTGTATTTGGCATGGTCGTTTGGGCCATATATCTCGTAGTGGAATGGAAAATCTTTCTCGTTCTGGCTACTTACCTGTGTTATCTTTCTCTGATTTTTCATTTTGTGAGCATTGTCAATATGGAAAGCAAACCAGAAATGTGCATAAAATGCAGATTGACTCTTCAATTCAGCCTTTAGATCTTGTTCATACTGATGTGTGTGGTCCTATGCCCACTAGGTCCTTAGGTGGTTCTCTTTACTTTGTTACTTTCATAGATGATGCTACTAGAAAAGTCTGGGTATATCCTATCAAATCGAAGGATGATGTATTCCCTACTTTCAGAAAATGGCTTGCTTCAGTTGAGACTGAAAAAGGAACTAAGCTTAAGGCTTTACGTTCAGATAATGGGGATGAGTATACCTCACATGAATTCAGCCTTTTCTGTCAGTGTAGAGGGATTCGTAGAGAGTTTACAGCTCCTTATACTCCAGTACAGAATGGTGTAGCTGAGAGGATGAATAGAACTATTCAAGATAGAGTAGTCTCTATGTTGCATCATGCAAACCTCTCACAAGGTTTTTGGGCAGAAGCAGTATTGACTGCAGTTCATGTGATTAACCTTTCACCTAGTACTGCCAAAGGTCTGAAAGTGGCACAAGAGTTATGGACAGGGAAACCACCATATTATGATCATCTTCGAGTTTTTGGGTGTGAAGCATATGTTCATATACCCAAGAATCTTAGACAAAAGTTGGACCATAAGTCAAAGAAATGCATTTTTCTTGGATATGGTCGAGAAGGACAATTTGGATATCGCTTATGGGATCCTGAAACACGGTCAGTGATCAGAAGTAGTGATGTCATTTTTAATGAGTCTAAGATGCATAAACAACCGATTAAGGAGGTTGAAGTGAGAAGAGTGGTGTTTGAGGATACTAGTCCTCCGGTTAGCATGCATAAAAATGCTGCACATAGGGATGTTCAAGAGAATGTTCATTCAGATCAGTCTGCACATGTTCCTGTTCAGCAACCATTGAGACGTTCTGCACGTGTCTCATATCCACCTGATAGATATGTTCCAGGTTTAGATTTTGTTATGCTAACAGATGCCGGTGAGCCCTCTTGCTACAAAGAGGCTATGCAGACAGAGGATCATGTCAAGTGGGAGCGTGCCATGAAGAGTGAGTTGGATTCTATTCACAAGAATGGTACTTGGGACTTAGTACCTTTGCCAAAGGGAAGGAAAGCTTTACCATGTAAATGGGTATATAAGCTGAAATTCACATCAGATAGTGCTTCTCCAAAATATAAAGCACGACTTGTTGCAAAGGGTTTTAAGCAACAACATGGTGTTGATTTTGAGGAAATCTTCTCCCTAGTGGTCAAGATGACTACTTTGCGCATGTTGCTTGGATTCGTTGCAATGGAGGACTTAGAGCTAGTCCAAATGGATGTGAAAACAGCTTTCTTGCATGGAGATCTTACAGATGAGATCTATATGGAACAACCAGAGGGTTATGTAGTTCCTGGCAAGGAAAGTCTAGTTTGTAAGATCAAGAAGAGCTTGTATGGACTTAAACAGTCTCCTAGACAATGGTACCAAAAGTTTGATGCTTTTATGAAGTCCCAAGGCTATTCTCGGAGCAATGAGGATCATTGTCTCTACACAAACAGATGTTCTGATGGCAGCTTGATATGCTTGATACTTTACGTCGATGATATGTTGATTGCTGGGAAGTCCTCTTATGATTTGTCAATTCTCAAAAAGAAGTTGAGTCAGACATTTGATATGAAGGATTTGGGGGATGCCAAACATATTCTTGGCATGCGCATTACTCGTGATAGGAGTAAAAGATGCATATACTTGTCTCAAAGTGAGTACATATCCAAAGTACTTCATCGATTCAATATGCAGGGTGGAAAGGCATTGAGTACACCTTTACCCACATATGTGAAATTGAGCAAGGATGACTGCCCCAAATCAGATGAGGAAAAGGAATTCATGACCAAAATTCCCTATCAGTCTGCTGTTGGTAGTCTCATGTATGCTATGGTAGCTACGAGACCAGACATTGCATTTGCAGTGGGAGTTGTGAGCAGATATATGTCTAATCCTGGCAAGAAACATTGGGAAGCGGTCAAAATGATTTTGAGATATCTGAGTGGCACTAAGGACAAGTGTCTATGCTTAGGTAGAGGGAAAGCATCCATTATTGGTTACACAGATTCTGACTATGCTGGTTGTGTAGACAATCGTAAGTCTACATCAGGGTACATTTTTCATTTTGCTGGAGGTGCTATCTCTTGGAGATCTCGTCTTCAAGAATGTACAGCTGTTTCCACCACAGAAGCAGAGTATGTTGCAGCAAGTGAGGCATGTAAGGAAGCATTGTGGCTTTCTCGTCTTGCTTGTGATATGGGTTTGCCTCAGCATGTACCTCACTTGCTCAGTGATAGTCAGAGTGCCATTGCTTTGGCTAAGAATCCGGTCTATCATGCAAAGACCAAGCACATTGAGGTGAGGTATCACTTCATTAGAGATTGCTTAGCCACTGAGAGCATTATTCTTGAGAAGGTTCACACTCGAGATAATGCTGCAGATGCTTTGACTAAAGCTCTACCACAGGATAGCTTTCGACACTGTTGTCACTTGATGGGGGTTACTTGATTCTTGATCTTACACAGTCACTTGTATACTGTGTAACATGCCCATCAGGTGGGAGGTATAGTTTGTATACTTACACTCAGGTATTCTTTATCATTCTTTCTTTTTTCTCCCATAGTTACTCTGGCCATATTGGCCTTTAGTGGGAGATTGTTACCGTTAGTGTCCATGTGAAAGGCCAAATGGCCACCGGACACTTCTTTGTATATGTTCTTTAATAAAACATATAGTGGCCTGGTCAGTCACAGACTGTAAGTTCGACCGCATTTGTAAGACCTAAGAAGTCTGTCTTCGTGCTCCCTGTGTACTGCGTTTTTGCGTATTGTACAGCACTGTGCGGAGTACTGTGCGTGGCGACCGGAGCTCGGTTTTTCTACTTTGAGCATATCGTCGTGGAGCTCTTGAGAAGGAGAGTCCAGTGTGGTGCACGCCATCGAAATACTTCAGCTTTGAGCTCTCGATATACAAGATGATTTATTTCACAGATCCATAAATCATTTTTAGGAAGTTGTATTGTATTGATACAACAAGAACCTTATGTTAGCTTATATGCATTGTCCTGGAGGCCATTGATCTTGATGAGATACTGGCATCAAGACAATATAGTATTATTTCTTGATGCATTGTCTTGATACCATTGACCTATGATTCATCATAATCTGATTGAGTGGCAAATAAAAGTACTAGATATTAATAATCTAATTATTTATATACGCACATTCACATGTGCATATTTATACATACTACACATATTCAAATATACACAAATATACATTTTGAAATATAAATACACATACATATATGTATGCATGTATGCATGTGTATGTGTAAGTATGTATGTATAAGTATATTATGTATGTGTAAGTGTATGTATGTGTGTTTGTGTATGCATGTTTATAAATTGAAAGTTTTTTTTATATTCTGATCTTTTCTATTGATTGAGATTAAAATAATAGGAGATATAGTGTGATATAACAAAATAAGAGAAGACCTAACATACCACCTGAGATGTGGCAGTATTTTCATAGATAGCTATTTCTTCAAGAATCATTTCCTCAGCAGAAGGTATACAAATTAATAGTTTATATTACTATGACTTATAATTCTCATATATTTTCTAAATGTTTTATATTTAATCTATGTATTGTTGTTTCATTGAATAAATGTAGGCTAATGCAAAGAAGAGAGTTGAGTCAGGTCATACATTGCATTTAAACCAAATGGGTCATCATGGTTTTGTAGCTATATTTATAAGTATATATATATTATAGAAACTATATTTTTTATTTTAATTAAAGCACCAATCATTAATCTTTTTTATTTGTTTCAATGCAACAAAAGCATTACGTTCCATATCCTGTGAAAAAGGAAATCGATTTTGCTACACATTGTGGAGATCAACATCTGAGTGAGTACATGCAAGGTCATCCAAATGCTTTTGTAAGTATTACTAAATTTCATATAATTATTTTAGGTTTATTGATGTTTTATATGTTTTATATGTTTCATTTACACACACACATATATATATATATATATATATATATATATATATATATATATATATATATATATATATATATATATATATATATACGCATATATATGTTGTGTGTATGTGTATATGTAGGTATATGCATGTGTATATATATGAGCATGCATGTGCATGCATGTGAATATGCATCTGCATGTGTGTAAGTAAGTGTTAATGTCTGTATGAGTATGTGTGCATGTGTACATGTAAGTATATGTGCAAATGTCTATGTATGTGCATGTGTATGTGTGTATATGTGCATACATCTATGCATGTGTATGTGTATGTATATGTATGTATGTGTATGTGTATATATAAGTGTATGTGCATATATGTGTGTGCGTATGTGCATGTTTATATATATATATATATATATATATATATATATATGTGTGTGTGTGTGTGTGTGTGTGTGTGTGTGTATGTATTTTGCGTGTGTATGTGTATATGTAGGTATATGCATGTGTATATATATGAGCATGCATGTGCATGTGCATGCATCTTCGTTTCCATCCATGTGTATGTGCATGCATGTGAATATGCATATGTATAAATATGTGTTAACATGTGTATGAGTATGTGTACATGCAGTAATGCATGCATGCATTCCATTTATATGTTTGTGCATATGCACGTGTATTTGTGTGTATGTGTATGTGTATGTGTATGTGTATGTGTATGTATATGTACAAGTGTATGTGCATGTATATGTGTATGTGTGTCTATATATGTGTGTCCATGTGTATGTGTATGTGTGTGTATATGTGTGAGCGTGCATGACCATGTATATGTGTATATGAATGAGTAAGTGTGAGTATATTAATTAATGAAAATAAAACAATTTAAATGATATACAACCAATGAAAATTATACTTACAATAATTAGCCATATTTTATGCTTGGTGAACGTTTTGAATAACCTATAACAAAGAGAGAGAGAGAGAGATCAAAAGAGATGGATAAAAAATGACAAAGAGAGAGAATTAGAAATTAAAAGAGAAAGAGGTAAAAAGAACGAGAGAGAGAGAGAACAAGAGAGGGACTAGAAAAGAGAGAGATCCAGAAATAGCTCGTAAGCAGCACTATCGAGATGAAATCCCTCAGGGAGTGTGCATCAAGATTTTTTTTTCAAATATATTTCATTGTTTATTCTCGCTAGGATATGATGTTTTGACTGCAAATTTATAAACTCTTCATGTTTGGATTGGTTGGACTATTTACTCGATGAGGAACTATTTCAATTATGTACATTGGACTTGGAAATTTATATAAATTTCATTAACCTATTCCAAGCCCCTAAAAAACTAACCTTTACCCCTTGGAAAACTTAACTTCAACCCTTAGGAACCCATGAAGTTTGACCCATTGTATATATATAAAGAGTTGAAAGACCATGGAACAATAAAACCTAGTAAAAACATTGCAAATTAAAATTTGAAACCACGTTTTTACCCCTTGAAACTAACTTCTAACCCTAAAAACACATGAAACCCTACTTTTGACCCATTAAAATTTAACTTCAACCCTTAGGAACCCTAGGATTTCATCACATAATTTAAATAAAACCATTGGTTGGATGTGCATTGCCCTAGCAGAAAGAAAGCCTATGTTATCGCTGATAAAAGATCTAGTTTGGAACCTTAGAATCAATTTTTTTCCCAACTCTAACCCCTCAATTTCATTGAGTTTGTACATAGGTGTGAAACAAACTAAACCCTTAGTCAGAAATAAAAAGGAAAAGAAAAAGAAATAAAAATAGAAAAAGAAAAAATAGAAAAAGAAAAAGATAAAAATAAAAAGAAAAATCAAAATAGAAACAAAAATTTGATTTCCACAAATAGAAAAAGAACAAGAAGAAGATTCTAAAATTAGAATAGATAAAAAATAAGATTCTCTAACAATAGAAAGGAGAAGGCTAGAAGATTTTAGATTTCTAGAGAGGGAACTTAGGGAAAAGCTATAAGTAGATGACCAAAGTTCATTTGGTTTTTCCCTGTGGATTTTTTCTCTTAGATTACCTCCTAATTTGAAGTAAAGAGAAGTGAAGAAAAGGCATTATTTGAAGAGAAGAAAAGCACTTGGGAGTTTTTTGCAAAGACCAAAGATCAAAGTGAAGAAAGAAATAGAAGATGCATCTTTTCACACTATGGTCGAGAAGATCATCTAGCTTTTACCTAATCCGCACTGTGGAAATTTTTTTATCCGATTTGTATTATCTGCAATCACATTGTGACACCCATTTGTATATTGATCACGATCATTGAGCATAGTTTTTTTATTTGGCACTCTTGATTTTGGTGATTTTATTTAGAGTATTGTATTTTCCTTTCTCGTTCTCCATGCATACGTCTACAATCGCACACAGCCCAGTCCTTTTCCCTTTCTCTTTGGAAGCATGAGCCCATCATGTTGAATGATCGACCATCATATAGGGTGAGGCATCCAACATGCAGACGTTGCTTGTCGGACAACGATGACACATGCACACATGCACACGAAGCTTGGGGCTTGATCCACCCCATACCAAGTGTTGCTCCCCTTGACCTCCTTCTTCTCGGCAGTGCAGATCTGAACGTTGAAAAGATCTTCAAACAGATGTGCAAAAATGATGATCGAAGAGCGGCCCAACCTTTTTTTAATGAAAGGTAACCGTCACATAAGCATGAAAAACCATCATCTTCCCGATGATTTCTTGCATCGTATAAGTGACTCAAATGCATCTTATAAGCAACAACCAATAGCATCACATATGCAATGCTAGGTGATAAGTCGTATAAGCAATGCTTATGACCAAGTCACATAAGCGATGCCAAATGAGTGATGCTATTGTTTACATCACTAGGGTCATCTTTCTAAACATCACAAATAACATCTATATTAATGTGGAGATTAACGTAGAGATTAACATTATTTAGATGACGGTATGCACTCGACGCCTACTCCGATGAAATGCTCGCTATGCCCCCATATTACTTGTAGTGTATCTAGGAGAGACTCCATTTCTAATTTATTTCCATTTAATATTGTATCTCTTTTGTATTTGGGTTCCTTGCCATTTGCTTTTATTAGTGTGTTCATTCTCCTTTAAGGGGAAATATCCCACATGACCTGTAATTTGGGGAGCCCCTCTCAAATCTATATAAGGAGGGCCTCTTCCCCCATTTGTACTTTGTTAGAAGCTTGAGGAGCCTACTCCGTGCTCTTTGCAAGGTCATTTCTACTTCATGATAGTTTACCCATTTCTTGGTCTACTCACTTTACGTCTCTCATACTCTTTCTTTTGTGAGTACACTGTTCCTTTCATTTTGCTTATGTGCATGTACTCTCTACATGGTATCAAAGCGTTAGGTGGAGGTCTTAGTGGTGCATTTAAAGATCATTTTGGTGATGGTGGTGTTTGCATGTTGGTCCTTTTGCTTTCTCTACATTGAGAGAAGCTTTTTCTATGCATTTTATGCTCTTTGGAACTCATTTTGATCATTGCCCAGCCTTCCATCCTTATTCATTCTCATTTTGTACCCCTTTTAACCGCACTTTTCCACCCTTTTACTTTGTGGTTTTTGAGGTGCTATATGGTCTTTATATGCTCTTTGTGATACCTACCAGCTTAGAAGTGTTCATAAACACTATTAGAATCACTTTGCAAGCTTCATCCCAATGTTCAAATGCAAGTATTCCATTCGGTCTTGTCTATGATTATTGGAACTATATTCCATTCGATGTTCTCCGGGATGAATGTAAATTACTATTGTCTGATTAACATATATTTCCTACACATATTTGGGAGTGGTTACCACTAATATTCCACTTGCTTTTTTGTATTCGATAAAGTGTGTTAGTAATCATTCTGCTTCATAGTTATACCTCCATAAGCAATGCACAACACATACTATTGTAGCTATCATTTCTTTGCTCTCACAAAGAAAAAGACACACATGTTGGTCCCTTGTTGTTCTCTACACACAGCTCTGTAGCAGTTGATGATCAAGGAGCATTCTTGGCAAGCTCCAAACCACTAGAAGTTGCTGGAGAGAGCATTATCCGTCGAATTATCCTTTGTGGATTCTAAGGAACTTTGGCTTCCAAGCTCAACATCTCCATTATTTGAGTTTGAATGCTCTTGTCTGTCCTTTGCCTTGTCATCTAGCTTGAGGATTGAATCAGCTTCTCCATTAAGTGAAGACCAATCCAAAGTATACCTTCGAGCATCAATAGTAGAAACTTGAGAGGCTCCATAGGCTGCCATACCTTGGTAGCCTTGCTACATAGGCATGGAGATGTGCTCTCCATTGCTTGCTGGTGTATGAAGAAAGTGTTGGGTGTGTGTAGAAGTGCAAGAGGCACATGAGAAGCACACACAAGGAGCACAAACATAGCAAGACACATAGAGAAGACAGATGGAAAGAATAGCTCACTCTATTGATGATGTACTAAATTGAAGTAAGAGCTGAATAATATCCCTAAGTACAAAGTACCACCACATATGAGTGAATCATGTATGTGGTAACATGGGGAGAAAAATTCTAGCCAACACTAGAGTAAAAAAGTGTTGATGTATAGGGAAAAGGTAGACATCAAAGCTACTCGAGGAACATATAAGTGTAACTAACCCCCTGCCCCCTTAAGAGAATGATATGAACACATACAAGGAGTGACAGATCAGCCCCTACATGGGAATAAGCCTAAGCTTTGTGAAAAGCTTAGAATGTTTCTCATGGAAGAGCTTTGGTGAATACATCTACTACATTATCTTGTGTAGGCACATATACCAAATCAATATCTCCTGCATGAAGGTGCTCTCTCACATAGTGATAATGCACATCAATGTGTTTGGTCCGTGCATGAAACACTAGGTTTCATGTAATAATTGATGCACTCTAACTATCAGTGAGAATATGTGTGCCAACATCAATCTCCATGCAAAGATCTATCAATAGGCATCTCAGCCATATACACTCTAGTATGGCTGTAAAAATTGCCATGTACTCCGCTTCACAACTTGATGTCACCACTGTAAGTTCCTTCTTACTCAACCAAGATATGCATGAGTCTGCAAGGAAAAAGCAATTACCACTAGTGGACATGCGAGTATCATAACCACTAGCCCAATCACTATTTGTAAAAGCATGCAAGCGTGGTTGAATATCTCTTCCATGAAAGAGAAGGAAGCTCAAAGTCCGTTTGAGATATCTAAACACACATTTCACTTCTTGCGCATGCTTAGTGCCAGGGGTATCATGCATGAATTCACTCAATTGGTAAACTGCATACTGTGAATCCAGCCTTGTGTTGCATGCATATATAAGACATCCCACATCTTGCTGATAAAGAGAAGTGACAAATGCATCACTCGAATGCTCAACGGAGAACCTAAATCCTATCTCAACTGGTGTGGAAACTAGTTTGCAATCCTCTAATTCAAAACGTTGAAGTATTTTTTCAACATACTTTGCCTGATGCATAACAATTACCCTCTCAATGGATACAAACTAGATGCCAAGATAGTAGCTCAAAAGACCAAAATAAGTGACATCAAAAGCATGCTACAAATGAGCCATAAGAATGTCAAGTTCTGCATCACATTACCTAATCAAGAGTATCTCATTGACATAAAGAACAAGCATCGTAAGATCCGCCCCATCTTTGCGTACAGAGAGTGTGCTTTCAATTGGACTACATGAGAAGTCAAGAGCAATCAATTGCTTATGGATTTTGTCATACCATGCATGTGGAGCTTGCTTGACACCATACAAAACTTTATGCAAGCGACAAACCATATGCTCTTTACGTGTCATAGAAAATCCAGGAGGATGCTTCACATAAACCTCTTCTTGCAAATCACCATTCAAGAAATTTTTTTTTATGTTCAACTGATGTACTTTCCAACCTCGATGGGTAGCCAATGCAACCACGGTATGAATGGTAGTCATGCATGAAGTCGGTGCAAAAGTTTCATGATGTACCGTACATCACGATCATATCACCATTGCTAAAATCATGAACCATGATACACTTATCATCAACAACATGTACATGAAGTCTAGCTTTGGCAATCAACAAAACTTAAATTAAGTTCTTCTTGATATCGGGCACATACAATGCATTTTTCAAGAGAATCCTCCATTTGCGGTCCTAAGCTCAATTTCTCCTACTCCAATGATAGGATAAGAGGCATTGTTTGACACACCACATGTCCTCCTTTGGGTGCATCTTTCAAGGATGCAAAAAAACCTTTTGCATGAAGTTATGTGCTTTAAAGCACCACTATCAAAGAACCAATCCCAATCAACCTCACTCAGAACCATACATTTAGAATGCAAAGATGCATTATAATAACATGTAACAATACGTGCCCAAAAATCTTGAGCCATGTTAGATTCATCATTCTTTGCATTTGTTGAATTTTCAGCAATAGACATGCCCTATTCCCTTTTCTTTTCATTGTGCTTAGCAAGCTTTCTACACTCACCAATACTATGAGCAACCTTTTGACAATATTTGCATGACTTTGTCTAAATTAGCATCATTAGAGGAATGAGTGGAAGAGGAAGGTTGAGGCCCTGGTTTTGATGAATCCAAAGCAGAACCATACTTGATTTTCCCTTTTTGTGAGATAGCAAGCGCTTGACTTCCCTCAATCAAACCACTCTTATTCACTCTAGATTGCTCTTCTTGCAAAAGAAGAGACACAGTCTCATCAAATGCATACATGTTGGGATTCCCTTTTTCAACCAAATAGAATATAGTAGCAAAGCTTTGAAATGATTTTGGTAATCCTTTCAACAATGTAGAGATGAGTGATGCATCCAAAATAATGTCATCTATGTTTGCCAATTGCTCTTTCAAGTCCTTGATGTGTGTCACATACACATCCACAGACTCATTTTCATCTGTACATACATCCTCCAGTATGCAACATGTGCTTCATTATTCATGGCATACAAAGAAGCAAGAGTATCCCATGCCTGTCTTGATGTAAAACATGAGCGAATCTGTGAAACTTTATGATGCTTCATAGAAAGTGCAATCAATGCATGAGCTTGAGCTTCCATTCCATTTAAGTTGCTCTTGTGTAGATGGATAAGGAGTAACCACGGTACTTGAAGAAGAAGCTGCATCTGTGATAGTAGACTTTGAAGTAGAAGAACCTATAGGTCTTTGATCTACATCCGCCACTATGTTCCAAAGTTGTTTTGCAACAAGAACATTCTTCATCAAGTAAAGCCACATTGGATAGTTGGTCCCATCAAGCTTATCTTCGGCTTGAAGCATGCCCAAAAAGTCATTGTTGCCTGCCATTTCACTAAAGAACAAGATGTGGAAACATATTTAATTCGATGAAAGTTGAATGAAGGTTGGAATTGCAGCTCACAAACCATCACTTTAATGGGGAATTTCACTGCATGAATGGCTTTGAAATGGGGGTAAAACCTCAGTGCAACGCGCAACTGGTGGAACTATTTCTTGGTTGTTCAAATTCATTGTTCTATCTCCTCACCTCAATGATTAAGGAGCTAGTTTTATTCATATTTTGAATAGCATCTACTTTCTTTGAGCATGGTTTTATTCCTTTTAGACAGCATAAACTTCCTACAATTAGCACTTCTTACATTCTAAAAACTGATTTTTCTATAGATAATGTTAAATGCACCTCTTCTAGTCAACTAAGAATGGACTCACAATCATTTATGTAATCTTTAGGAAAACATTTGACATCCATTTTCATCAAGATTCACATATTTATCCTTTTGTTCACATCCTTTAACTGGAATGTCATGGACGAATGGCATTGTTAGGTGTGGAATAAAATCCCTAAATACTTATGGATACCATTCATCATATGCGCCACTAAGTCCATGGCTCCTTGTGGCAAGGTACACATGTGCACGATCCCAAGTAGCATCCTCATGGTCATCAAATCATGAATCTCGAGAGCTAACTAGAATTAATTGTACCCACAATGCATCTCCCATTGAATAAATAGATCTCACTAAGAAAGCTTCCACATATTCACCTACAATTTGTCTAGTTCCCATATTCTGAAGTCACTTTATTAATTAGTTTTAGATCCTGAATAAACCTCAATGACCCACTCTTTTTCATAACGGTAAACCAATGATTAGAATAGGGAGCACTTGATGGCTCAAGATCCCCATTATAATTTTCTCATTCAAAATCTCAAATCACATTTGAAATATGAGCCTTTAGTATGAGAATTGGCGAAAGATTCCATGGTACATGTGGTATTTTAAAAATTATCATCGATAATATCACAGATGGATCTATACACCCAATTTCTTGGGAATCAAAGGAAAATCTTTTGCATGTCTAAAAAACATCTAGTAGAATATGTCCTTTTCTTCTTCATTGAGAAAGTCATCTTTCCCTAATTGAATTTTCTGAAGGGTTTCTTTACTGATATCATGACCTATCTTTCTCTTGTCTGTGAGTGGCGATTGATTTTTTGCTCCATCCATAAGTTGATTTCTATTATTGAAAGCAGAATTGCAACTGGTTTAATCTTTTTATCAACTATCTTATACTTTGTTTTGATCGAAACTTCTCTTTCTTCTTTCTTCTATTCAAATTTTATTAATTCCCTTATACATAGAAATATAGTGAATGTGAATCACACGATCACTTCTTCTCCCATTAATCAACTCTTGTAAGTCAAATATTGTATCAGCAAAAGAGATCTCATAAAAAATATTAGAGATTTCTTCATCAAAGTCAAGTACTCTATATTGATAGAAGTTCCTTTGAAGATATGGTATATATTATTTTCCCAATTTTTTAATTCTAAGAGAAATAGAAGGAATTAGTAGAAGAAAGTGTTGTAAAGCTTTTTATGAATATATTTGCACTCGAGAACCTTCCATTGTCTAAGCTTTCATAGTCCCGAATTATGAAAGATTCCTTTAAAAACATTATTTATCAAGTTCATTAGAAATAGGTCTTATTCTAAGAGAAGTCCTATTCTTGACGTGATCTACATAGATTGTCAAGAATTCAACCACTTTCTTGCCATCTTTACTTTGGATATGTGCATAAGATGATCCATCTTGCAGAACTCTCATTTCAATTCTAAGAGCAAGAGTATATGTTTGCCCTAATATTTGTGTGTAAGTAGAGAGATCTTGATCGAAGAAGTTTTGGTAGCCACTTACATCACCAATTGTGACCTGCACTTGTGGACATGCACCCAAAATCTCTCTTGACATCATATTAGCAGCAGAGATTATCCATCCATTGCATGTCAATCAACCATTTTCCTTTCATATAGAGATCCTTAGACATAAGATTAATTTCAGATCTGTGGTCAATAAGAGCAAACATAGGAGTATTGATCTTGCCCCACCTATCTAATGTCTCCATCATGGCTCAAGGCCAATGTTGCTTGCTTGTTATAGTGACTTGAAGGAATTGCTCCTTGAGAGCTTCATTCCAAATACATTTCCTTATGTGCACATGGATGCATATTATTCTCAAGTTATTCGAACAAATTTTTCTCCTTTTGTGTTCATTCTTGTGAGACTTGAACAAGTAAGCCCTCATCCATCCTCTCAAATTCCTAAGCATCAACTATTAGTTGTTCTTTCCTTCTTAAGAGGTCAATAATCAACAAACTTGGACAAGCTTGTAGGAGGTAGAAAAGTGTGTTTCGAAGCAACCAAGTTTGGTCCAACCAACTGGCGCAAGACCAACCCTTGAGCTTATGGAGACTCAAAAAGACCTTATAGGCATGTGATGCACTATGTACTTTGGAGCATCAAGGAGAAAGATTCAATACACAACAGATAGGTTCGTGCCTCGACTAGCTCAAAAAACTTACTATCTATGGAAGAGACAATGAATTCAAATGCTCATAGCAACCAATGTGATTACAATTAGAAAAGATCCTTTTATGGGAGTGATACACATAGGGTTGAGTATATATAATGCACAAAACTGTAAGGAATAAGGGACACTCAACGGTGGTACCTCTTATTTTCTCGAAATATGTAGAGATTGACCTCGAGACAAAACAATTGTGATTTCTCTCAATCTACTAAACCAAATGCTATGAAAATTTCTAGGCATAAACTAGACACTATTAATTCGAATGAGCTACCTTCCACTCAATTTGAAGCTTTGTACAGAGAGCAAAAGCCTCTTCAAGATTATTGTTGGTGAAGAAGATGATGCAGAAGATTGAAGGAGTAATACAATGATGGTCACAAGTGTATGTATATTGCTTCCATGTATCTTACAAGTGATTTCAAGTCTTTATATAGACTCTAGAAGTGATCCACAACTTTTACAAGCGGGTTTTTAATCAGTTCACTTTCCTACAATCTAGGAAAAGTGAAGATCTAGTTTGATCTACTTTTAGGTGATTGATTGATTAATTGAATGAAACTCAACCACGAAAAATTTGTGGAATTTGGGCTCTCTCTTTGTACTTTTACATGTGTAAAGCTCAAGGCTTTTACAATGGTAAAAGATGCATGAAGAATCTTTTTTTCAAATACAATAAGTGAGCATAAGAAAAAATAACTCTCCAATGGATATTCTTTTGACGCGATAGCCTTTGATGTAGATCAAATCTACCTCAAGCATAGTGTAAGCTTGATGTTCCAACATCTCCCCCTCAATCTAGAGTATGCCAGAGTCTTCATTCTCTGATAGGTTGAATATACCTGCCAGAGCTTTGAATCTACGACACTTTATTCCATCAAGTGCCTTTGGCATCATATCTCCGGCTTTCTTTTCAATTGGAACAAAAGAAATGTCAATCTCCTTTGCCATGAGCTTCTTCCTGATGAAGTGGTAATGCACCTCTATGTGTTTGGTTCTTGCATGGAAAATAGGGTTTGCTGCTAGATGCATGGAGCTTACATTATGTCCAAATATGTGAGGTTTGGAACTCACAAGTCCAAATATGTATATAATGCTGTTAACCATACTACCTCTTGAGTTTCTATGGTCAAACCTCTGTACTCTTCTTTAGTTGAGGATAAAGCAACTGTAGGTTGCTTCTTGGAACTCCATGGCACTAGCTTTTAGCCTCCAGATGCTAAGTAACCAGAAGTACTTCTTGTATCATCCTTAGCAGCTCCTACGGAATGTGCATCTGAATAGATTTTAATATCCAAATCTGAAGAGTAAGGATAGAATATACCTTCGTTGATTATACCTTTGAGATACTTAATTACTCTCTTAGTTGCATCCATATGTGGTCTTCTTGGTGAGTGCATGAGTCGACTAAGCACTCCCACATTGTATGAGATGTTTGCCCTTATATGAATAGCATATATCAAGCTACCTACCAAGCTTTGATATTCTTTAATGTCTTCAATTTTCTCACCTTCATAAACACTTAGTTTATCATTCATCTCCAAAGGAGTACCTGCAGGTTTACTATTCTATATTTTGAACTTAAGAAGAAGATCATGAATGTATCTCCTTTGAGTAAAATACATTCCTTCATTTGTGTATATCACCTGCATACCTAAGAAATATGTGAGCTCACCTAAGCTATTGATTTTGAACTCTTCTTACATGTATCTCTTGATCCTTTGAATGCCATTCACATAATCACCTATTTGAATAATATCATCTACATATACACATAGATAGATAACCTCATCATGATCCCTTTTGATGGATAGAGAAGGATCTGAGTTGCTTGGTCTGAAGCCTTGATCTTCAAAGTATGTAACCAACCTATAATTCCAAGCTCTAGGATCTTGTTTCAATCGATAAAATGCTTTCTTAAGTCTGCAAACATAAGATGGATGATTAGGGTTTTCAAAACGTAGTGGTTGTGACATGTATACCTCTTCACTTATCCAACCATTTAAGAACGCATTTTTCACATCAATATGGAAGAGTGTCCAATTCCTTGCATCATCTACACTTATCAATGACCTGATTGTAGTCATCTTTGCAACTGGTGAGAATGTTTCCTCATAGTCTATACCATGCGTTTGTGAGCATCCTTTCGCAACTTATCTTGCCTTATACCTGCAAACTGATCCATCTGAATTTCTTTTAACTTTATACACCCATCTGCAACCAATTACCTTTTGATTCGGTGACATTCAAAACCAATCCAAAGTGTCCATCTTCTTTAATGCATCTATTTCTTCTTTCATGGCTTTTTCCCAATTAGGGTTTCCCTTTGCCTCTTCGTAGGTTGAGGATTCCTCTAAAATAGAGTCTTTTTCCAAGTAGATTGAATGCTTTGCAACAAATATGGACTCATATCCATACCTTTTTGGCTATTTCTTCTCTGTTGTTGATCTTCTAGGTGCTTGTTTGGAGCATTCTCCAACCTCTTGTATCTTTGCTTTGCCTCTTGACTTCCATAGTTTTGTAATCCTTTTCCCTTTCATCATGGCCATCTTCTATATCACGTCTTGGATCCTAGACCTGTGTATCACTTGCTTCCTAATTGATGAGAATAAGAATCAAGATCAGATGGTAGAGTTACCTTTTGTTTGTGTTCATCATACCAAGACCTATGTTCTTCAAAAAAGAACATCTCTACTTGTAGTGAATTGCTTGGTTGAAGGAGTATAGAACCTCTAACCCATCTGAGTTGAATATCCAATAAACACTATGTTTGTTGTCCTTTCATCTAGCTTACCTCTTATTTGAGATGGTACATCAACATGAGCTAAACAACCAAAAACCTTGCAATGTCGAAGACTAGTTTTTCTTCCATGCCATGCTTCATAAGGGGTCATACCTTGAAGTGATTTGGATGGTAGCCTATTGACAAGGTACATAACAGTTGAAATAGCCTCTTCCCATAAATAATGTGCCAACATGTTCTCTTCAAGCACTGTTCTGGCTGATCCAACCAATGTCTTGTTTCTCCTCTCAGTGAATCCATTCAATTGAGGAGAGTACCTGGTAGTCATGTCCCTTTTGATACCTTTATCCTGCAATAACTCATCAAACTCTATGGAGAAGTATTCTCCCCCTCCATTAGATCTCAGCTTCTTTAGTAATCTACCTGTATGATTCTCCACATGTGCTAGATACTTCTTGATGCAATCAAACACTTACATTCTTACTCTTGATAAAGTAAAGAATAGTCCATCTACTATGGTCTTCAATAAATGAGACATAATACATTGATCCTGCCAATGAAGGTTCTTGACTTGGTCCCCATAAATCTTTATATACTAAGTCCAATTAGTTGTTGTGGATGTAGCCTTTGTGGTTGAATGGTTGTCTTTGTGCCTTCCCAATTTGACATGCATCACACCTATTGATCATGTGTTGCTTTGATATGTTGGGTAGTCCTAGAACAGTTTGATCTATGCATATATCCTTCAAGGTTCTTTCATTCACATGAGCAAGTCTCTTATGCCACACTTCAAGCTCACTTAGGGTTTGAGACCCAAAAGTGAATAGAGCTATATTCCTGGTTTCTCCTACTTCAAAAGTAAAGAGCCTACCATGCTTCTCACCTTTGGCTACCTTCTTGAGGCCTTGACATGGATCTTCCACAAAAGCTCCATGTTGGATGAACCTAACTTGAATGCCTTTCTCAACTATTTGGCCTACACTTATTAGGTTTTTAGTGATAGTGGGTAAATAGAGAAACTTAATTAGAATGTTTCTCCTACCATTGGAAGCTTTGGCATTACCAATATTCCCCATATTGTGCTTTGTATCATCCCCTGTTTGCACTTCATGTCTATGCTTTGGACTTTCCAAGTCACATAGAAGAGCAATGTTGCCTGCAACATGATTCGAACATCTTAAATCTATGTAGAACAAATGATCATCTTCTTTACCTTCTTTGTGGCTTAGGTTCATGAGAAGCAATGAGTCTTCATGTGGTTGATCTTCTAAATAATTTTTGTAGTCCCTTCTATTATAGCATCTATTGTTATTGTTGAATTTGTGCTCAGCTTTTCCTCTATTGTTGCCATATCCACCTCTTCCACTTCCTTTCTGGGTCTTCCCATTGAATTGGTAATTCTGAGTGGCGTGGTTGGTCTTATCATAGATGGCACACAGTTGAACATTCTGACCTTTATCTTTGTCTTGCTTTGGTCCCTTATTCTTCCCTTTCCACTTGCTTTTGCTTGCGAATTGGCTTGGGAAGTCTCTTCTTCATCTTCTTCCTTCTTCTTGCTTTCTGCTTCTTATCCTTCTTATCTACATATAGAGCACTAGTTGAATTACCATGATATGAGTTACCTTCCTTTATGCTATTGTTGGCCTCTTCATTGAAGAGTTGTCAAAAAAATATGCTGAAGCTTATTAGAGTTTGCACGTCCATGATGAGATCATAAGCCATGGTGAAAAATTTCCATTGTTTATCACTTTGAATCCCACTGAGAATTTGCCTCATGACAGCCTCTTCTTCTATCAGTTGTCCAATGGATGTTAACTGATCTCCAACCTCCTTGACCTTGGTAATAAGCTCTGTGATTGTTTTCTTAGGTCTCTTCTTCATTTGGTTGAACTCGTTCCAAAGATGATTCTTTCTTGCTTTGATACTAGCAGAAAAGAAAGTCTCGAGGGCATCACAAGTCTCTTGAGATGTTTTGCATCCTCTAATATGGGATAATAGAAAGTTAGAGATAGAGTTTAGTATGTACGAGCTTGCTTGAGCATCTCTTGTGTACCAAAGTGTGAGCTTATCTGTCTCCTCTTTTGTAGGTCCTCCTTTGGATCTTGGAATAGAAATAACTTCATCACATACTACAATTCCATAAAGATTTCTACCTTGTAGATAGGCCTCCATTCTAATTTTGCCAAGCCGCATAGTTGTGTCGATGAAGCTTCTCGATCATTGAGTGAAATATGTCACCCATCCTGATCAAGCTCTGATACCACTGAAAGAACTTAAAGAAACTTGTAGGAGGTAGAAAAGTGTATTTTGAAGCAACGTGGTTTGGTCCAGCCAACTACCACAAGACCAAACCTTGAGCTTATGGAGACTTAAATAGAACTTATAGGCATGTGATAAGTGCAAAGAAATGCACTATGTGCTTTGGAGCATCAAGGAGAAAGCATCAATACAAAACACATAGGTTTGCACCTTGACTAGCTCAAAAAACTTACTATCTATGGAAGCAACAATGAACTTCAAATGCCCATATTGACCAGCGTGATTACAATTTTAAAAAAAATACTTTTATAGGAGTGATACACATAGTGTTCAGTGTATATAATGCACAAAAGTATAAGGAATAAGAAAAATATGCTATAGGAATGAATGACACTCAACAGTAATACCTCCTATTTTTCAGGAATATGCAGAGATTGACCCTGAGATAGAAAAAATTACAATTTATCTCAATCTACTGAATCAAATACTATGAATATTTATAGAACATAAACTAGAAACTAATATCTTTCCAACGATCTATCTTGCACTCAATTTAGAGCTATGTAGAGAGACCAACAGCCTCTCCAAGATTACTATTAGCGAAGAAGAAAATAAGTGAGCATAAGAAAAAAGAACTCTCCAACAGATATTCTTTCGATGCAATAGCCTTTGGTGCAGATCAAATCTAACTCAAGCATAGTGTAAGCTTGATGTTCCAACAAATAATAACATCTAGAAACTCTTGCTTGGCTATCCCTAACAACTCACCTAGTGTAAACTCAATCACACACTATCAATTACTCACTTCTTGAGAACTTGCTTTAGATCACTAGCTTGTTTAAGGTGTGACTTCAACATATATGATGGGTTCATCGCTTTGCCTTGGCCTCTTTTTGTGGGCTTCATTTCCTTATCTTGAGAAAGGTTAGTAGGTTGTATAGGAACTGACACCTCAGCAAAAGCAAGATATTGAGTTTGAGCTCAAATTTGATTTGGTTGATTTGTTGTCGGTAGCAATGGTGGACCAATTTGAGTTATAGGTTGATTTATTTGTGTTAATTGATTTTGGTTTGGTAATTGGGATTGATCTTGTGATGCTTCCACATGGTACCTAGTTCACCTGCTCTATTCCTCACCTTCATTAACCCTTCTTCTTTTCTCTTCAACTACTCCATGATCCATTGAAGAGCATAGATATGTGACCACTGCAATCGTAAGCACTGGATCCTTCCATCAAGTTACTCCACGGATCTTGTTACTTGCCATTTTTAAAATTTCTTGGTGCTTTTCTTCTTGGTCTAGAGCTTTCATTACCCTAGAACATGCTTTTGGATCGTCATTATCATCATTTATTTTATATGCATATGTACACATATGAGAAGTTGAAGAAAAAGTATTGGAAAGTTCCAAGAAAAATACTCTCATGCCTCACGGACCAAAGTTTACATTGACCTTCTCCCAGATTTATGCATCGTAGCATCTTTTCTTTGATAGAGAACAAATCCTTAGCGATGTCGAGGGGTGTGAAAGGAGATAAGCACAGATCAAAACTCACTTGGGATAGCCTCACTATGTGACAACATGCAGGTTGTTTGGTTGCGTACTTTAGGAGCTAAGATGTGTTTTTAGTATGTGATGAGTGATTAACTATAGTTTAATACACTATTTAAGGTTAGCCCATGAATCTATTGTCTATAAGGTTGCATAGCTCTATACCTAGAAAGAGCATCTTGATATGTTTGCAAGATTAATGATCATCAGTTATATGATCTTTGATAATTTCATCCTCTTCATGTTCAGTTTGCTTAGATTGAGTATTTCTTTTTAGAGGTGGAGGGAACATATTCTCACTACTCTTAGGTTCATATGAGGCAATTGAAAACAAAGCTAAAAACCTAGATAAACAATGATCGTATGATGGGGAGATAAAAGATTCATCAACAATACGATCTTTAACTAATTCTTCTACTTCTATTTCTTCATTAGTCTCGTTTTTGTTAGATTGGGTAGTAGTATTCTCAATAGAAGGAGGTAGTAAAGTTTCTAAAATAAAGGATGTATGTATGTTATTTTCTTTAGTAGATTCATTTGAAGACACATGGCTTGTTGACATTAGAAAATAAGGTTTAATGTAAAGTTGCAATTGATAAATGAATTGTTCTTGTAATAATGCTAAGACCATAGAACCAAATAAATCCTATACAAATGCTTTGATGAAAATCCTAATACAAATACTTTGATAAAAATCCTAATACAAATACTTTGATAAAAAAAACTAATACAAGATTTTAAGTCTCAAATGTGCTAAAGGAAAAATAGAAGAAGCAGCATAAATGCAAGCTCCAAACTCCTAGTCAAAAGCTCGTAGGTTGTATCAATTTGTCACTTCTCGTCAATCTTCTTCAAATGGTCTGTAAATGCAACATTCATAAAAAAAACATAAGTATGTCTCATAAAACATAAAACATACTTACATATAACATGCTCATACATTTTTTATACTTATAGATGCATGCTAGCATGAACTTATATACATGCTAACACACAATAACTTATGCTAATTCTCTTTTATAAACTAATCCACTTTCCTATATGTTAATACATTTTCATATGAACGCTAAATCTCATTCATTTTCACAAGCTTACATCTCTTGGGCTCATGCACACTTACTCATATTCACATACACATCATTTTCTTTCAATAATCTTACTTACACATGCATGTCATGCATGCTTAAGTATCTAATTAGACATTCTTATGCATGCATACACCTAATATGATGCATTCACATACATACATGTACCTCACATTATGCATACACATCTTCCTCATGCATATTCCTCATGTATACTTATATGCACTCATTACTCTTATGTATACATGCTCATTTAGATACAATCATGCACTTGCATTCACATTTAGGTATACTCATGCACATGCATATGAAATCACTCATCCGCATACATATGCATGCTAGCATAAGCTAATAAACTTACACTAACTCACATACTTTTATGCTAACACATATGCATAAACCTTTGGGTGAAGCGCTTGAAGTGAAGCATGGCATATTGTCTAAATCTCGGTGTACTCTATAACTCTAATAAAGTTTAGTAATTAATTAAGTCTCTATTGAAGTGTTAAGTTAAGATGATATTACGGTAAAGTGAAGAAGTTGTGCGTTATGCGTTATTGTGGTGAAGAAGTTGTAAAACGTAGAACAGAGAAGTAGTTGATAGATAGTTTAATTCGAAAACGTTAAGTCGGTGTAGTAACATACAGTGAGTTAGTAGATTGGGAAAATACAAACAGGGCCTCTATTTTACAGACCCCTAACCATCCCAAGAACCTAGTAAGATTAAACAAAAACAAGTTTAACAACATACATAGTTAATGGAGAGATGGGTCATAATTGCAAAAAATGGTAAATGCTCATTCTTCATTTTGCACAAGATTAGCACACTCTATTTTGGGTGTAGAGGCCTTTGCAACAACCATTCCAACCCCTTTCTTCTTTGTCTCTTTTGCTACCAGTTTTTGACAACTCTTTATGACATGATCATTTCCTTTACAATACTTCCAAAATAATTTCTACTTTTCAATTTTCTTCTTGTTTTTGTCAATCTTCTTTGATTCTAGAGAATTACTAGATTTTTTCTTACTAGTAGATGAGCTCCATTTACCTTTGCCCTTCTAACTAGCCAAAAAAGCTTGATCTTCAACACACAGAATTGAACATGTTTTGCCTAGACTAAAACTCCTAGATTAGAAAAAAGTCTAACTCCCCAAATGTTAAGGCATTTGGATTGCCTTTCATTATCAATCACAAAGTAGAAGCAAAACTCTGATATAAATCTAGAAGACCATTCAGAACAGTGTGCACAAGTGAACTTTCTAGCAAGACTTCATCAACAAAAAGCAAGTGCTCCTTCAAATTTTTTATCTTTGTCAGAAATCTATCCATGCAATCTCCTTCATTCATGTTCTCACTCTCTGACTATTTTTAGAGGTTAGCAACACAAGCCTCCTTTGTTGGATCGTATAAAGTGTATCCCAAGCATCCTTTCCGATTTTGCAAGAGTGAATGTGAGGAATAATGGCACCTTTTATTGACAAGGCTATCAATGCATATGTTTGAGCATCTCTTCCATCTCAACAAATTTTCCTTGTAGTAGGTGTAACAAAAGTTGCAATGTGAACATGAACATGAAGATCATCATCTTCAGTGCCATACACATCACCTTCACTAACTATATTTGTAGGTGTAGTAGGATGTTTTTCAACACCTTGCACAATATTTCACAGTCCTTTTGTGACCAATACATGATGCATCATATATGCCCATAATAGGTGCTTGGTACCATCCAAGTTATTCTCAACAACCAACAAACAGAATACATCACTACTTTCAGCCATGGTCTGAGAGTAAAATACCCTGATGCAAAAAAATGAGTGTATCTCAAAATGTTGAATAGAACTACCTTGACGAGTTTTTCTAAACCTATAGAAGTCTTTGATGCACTTGTATTGTCAAACTGAAACCTGTATATATGCTTGAAACAAAAGACAAAATGGCCTACACAAGTACTATGATAGTGCATTCGGAGGCCAACAACTCCCTAGAGTATGCTCACCAATTTTTGAGTGATTCTAAGACTCTCATCGGAGGGGTCACAACAAAGCCCTAGATGAAGGGACAACTTGCCCTGACACTAATTATTAGAGTTGGAGGTCTGTAGGAGCATGCAAAAAGCACAAGGAAGAAGAAGAATCTTGTAGCAGAACACACAATACAGAATGTATTACAAAGACAATATACAAATATTAGTGACGTATTAGGGTTATAGGTTTATATACAAGCCGAGGGAAAAAAACCTCTTAACGAGGGAAAAGGGTTCCCTGACAATCCTGGTTTGTTCACACACATCACTATCAAAATATATCAACAAATGCATCCTGTTTTTGGACTTTTTTATATTTCTGTTGAGCGATCTCATGAACACTTCTAATGAGCCTTTCTAAACCCTTGTTGGAACCAATATTTAGAGCAAAGAATAAGGTTTGATAGAAATTTCACACACCTAATAGTTCCTTTGAAGTAGTTCTTTTATATTTATCTAATTTAAATCCCATTTTGCACATGTATTTGGAATAATTTAAGCCATTGAAAATAACTTTTATGCCAGAACTCTACCTCTTTTCTTATCTCATGAGTCATTCACGAGCTTATGGCTAGTACTTTTCCAAAATCTCTAGTAGTTTTAATTCTAATTAATTTGACAAGACTTTCTAATTTTGATCAACGCATGTGTGATGGCCAGAATGATTAAGATAATTTTTATTTGAGGATCTATTTCATTATCTAGTTTGTTGGCTTACCATATGGATTTTTTTAGAGGCCTTCCGTGAACCCAATTCTAAGGATCTAGTAACGTTTTCTAGATTTGAAATCTAAGAATCTCTTTAATATTTGTACACCTTTGGTTGATGCCAATCATAAGAACTAAGTATCACTACTAGATGTTTGAGCCTTTCTTGGGAACTAATTGATATCCAACTAGCTTGAAGAAGTTTTCTTTCCCACTACTATGGATGATTCTAGTTTTCAAGTACTTCTTTAAGGAAGCAAGAATTTCTTAGAATCAATATTTGAGCTTGAATTACTCCTAGGTAATCAATAACATGAAAAACGAAATCATCTTTGAATTGTTGCACCCCTTGAATATCCTTGAAAGGAGTTCAAAACTTTTGGACATGGACCTTAAGCTCCATTTCTTAATGTATGTTTGCTTCCTAAGTGTCAAACTAAAGGAAGAATATCACCTTAGGATGTGGTTTCTCATACTATCATGAAAGTTTATGGCTGAACTTTCATTTGCTCTATGTGTGATCCTTATTCCTTTATGTCACTCCTTGAGTTTGAAACAAAGGTTACTGTGTTAGAAGAAGTGTTTTTGGATTAGAAAGATGAATTGTAAAAACTAGATTTATGTATTCTAGAAGGATTGAATGATGTATTTTTTGATAAATTTTTACAGGTCTCAAAACCTTTAGAGAAGTGAATTTATTAATTTCACATACATAATTTTCAAGTGAAAGAAATAGAAAACTTGAAAAAGTATATAAGTGAATTTGTGACTTATTTTTAAGGATGTCTATAGTGATTTGTTGATGAATTTAAAGTGTTTACCTTAGATGTATCTTGTCAATGAGCTGTTCTTTGAGTATTTCATGAGAGTAAAGGTTTATTCTTTCATTTTCTGTCTTCATTATCAATGTGTTTGCTGAAGAAGTTGACTCTATGCATTCCATCAAAATCATGATTGTCTCATCTTGGTCATATAGGTACTAAAACTAATTTTTGACTTCATATTATTAATCTAAATGCAAAATGTTATGAATTAGGCACAAGAAGGATCTCAAAAGCTTATTTCTAGCTCAAGATATGCAAAATCCTAATATTTCACATAACTTTTCATGAAATTCTTTGTTGAAGCTAATTCTTGATAAAACTTGGACATCATTGACCAAGAAGTGATTGTGGTCTTAGTATAATTCTTGGATTGAAAAATTAAAGGTGTTTAAGCTCCTAATCTTTCATGCTATGATGATTGGTGAGGACAATTCCAAAGGACAATAAACATCTTTTGGCACCATTGTTGGGGAAGTAAGCAAATCTTTACACCGTTGGAGCTTTGGACTTTTGCTGAATCTTCTAAGTTGATGGTAACAAACATTTGTTCAAAATTCATTATGAATCATCATGTGTGAAAATCTGTAGAGGTGATTGTGTTGTCTTTGGATGAAATATTACTTCATTTACTCTATTTGGGTTGAGAAGTGAAGAGTTGCATGTTGTGCTTTAAATTTCAAGTAGCATAATTTCCAATCATTACCATTATTCTGTGGTACATTCAACCCTAACTAATTTGTTTACTTTTTATTTGTGGATTATAAAATCAAATAAAAATATAAAAAAACTAAAAAACACAAAGCCAAAGGAAGAAATTGAGCATAAAAAATTGAAGAAATATGTTCGATTGAAACAATTGACAAAAATGTCAATTTTGATGAGAATTTAGAAAAAAACAGGATTCTTTGCAGAAAATCACGATTCTCACAGAAGGGGAAGAACTTGAGAAAATCTGTGCAAAGAAAAAAACTTGGTGAGTATGAAGGAATAATAGTCAAGAGCAAAAAGAAATTCACATGGAAAATTGGACAATTAGGAAGTAAAAAGGAAAATCAGGATTATGAGTAGAAAGTATAAAAGGAGGACTTAGAAATTTTTTACCATTTGTTGAGTGACAGAGAGAGAGAGAGAAAGGAGTACTAGAAAATTGCGACCTTCAGCACGAAATACTTTTTTGCTTAAAGAACTTAACATAAGCAAGGTAATATCCTTTGAACTAATTTTTGACAAAAGTTTTGATTATTTCTTGAAAATTCCTTAAAGAGTCAATAGATGAACAAAATCACGTTTTTTTGAAATAGGTCTTACATTGAAGAAAAGATAATGTTCTGATTGGAGAGTTTATTGCATGAATTTGTTATGAAATCATGCTCCTTTGGGAGATAGGAAAACCAAGAAAACATAAAGAAAATTTTTCTGGCAAAAAAAATCACATAATCGTGGTCTTGACCAAAATCTCACGATTTTTGAGCCAAGGTCATGAAAAACACGATCCTCATCCAACTTTCACAAGATCACGATCTTGAACAAAATCTCACGATTTTGAGTCAGGATCATGAAGAACACGATCCTTACCCAACTTTCACACAATCATGATCTTCACCAAAATCTCATGTTTGAGTCAAGATCATGAAAAACATGATCATTGCCCAACTTTCACACAATCGCGATGTTGAACAAAATCTCACAATTTTGAGTCACGATCGTGAAAAATAAGATCCTCATCCAACTTTCACAAAATCATGATCTTGACCAAAATCTCATGATTTTGAGTCAGGGTCATGAAAAACACGATCTTCACCCAACTTTCTCAAAATCCTGATCTTGACCAAAATCTCATAATTTTGAGTCAAGATGGTGAAAAACATTATCCTTGCCTAGCTTTCATAGAATCACGACCAAAATCACACGATTTTGAATCAAGATCATGGAAAAATTTTCATGTTTCAAACACAATTTCACACAATCTATTAGGAGAAAAAGTGAACCTTGCATGGGCCTTGTAAGGATACCTAATTTTTAGGGACTAAAGTTAAGTTTGTAAAGGATTAAGGGGACACCCAATATCACCAGTGGTTTTACTCATTAAAATATAGAAAAAGCATATTGCATTAATATATTTGGTCGAACTACATCTAGGCCACTAGATCTTCTCCTTTGAATGGTTGAGATTAAATGTCATGGGGAGACCTAAATGATGGCAGGCAAACTTGAGTAGCATAGTAGAGAGACAAGGCTAAAATCACAGTCAATTGGAGCCCTTGATTACTAAAGATCTAATGGCATAGAGCGAATGGCGCTGATCTGAAAATCGGAGTATGTCTCAATCATCCAATGGGACCAATATCTAACGGGCATGCACAATCTCAGTTAATCATTTTTTTCTTGTCAATGGCAGCCGTGCGATATGTAGAAGATCAAAGGAAGCACAAGAGAAGGTGCAAAAGGAAATGTCCTTTGATCCATAGCGATTCGATCCAATGTTGATCCAACGATGCAAAAAAGAACACACTCTTTCATTTAATGTGTGTTCATTAGCCCTTAGATCGGAAAACTCATCTAACAGTTTAGAATATCAACCGCATCACTTTTTGTGATTTGAACATGAATCGCATGATCTTCGTATCATCCAATGGCCTACATTACATGGATCCTTGTTTCTTGCAAGATAACAAGATCCCTTGGATCTTTTCAACCACCCAATGGTGGATTCAAAGAATTAAAATTTAAAACACTCTTCTATCAAAACCCACGAGTTATGGGTGGTTTTAGGGGCTTTCACTAGAATAAACCAAGGAAAGCCTATGTCTAGCCTAGTGGATTATAAATCTAGACTATGTCCACCACCCTCTTCTCATTGGTCAATCCTTAATCACTCCTTAATCTAAAAGGCCCATGCAGGGTTCATTTTTTCCCCTAATGTGTGATTCTGACTAAAAGTTCATACTTTTGATTCAGAATCAAGAAAAACACGATTTTCAACCAAACTTCCAAAATTGCAATTCTGAGAAAATTTTTACAAAATTCAGGTCAGGATCATGATTAATTGACTCATTGAGTTTGAAAATAAAATAATTGGGTAAAAGAAATAAAGTGAATGAGATGAGATCAGGAGTTATAGTGGACTATAATAGGGAGGGTAAAGAAACTCTGGGAAAATAAGATAGTGTTAGATATAAGAATCTCTCTCGTACCATACAATTGAATATGGTAAACATAAATGAAGGGTTTGTGGTCTTAGTATACTTCCCGGATTGACAAATTAAAGGTGATTAAAGTGCTAATCTTTTAGATATGATGATTGGAGAGGACAAATCCAAAGGACAATAAACATCTTTTGGTGTTGTTGTCGAGGATCAAATGTATGTATGTCAAGATGGGTTGGATAAGGATCTCATTAGATTGAGGAACTTAGAAATACCTATACATTTTGTGCCTCTAGCTCAATTCAAAGATGGTAAGAATGAGGATAGACATGGATGTACCTATGTGTTCACAAATGACCCGGATAACACAAATGACTTAGGGAAAGACACTGATATAGGAACTTGGGAACAAAACTTGGAACAAGCTGAAATGCCTAAAACAAACAAAAATCATATCCCTATAGAGACAGTGAGAGAAAGAAGACAACAATTATCTCCTAATCCTTTCATCATAGAAGGAGTTAACATGCAAGAGTTTCTTGTAAGGAGGAGATAAGAATGGAATAATACAGGGAGAATATAAGACCTTATCAAGTAGCCAAATGCACAAAAAACTAGTATGATGGATCAATATATCCTCATGATCATGTATCTCAGTTTAAGAAAATCCTTAGGGCAGAAGAAATCCAAGATTACAAAACTCAATTTGAAGCCTTTCGATTAATTCTATCTAGACCAGCATTGACCTGGTTTCTATCATTAAGGAAGGAAATGTTTAGGGACATAATAGAGTTTCTCGAAGGAATCATCGACGAATTTTCCAAGATAGGAATCAAACACAGTACTCCCATATTAATTCACACTTTTAAACAAAATAAGAATGAAAGGGTAAGGGAAGCTTGGAAAGGGTTGTTGGAAAAGAAGTTCAGAGTTTTTTTTATGGATTCAGAGGATATAGCCAAGTACAAATAGCATTAGAGGATCAACACAAGACTACATTTTCCATTGAATGGGGTATCTATGCATTCAGAGTCATCCCTTTTGGTTTGACAAATGCACCAACCACTTTTCAAAGGCTGATGTGTCATGTCACTTTAAAGATTTTCTCAGAAGTATAGTGGAAATATATGTGGATAATTATGTACTTTTTCAAATCAAAGGAAGAATCTACATGATCTTGAAAACGTATTAAAAAAATGTAGAACTTATAGAGTGTGTCCTAATGCAACAAAATATGTTTTGTTTGTCGAACAACGAAGAATGTTAGGACACATAATCTCTAAAAATGGAATATCAACTAATGAAGATAAGATAAAAGCTATAGTGAATATGAGAAGACCCGAAACTATAAAAGAATTAAAAACCTTCATGGGTCACTATGGATACTAAAGGAAATTTGTGTATAAATTTGCCGAGATTGCCAAACCCCTCTATGCATTAATTATCGAATTCGAATGGACCAAAGAATGTGAGGAAGCCTTTAAGACATTGAAAACTTTGTTTAGTCACTACACCAATTCTAAAGACACCACAATGGGATGTAATATTTCATGTACATGTTGGTGCTTCCAACTTTTCTTTAGGACATTTAGTAGCACAACCTATTGAAGGAAGCAAGATGGATTTCCCTATTGCTTATGCAAGCAGACAATTGAATCAAGCTGAGAGAAACTACACAAGGGAAAGCGAAGGTTTAGGCATGGTCTTTACATCAAATATATATAGACATTATTTGTTGGCTAACAAGTTTAAGTTTTTTTGTGGATCATCATGCACTACTCTACTTGGTAAATAAATCTTGCCATATAGGAAGAATAGCAAGATGGGTCTTATTGCTCATGGAATTTGAGTTTGAGGTGGTAGTAAGGCAAGGAAAAACCCAACTTAGGGAAGATCATTTATCAAGGATCTTAACAAAAGATAATCTAGAGCCTATTGATGATGAATTGTCTGATACATATTTGTTCAACATAGAAATGTTCCTAATTGGGCAAAGACATTAATTCCATTTTTGACTATTGGACCAAACAAAGTAAATGATAACCAAACACATAGGATTTTTCAAATTAAAAACTTTTTTTTACTTGCTACACATCTATATCATAAGACTAAGATTGGAATACTAGAATATGTTGGAGTTAGATGTCTGTGGAAGCACACAAACAACATAAGGAAGAAGAAAAAGCTTGGAGCACAACACACAATATTGAATGTCTTACCACTAGAATGTACAAAGAGAATTAGCTCCTTAAGGCAATTGTCATGTATACAAGTAGGGGGGAAAAACCTCCTAAAGAGGGGAAAAAGTGCCCTGAGAGACCTGGAGTGTTCACACACATCACTACCTAAATATATCAACAAATCCCCCTTGGGAGTGATGTGGTGAACAAGGAGCTAGCACTCTTGTATAAGGAAGTGCCAAGCTATGTGGAATCAATCCACAAAAGGAAGCAAGCCCAAAGCTTTGCGGAAAGCTTCAGACTTCTCCCTAGGCAGAGCCTTTGTAAAAAGGTCTGCAATGTTCTCCTACGTGGGCACATATGCTAAGTTGATCTCCCTAGCAGAGAACCTCTCCCTGACATAATGGTAATGCACCTCAATTTGCTTAGTGCGATCATGGAACAAAAGGTTCCTTGCAACTACCAATGCGCTCTGAATGTCAGTGAAGATGGTGGTGGGAGAAGATTGACCAACACCCAAATTAGCCATAATGCGTGTGAGCCACACACACTCAACAATCGCTATGAAAGTTTCCCTATACTCAGGCTCACAATTGGAATCGGCCACAATAGGATGCTTCTTGCTCAACCAAGATATGCATGAGCTACCAAGCATGAAGCAAAAACCACTGGTGGACATACATTTGTCATAGAAACCAGCCCAATCATTGTCAAAAAAACAAGTGAATTTGGTGGTAGTCATCCCCCTCGGGATAAAACAATCCAAGTAGTCGAGTACCACTCAAGTAGTGAAAGATGTGCTTAACCGCCTACCAATGCTTGAGACCTGGGCAATGCATAAACCTGCTCATTTGTGAGATAGCGAACTAAATATCTCGCTAAGTAATGCATAAGTAAATCAAGCATCCAACAACGTGTTGATAGAGAACAACATCAAATGCATCTCCAGCATCATGAAGAGTCAATCGTAAAGCTATCTCCATAGGAGCGGCAACAGGCTTACAATATTCAAGGCCAAAACACTACAATAATGTGTCAATATATTTTGTTTGACACAAATCCATTCCATCATCAACTTGCATAAACTGAATGCCCAAATAGTGATGCAAATGCCCCCAATCAGACATCTCAAATGAGGCATGCAAATCAGCCTTAAAATCAGCAATATGTGTGTCATGAGGACCATTGAGTAGCATGTCATGAACATCCACCACAATGATCAGAAGCACATCATTAGCATGCTTAGCATATAAGGTGCTTTTAGTTGGACTATTCTCAAAACCATGAGCAATGAAATAGGCATGTATCTTTTCATACAAGCATGTGGTACTTGCTTTAAACCATATAATGCCTTCTTTAACCTACACACCTAGTTTTCATGCCTTTTTTTCACAAAGCCATGGGGCTAAAAAGCATACACTTCTTCATGCAAGTCACCATTTAGAAATGTTGTTTTAATGTCCTACTGATGAACATTCCAACCATGATGGGCTGCAAGTGCATAGATGCTATGAAACAGTAGTCATTCGACAAGTAGGAGCAAAGGTTTCATCAAAATCAATTCCTCTTTCCTATGCATAACCCTTTGCAACAAGCCTGTCCTTATACCTGTCAATTGTTCCATCAAGTTTACACTTTAGCTTTTATACCCACTTAGTGCCGATGGCCTTCTTGCCAAGAAGAAAGTCACATAAAGACCAGGTACCATTTTTCATGATAGCATCATATTCAGATTGCATTGTAGCCATCCAATGTTTATAATTTTGTGCTTTGTCAAAGGAAGCAAGTTCAGTCTCATCACAAAGACTAGAGGCAGCCAAAGCATAGCAATTTGATGCAAAAGAGGCACTATGAGAGCTTGACGGAGTATGATATGATAGAGGTGCATCTAATTTGTTGTCACGCAAAGTCTGCACCAGCCATTTTGGCATAGTTTTTGTCTACTCAATACCAACTCTCTCATCAACAAGTGCATCAGAAATGGAATGATCTACATCATCACATGAAACCAGCAAAGGTTGAAAAGCTGCCTTATTAGGACCAACACTAGACTATCAACTTGTAAAAAGAGGAAGCAAAGTATCATACATGTCATTGGAGCTAACACATGTCTCCTTAGTACATTAAAGTAACGATTGAAGAGCATCTTCCACAAAAAAAACATCACACCTAACCAAAATGTGTTTAGTCTGTAGATGATACAAATGATAGCCTTTGCTTTCAGAACTATACCCAACAAAAATACATTTTACTGCTTTATCATCCAATTTTCTACGATGTTGTTTAGGCATTATTGCATATGCCAAACAACCAAAGACACGTAGATGAGCAATAGATGGCTTGCAAACATGCCAAGCCTCATATAGAGTGATAGACTATAGCGCTTTAGTGGGACACCTGTTAAGTACATATGCTGCACACATAACATCCTCAAGCCAGAAACTGTGGTAAAGCCTCACTCTTGAGCATACACCTCGCCATCTCCATGAGTGACCTGTTCTTTCATTCAAAAACTCCATTCTACTGAGGTGTATACGGCACTGTATGCTAATGTTTTATCCTGCATTGAGCCAGGAATGCATTAAAGTCAGAAGACATATATTGCCCTTCGTTGATCAAAATGGAAGGTGCCCATTTTACATGCTTTCATATTTTCAACCAAACCTAGAAACTGTTTGAAGCACATAAACACTTTTGGCTTTGCATTCAATGGATATACCCATGCATGCCTAGAAAAGTCATCAATGAAATTCATAAAGTAAAGATAATTTCCAAAAGAGTGTGACTGCAGAGGACCACTTACATCATTGTGAACAAGCTGCAATTTTGTACTAGCTCAAACTGAACCATCTTTTGGAAAGGAGGAATGCTATATTTTGCCAAAAATAGCCTTCACATACATGTTTATCGGGTGCGTCAAGTTTGGGAAAAGAGGATACCATTTCAGATTTCTACAAGCATAGAAAACTAGAAAAATTCAGATGATCAAAACGTGCATGCCAAAGCTTTGCATTTGACATAGCCTGAGAATCATGTACTACACATGTTGAATCGTTCACACATCTTTCATATTCTATTAGCTTATACACCCCACGACATAAAATTCCAGAAGCAATAATCACACCACCATTTGATAGATCATGAACTATACACCTATCATCAGCAGATTTCACAACCAAGCCAATCTTGGCTAAAGCCAAAACTGATAATAGATTCTTCTTCATCCACGGCACAAATAAAGCATTGGACATTCTAAAAGAACTACCATCAATAGTAGTCAGAATGATCTTACCAACTCCCATAACAGGATAAAAGGAGTTGTTGGTGCATGTAATAGTATTCCCTGTAGGGGTAGGCTCAAGTGAAGGGAAGAAATCATGCTTCAAGGTAATATGTTTGGTCGCCCGACTATCAAAGTATCAAACATCTGAGTCTACTGCAGATATGCATTGCTCATGAGACGATGGGTCAAAATTGCAAACAATAGTCAATGCCCATTCTTCATCCTGCACAACATTAGTAGACTCTATTTTCGATGTAGAGGCCTCTACAACAACCATTCTAGCCTCTTTCTTCTTTGCCTCTTTAGTAGCTAGTTTTGGACAGCTCTTAATGACATGATCATTAGCTTTACAATATTTGCAAAACAATTTCTATTTTTGTGATTTCTTCTCATCTTTGTCTTCCTTCTTCAAATGTACAACATTTGCAGATTTTTGCTTACTTGTAGAAGAGCTTCATTGACCTTTATTGTTCTGAGTAGCCAAGAAAGCTTGATCTGTAACATGCATAATACACTTGTTCTTCCTAGAATGTCCTTCTTGCAACAAAATAGAAACTAACTCTTCAAATGTTAAGGCATTTGGATTGCCTTTCATCATTAAACGAAGAGTAGAAGCTAAACTCTGATATGAGTTGCAAAGACAATTCAGAAGACTCTGCACAAGTGAACTATCATGAAGGACTTCATCTGCAAAAATCAACTATTCCTTCGAATCGTTGATCTTTGTCAGTAAATTGTCCATAGAATCACCTTCATTCATGTGCTCACTCTCCAACTGTTTGGAGGTAAGCAAAACAAGCCTCATTCCTAGCCTGGTACAATGTGGTAAGTATATCCCAAGCATCCTTAGATATTTTGCAAGAGTGAATGTAAGGAATAATGGCACGTTTGAAAAACAAAGCTATAAATGCATGTGCTTGAGCATCTTCGCCATCCCAACAAATATGCTCTATAGTAGGTGCAATAAAAACAGCAGCACAAACAAGAATCTGCAAAATATCACCATCTTCGATACCATCTGCATCAGCTTCAATACATGTATTTGTAGTACGTGTATTCTCAAGTGTAATAGGACGTCTTTCAACACCCCGCACAATATTCCATGGTCTTTTGTGACCAATACATGATGCATCATATAAGCCCACAATGGGTAATTCGTACCATCCAACTTATCCTTAATAGCCAACATATGAAATATATCACCACTGCTTTCAGCCATGGCCACTGACTAAAATACCCTGATGTAGAAAAATAAATGTATCTCAAAAACTTGAATAGAATACCCTAATGAGTTTTGCTAAACCTATAGCAAACTTCGAGACGTTTATACTAGCGAATGAAAATTGGTATATATCTTTGGCACAAAAAGATAAAATAGCTTGCACAAGCGCTACGATAGTGCGTTTGGAGGGCAAAACGAGCTCAGATCGCAATTTCGGGACTACAGAGTGAAGCCATTTGGATCTTTGAAATACCCTGAGTATGCTCATCAAATTTCATGTGATTCTGAGACTGCAACCAGATAGGTGTCAACAATGCCCTAGATGAAGTGATGACCTACTCTGATACCAATTGTTGGAGTTAGACATCTGTAGAAACATGCGAATAACACAAGGAAGAAGACGACGAAGCTTGGGGCACAACACACAATATTGAATGTATTACCACTAGAATGTACAAAGATAAGTAGCCCATTAGGGCAACAGGCCTATATACAAGTCGGGGTAAAAAAACCTCCTAAACACGGAAAAAAGTGCCCCGACAATCCTAGCATGTTCACACACATCACTACCTAAATATATCAATAGAATATTGTGCTCGTGATGAGGAATATGCAAATTATTTAGAGAAGGCCCATCTATGGAATCCTTGTTATCATTCTTCTAAGACTTTCACTCTAAATAATTTAGCAAGAATGGGAGTACATTGGCCAATAAAGGAAAAAGATGTAGAAAGGCACATAGCTCAATGTCAAAAATGTCATTCTCAAAACCAAAGTGATGTAAGTACTTTGTTTTGGTTCCACCTTTGTGGAGTACATATATAATTGAGAAATTAAAACAAGGAGATGATAAGGAAGAAAATTTGAGAACTTTTGAATTAAGAAACATCTAGGAATGGAGAAAAGATTTTGCAGTAATATAGGATCAATTATATAAAAAGAGTATGGATGGGTATTTGAGAATATGTGTTCTTGAAAATAAATGTGTGGAAATTTTAGAGATGGCCCATGTTGGAATAGCAAGAGGACACTTTTATCAAGAAAGAACAGCTAGATTGATTTTATATTCAAGATTTTGGTGGCCAACTCTATTTCTAGATGCTAGATTTTTTGTACAAAGTTGTGATGTTTGTCAAAGAACAAGACAAGTGGGTAGAAAAGATGAAATTTCCTTGAAAGATTTAATATATGCTAGAGCATTTAGTAAATGGGGAATGGATTTTATAGGATCCATAAACTCTCTTGCTAAAAGTTCACATGTAGAGTACATAATAGTGGCGATTGATTATTTTACAAAATGGACTGACACCAAGGCCACTAGAAAAAATGATGCTCATACAAGTGCTAAATACTTATATGAGTATATTATTACTAGGTATGTATTGCCGATTGAATTAGTAACTGATAGGGGAACTCATTTCCTAAATCAAGTGATTGAAGAATTGACTTCACAATTTATGATCATACATAGGAAATCAGCACCCTATCATCCTCAAGCCAATGGTCTTGCAAAAAGTATTAATAAAGTATTGTGCACTATACTTTCAAAATTAGTAAATATAAAAAGAGAGATTGGGACTTACAATTGCATCATGTGCTATGGGCATATAGTGTAGCTTACAAAACAGCTTTTGGGACAACTCCATTCAATTTGGTGTATGGTCAAAATGCACTTTTGCCCATGAAATTTTTTATACCAACCTTACGAATAGGCAATCAAATGAACTGGATAGGTCATGAATTATCTGAGAGAATGGTGGAATTAGAAAAATTAGGAACCTCTAGAATACTAGCAGTCATGAGTATTTGTGCTGATAAAAAGAGACTAAAATCTTATCATGATGTACACATCAAAAGAAAATATCTGCAAGAAGGAGAGTGTTGGCATATACTACTAAGGAATATACAAGGAAATTGGAGAAAAAGGGACATGGACTTTATATTATTCATCAAATAAGTCCTGGTGGAGTTGTCCAGTTGGCAAATCTAGATGGTGAAATCATGCAAAACTATGTAAGTGCTTGCAGAATCCAAAGATATAAAATGCCTTTAACAACTGAGGAATGGAGAAGAATACATGAATCACATAAAAGAAGGCATGAAGAAGGAAAAAAAAAATCAGGAAAGAGGCTCAAGATAAAGCTAAAACAAGAGTTTTAAAACATGAAACATTAAGTGAAGTATTGATATGTGAAAAAAGCATAGGAAAACAATAAATACATCTGCGAGTCATACAATACAAGGAGAAGCAAATTAGAGTTTTATTGGATTTTGGTTCTCATGTAAACTTGATTTTTTATGAGATATTGAATCAACTCCTAAGCAACAGAAAACAAAGTTCAACTTTAATTACAACAATAGATGGACAAATACTTCCAACAATCATAAATCAAAAGAATATTCTAAAAATAGGGCAAGAAAAATCTGTGGTTGAATGTGAAGAATGACCTTAAAATTTGACGTTTGAAAAATTAGTGTTAGGACAATCATGGATGAGGGATAATAAACTAACAATTGACTTTGATAGAATGATGATTTGTATGAAGATAAACAATAAGAAGTTAAAACTGTTGTTTGCAAGCAATGTTATCAACTCATGAAGCACAATATGCAAAGATGGAGAAATTCAGATTTCCTTTAGAAGGATTTCCTTTGAATGTCATACACAACATAATGGAGGAATTAATATCATTATCAACAGAAAAAGAGAATATGGGGACCAAAAAAGCAAAAAGAGGGTCAAAACCCAAATAAGAAGTAGATATGGAAACTTAAAAATTCTAAGGCCAAGAAGAGTAGAGGAGATGAACTCTACTAGAAGAAAAATGGTATAGAAAATCAAAGTAAAAAGACATCAGGAGACCTAAAATGGTATTGGAGGAAAAAAAATCAGCAAAGCACACACAAGTGGTGAATCAACAACAACATGACAATCTGAAGGGAAGTATGAACATATATGGAGATATGATGAGAAAAGCCTCTACATCAAATGACCATTAAAGTGAATTATTGAAGACCTAAATTTTGCACCGTAAAGAAAATGCATGGCCAAAGTATGCATGAGTAGGGCTACATTACAGAGTTGTGCATTCACTAGGCACAAAAAGAATTAATCCCATGCATAATACCAAGCTCTTTTAAACTCACCAAGAAAGAGCTAGAGGAGGGAAGCAAATCAAGGAATTTCAGAAAAAGAATAATTAGACTCTTAACGTGTATATTATTAAAAAAAAAAGAAGAGAAGAAAAAGGATATATACATGTACATAGACATAATATTGTAAATATTTGTAACATAGGATTTTCTATTTTTCTATTTTGTTCCATAAGTCAATTTTTAATTAAAAAATAAAAAGCCCAAGATATAGAAATGGGTATGGGTAGTGTTTTTGTCTCTAAAATTTAGTAGATTGACTTTCAGTATGCTTAACAATACAAATTTCGAAGTACATACCATTTGCACCTAGAGAAATATTGTTATATGTATTGAGGAGAGGTGTTCTCTAAGTAAGAAATGGACATATTATGTGATGTTGAGTGGTGTAAAGCTTATTTTCCTTTTCGGTATTTGTCACAATTCAAGCCATATTCTTTGATTTTTATATATTGATATGTGTGGATTCTTGGTGTGTTTTTCTTTCAAAGGGTGACAAAAGGACTTCCAATAGCTGAATTGGAAGTACATGTAGTGTCATTATGAAGAGGACATTGGTTTCTGGACATAGACGCAAAAGTACTAGAGTTGGAATAAGAAGAGGAGGGCATTCCTAAGCAAGAGCAAATAGAAAAAGAACTTAAGGATTTCTTGAGGATAGTCAACAAGCACATCTTCATGGTGACAAAAGGAAAGAATAAGTACACTATGTTATGTCAGAAATTTTACAACTTCCAAAGATTAGTTGCTACATATAAGAGGTGGTAGGCAATAGGGTCACATAGAATTTTGGAGGAATGTATGTTTTTCATTGATTTTGATAGATGTGAGTAGGCTATGACAACCCTTCAAGAAATTAGAAGTACAGAAGCCTATTTAATGTGCAAAGTCGAAAAGAGGGAAAATGAGGTGGTTGAGATATTGATTAAAGAAGAACATATTAAGGGTGCTTTAAAATTCTATCCAATGGGCACAAAGATTGATGTAAGCTTTGTCAAGAAGAATTCAGCTAGCTATGCAGGAGTCACTAAGTTTTTAGACTTTAAAGCAAAAGCTCATGAGGATCTATCAATAAAGATATTTCTACAACTACTTTGCTTTCCAAGGTTGCCTAGATACACCAAACCACACACAACATTAACTCTGGTCATGATAAATAAACAAAATAAAAGAAAACCTTATGGTGTGGTGGATATGACACCTTATATCCATGATCAGTTAAGGGAGGTTGCTAAACATTGGGAGACAAAAAAAATCATGAATGGCTCAAATATTCACCAAAATAATTTATCATGCTCTGGGTATGGAGGATAAGCTGAAGTAATCTCGTGAAGCATAGGTGGTGAGAGCAAGTAAGGAAGGAAGTAGTTAGTGAAATGACACAACCAATCAAAAAGCGGAAAATGGATCCCAAAAAAATAGAACAAGAAGTGATAGGAGTTATTAAAGAGGATATAAAGGAAGAGTAAGAGAAAATCCAAGCTGACCCAAAGCCATATCCTCCCCAAAAAGGGATAGAACAATTGTACTCATACTTAATGTAAGGAGGCGATAAGAGAGCACCATATGAAGCTCAATATCAAAAAATGTTAGAGGACTTCTCAGACAAAGCTATTGATTGGACTCAAGCATAAATACTTCAAGGAATTACAGGGACCTCTTGAGACAAGAATTACTATGGTGGCAACCATAAGAAGACCAAACAAGGAATCCAAAAGAAAAAGAAAGGCTAAGGAATCAAAACAAAAAGGACTTCTGTGGAAAAGCAAGGATTACCAAAGTCAGGTTGGAGGATCAATTTTGATCTATAAAGTTGAAACACAGGAGGAATAGGACATTCCTGCAATAGGAGTAGAATGTTAAGAAGAAGTGAGAGAATACACTAAAGAAAGGTCTAATTCAAACACATACACTTATATTGAAGGATTCCTTTTGGGAATTCTAACTCTTTGACTACCAGATACTCCTATAAATACAAGACATATTCAAGGATCAACCACCAAAGAATTGGAGGAGGCAATGGAGGTAGGAAAGGAAGAATATTTAGAGAATATAAATACCACTTTCAAGGAAACAAGAAATGAGCTAGGATTGGCACAAGAATGTTAGGACAGTAAAGAAATCTTCAAAATGGATAATGATACTTTTGAAAATGAAGAGGAGGCAAGACAATGTCTGATAACAGATAAGCAAGTTGAAGAGGGTTGTGTAGTGTTGAGTCACACCGTGCAGGAAGTATCAAAATCCAAGGAATTGGAATTCAAGAATGACGAAGCAAAGATATAGAAGGAGGAAAAAAACTCAGGAAAGCACAAGAGTGATAACAAGATATATATTCAAGAAATACTTGATGATATCCAAAAGGGAATAGTATATTCTAACATGGATGTAGAAATGAGGGAGGTACATACTTCAGAAGAAGAACTAGAAGTCCATCAGAATGAAGAAAAATCATAAGGCTAACTTGAAAGAAGAAGATTCTCAAGAAGGATTGAAAGAGATAGAGGAAAGGAGATGAGACGGAATAATGTGAGTCAAAAGGAGATGATGAGGACTATCAAAATAATCAACAAATTGAAATAAAGAAGTTTGAATCTAATACAAGGATGGAAAGAATTTTGAAGGATATCAAGGGAGTTTGTGAGATTATAATGAGGAATATTGAGGATTTCACCTCAATTTTAGACCCTCAAGCAGGAGCATTATTATGTCAGGAATTGCTACAGAGTAAGAGTTCATTAAAGGTCATAAAGGCATAGAATAACATAAAAAAGAGAAGCATCAATTGGAGGAGGATCCTAAAGCACAACAATTGAGAAGTGAGAAAAATATAGAGAGAGCTATTGCAGTAGAGATAGAACTAGTACAAAACAAAAGCAGAATAGGATTTTTGGAAGAGAAATCTACAAAGCAAAATGAGACCATCAATAAAATGGAGGAAGATATTAGAATCTTAGAAGTCCAAAGGTAGAATATTACAAACCTCATATCACGTTCTTACCAAGGCCAATGAGGAAATAAATAAACTATGCATAGAAGAAGGGCATATGAGAATAGAGGTACAAAATGTAGGTGCTAAATAGGAAGAAATGGAGCAAAAGTTGCAATTGGAACAAATCAAAAAAGAATTGAAGGATGCAAAAAAGTTAGAAAGATAAGCTAATGCACATGCATCCATTGCAATGAGAGGATATAATAGTCTTAATGAAAAGGTGGAAAAGGAAAAGGCAGTATGGGAAGAGCAGAAGAACAAGCTAATAAGAGAGATTGAAGAATGGCAGAATAAGGCAACCATACAAGTCAAAGAAGTTGGTATACAAGAAGACGCACAAAAAAGAATAGAGGATTTAGAGGGAACATCTTCTCCTATGCATGAAATTGGTGATGCATGATTAAATTCTATGGAACAAATAGATGAAGAGTCAGATGAGTTTGTACAACAATTTCTCACTAATAGGGAAGCTAGAATGAGATATATTAGGAAGATGCATGCTCAGTATGGAGATCAGATCGTCAAATTTTCTCTCAAAAATGGAGTTAGTCTAAATCAACATCATTGGGCAGTAGACAGATTAGGGATACCATTTAGCATAATTATATTAGAAAGCATAAAAAATTATCAATCTACTAGAATACAAATACCACCAAATGAGCATTTTGAATATGATGAAGATTTGGTGGTTACAAGAGAATTATTTGAAAAAGCTAATCGAGCATGGAGGAATAAATGGTTGGACAAGAATACTAAATGTAGAAAAATTTGGAAGGAAGCACCAGCACAACTAAAAATAAATCTAACATATTGTGCAATGGCAGAAGAAGAGAATGGACGTGTTTTGGGAAAAAATGAGTGAAGGATAGATTCCAACAAGATGGCTGAATTTCGAGCATGGAGGAATAAATGGTTGGACAAGAATATTAAATGTAGAAAAATTTGGAAGGAAGCACCAGCATAACTAAAAATAAATCTAACATATTGTGCAATGGCATAAGAAGAGAATGGACGTGTTTTGGGAAAAAATGAGTGAAGGATAGATTCCAACAAGAAGGCTGAATTTCGGTAAAATAGAAGGACCAAAGAAAGGATCTTTGCCAACCAAAAGTTATATGCTTATCACTGCCAAAACTTTACTAGAAAATTTGAAGGATGCCAGTTACCTAGCTTGTATATTACTAATCAAAATTCTTTGAGACTTATCATTACTTGCATAGAAACCTTTACTGATAGTGATGTAAGAACCTGTAATTATATAGCATACAATTCAGTATCAGATGCACGTCCTTTTTATTTAAGTGAAACCTCAGATCGGATATGCCTAATGGCCTATTACAATAGATTCATGTTCATGGGCAGTCATTATGTATAGATTTTTGAAGATGCATTTGACTATGGATTTTTTGAAAGAGAATCAATTTTTTTTTGGGAAATTTTCTCTTTTTCATGACTTCCAGCTTATCAACATATGAAGCAGCTTACATAGAATATAGAAAGAAGGATTTGATTGACAAACTCATAGCAGCTGTGCAATGGGGAAAATCACTTTTTGAAATGCTCAATGATCTAAACATTACAAAAACAAAGAGTCATGATTTGGTGGCACATGTATACCAAAGAAATAAGAAACAATAAACACCACCAAGTCAAAATTTTTATCAAGGATGACAAAAGTTTAGGAGGGGAAGGATGTTAGATGAAGCTTTTTTGGATTAGAAAGATGAATTGTAAAAACTAGATTTATGTATTTTAGAAGGATTGAATAATGTAATTTTTGATAAATTATTAGAGCTATATGTCAATTTGTGACTTATGTTTTAGGATGGATCATTTTTGTATGAAGAGACTTGAATGAGAACTTGTGAGTTCTTATCCTTCTTTCCTTATCTCATCATTTGACTTCTATGGTGATTTGTTGATGAACTTTCAAGTGTTTACCTTAGATCTATCTTGTTAATCAATTTTTCTTTGAGTATTTCATGAGAGTAAAGGTGTAGTCTCTCATTTTCTATCTTCATTATCAATGTATTTGGTGAAGAAGTTGAGTGTGTCCATTTCATCAGAATTGCAATTTTCTTATCTTGGTGATACAAGTACTAAAACTAACTTTTGACTTCATACTATTAATCTACTTGAAAAATTTCATGAATTAGGCACAAGAACCATCTCAAAAGCTTATTTCTGTCTCGAGATATGCAAAATCCTAATATTTCACATAACTTTTCATGAAATTCTCTATTGAAGCTGATTTTGTTGATAAATCTTGGACATCATTGACCAAGACGAGACTATGGTCTTAGTATACTTCCTAGATTGACAAATTAAAGGTGTTTAAGCTGCTAATATTTTATGCTATGATGATTGGAGAGGAAAACTCCAAAGGACAATAAACATATTGTTATTCATCAATCCATCTTTGCTTGTTGTGTATTTTAAACATGTTCTTCTAGCCAGCTTAGATGCACCATTCAAAGTATGTTTAAAGTGCAAGATTCATATTCCACCCATGCCACAATGCTTATAAAACAATGTACAATAGTCCTATAGGAACAAAATCAAACATATCTTTCAAGAATTTTCTTCATTCCTTAATAGGAACCATAATTTACCAATATCTTGAAAAATTTAAAGGATTGAGCTTTGCAAGAAGCTTGTCCAAAACCAATATTCTTCATTAGCTATGCAAATCAAGGTATGAATTTTAATTTTATTTTTACAAATTTCAATTATAATTTAGATCCATCTACGTGTCAAAAATGTATGAATGTTTGTCAATTTTTTAAAGAAGATTGAATTAAAGCCTACCTTTGATCATTCAAGAAATGGTCTTTTGGTTCCTCTAAGAGAATAGTTTACATCAACATAGCTTATTTTAATAATTTGAACTAGTGGATGCTTCCTTTGGCATGATAAAAGTTAATGCTTTCTTATTCTCTTTAGGTGGAACTTTCTCAAATCAAATCATGATTTTGAGCATCTTTATCCTATCCAAAGTTCTAGTATTTTGGATTTTGGCATACCTTAATGATGAATCTCGTCAAGATTTATCTTCAGGGTATTCCTTGAATGTTAAAGTGTAGATGATAATGTATTTGAGATTAATTCTTAGATTATAAATCCTTAGGCCATTATTTTTTAAGATCTTGAATTAGATCTACAAAATTTTTGTCTTTTGAAATACTTGATGGACATCTTTCCATAAGTCTTTTCTCCAATTTAAATTTGGTATATTAATCATTGAAATCTATAATTCCAAAATGCTAGCATTCTTTGGAAAACATATTTGAAAGAATTTTCAATAGTTAACTAAAGACCAACTATATGGTCCATTCTTGATTCTCTCTAACTTTTTCTTTTTTGTACTTTTCACGACTTAAACCTTGGAATTCCTTGTGTAATTCTCTAATATTAATTATAAATGTATACTTATTTAATGGAAGATTTCGATAAAGAATCACGATCGTATCTATCCTCATAATTTATATGGCAAATATATTTGTATGTTTCTAGTAAATTATATATTAACTCTTCAAAGTTTATTTCTATAATCTTTAGATAACGAGCTTCCTCAATCACGAGCTATCCCCAATCACAAGCTTATGATCACTCAAGAATAGTAGAAGAGAGAAAAATAGAACTTGCATAGGATAAGAGAAGATTTGACATGGAAGAGTACATAAGATATGACCTACAGAAAGAGAATTTTTGGTATTGTAGATTTGAATCAGTTGATTCAATAGCTTTGGAAAATAGCTTTCCTGACCAAGCCTCCACCCCATATCTCAATCTCGTTCACACTCACACTCTCAATCACATTTTCACTCTCAATCACAAGGTAATTCTTTGATTTTTTCCTCCTTTTTTATGATGTAGGAAATCTTCCGGAAAATAGAGTTGATCATTGATATATTCAGGTAGTGATGTGTTTGAACACTCTAGGACTATCGGGGCACTTTTTTCCCTCTTTAGGAGGTTTTTTCCCCTAAATTGTATATACACCTATTGCCCTAATAGGCTACTTATCTTTGTACATTCTAGTGGTAATACATTCAGTATTGTGCGTTGTGCTCCAAGCTTCTTCTTCTTCTTCTTCCTTATGTTGTTCACATGCTTCCGTAGACGTCTACCTCCAACAATTGGTATCAAAGCAGATCGCTGCTTCATCTAGGGCATCATCCAAACGCCTATGATCATAGTCTCAGAATCGCATGACATTTGGTGAGCATACTTAAGGTGTTTCAAAGATCAAAACAGCTTCATTCTCTGGTGTCAAAATCATGATGAGAGCTCGTTTCGGCCTTTGAACACACTATCATAGCACTTGCACAAGCTATTTCATTTTTTTGTGCCAAAGATATATACCAATTTTGGTTTTCTAGTGTAAGCATCTCAAAGTCTGCTATAGGTTTAGCAAAACTCGTTAGGGTAAATATGTTCAACTTCTTTAGATACAATCATTTTTCTACATCAGGGTATTTTAGTTAGTGGCCATGGCTGAAATTAGTGATGTATTTCGTATGTTGTCTATTGAGAATAAGTTGGATGGTACAAATTATGCATTGTGGGCTTATATGATGCGTCATGTATTGATCACAAAAGGACTATGGAATATTGTGCACAGTGTTGAAAGATGCCCTGTTATACCTACGAATACAAGTATTGCATATACAAGTGTTGGAGTTGATGGAGATGGTGTCGAAGATGGTGATATTTTGCAAATTCTTTTTCGTGCTCGAGTTTTTGTTGCACCAACTATAGAGAAAATTTGTTGGGATGGTAGAGATGCTCAGGCACATTCATTAATAGCTTTGTAGGTCAAACATGCCATTATTCCTCACATTCACTCTTGCAGAACAGCTAAGGATGCTTGGGATACACTTACCACATTGTACTAGGCTAGGAATGAGGCTCGTTTAGCTTACCTCTAAAAACAGTTGGAGAGTGAGAAATGAATGAAGGTGATTCTATGGACAGTTTTCTAACAAAGATCAAGGATTTGAAAGAATAGTTGATTTTTGATGATGAATTTATACGAGATAGCTCACTTGTGCAAATCGTTTTGAATGGTCTTCCTAATTCATATTAGAGTTTTGCTTCTACTCTTTGTTTGATAATGAAAGGCAATCCAAATGCCTTGTCATTTAAGGAGTTAGTCTCTCCTCTGTTGCAAGAAGATTAGTCTAGGCAAAAGAGGTCCATCATGCGTGTTGCAGATCAAGCTTTCCTAGCTAGTCAAAAGGGCAAAGGTAAATGGAGCTCATATACTAGCAAGAAAAAATTTGCAAATGCTGCACATTCGAAGAAGGAAGACAAAAATGAAAAGAAATCAAAAAGTAGAAATTGCTTTGCAAGTATTGTAAAGTAAATGATCATACCATAAAGAACTGTCCAAAAATGGCTACAAAGGAGGCAAAGAAAAAAGAGGTTTGAATGGTTGTTGTAGAGGCCTCTACACCGAAAATAGAGTCTGCTAATCTTATGCAGAATGAAGAATGGGCATTTACTACTGTTTGCAATTTTGACCAATCTTCTCATGAGTAGTGTATTTCTATAGTAGACTCATATGTTTGGTATCTTTATAGTGGGGCAACCAAACATATTACCTTGCAACGTAGTTTCTTCACTTCACTTGAGTCTACCCCTATAGGGAACACTGTCACATGCGCCAACAACTCCTCTTATCCTGTCATGGAAGTTGGTAAGATCATTCTAACTATTGCTCATGGTAGTTCTTTCACTTTGTCGGATGCTTTATTTGTGCCAGGGATCAAGAAAAATCTATTATTAGTTTCTACATTAGCCAAGATGGGCTTGGTTGTGAAATTTGTTGATGACAAATGTATAGTTCATGATCTGTCGAATGGTGACATCATTATTGCTTCTCGCATTTTATGTCATGGGCTATATAAGCTTATAGACTACGAAAGATCTGTGAATGATTCGGCATGTGTAGTACATGATTCTTACGCTATGTTAGGTGCAAAGCTTTGACATGCACACTTTGGTCATCTGAATTTTGCTAGTTTGCTATGCCAACAAAAATTTGAAATTGTGTCCTCTTCGACCAAACTTGAGGCACCCAAAAAACATGTTTGTGAAGGCTATATTTTGGCCAAAATGCAGCCTTTCTCCTTTCCAAAAGATGGTTCAGTTCAGGCCACTTAGAAATCGTAGCTTGTACATAGTGATGTCTGTGGTCCTATTGAGACACCCTCTTTTGGGAACTATCTTTACTTCGTGACTGTCATCGACAACCTTTCTAGACATGCATGGAGATATCCATTAAAGGCAAAGTCCGAAGTTTTTATGTGCTTCAAACAGTTTTTGGTTTTGGCTGAAAATCTGTCAGCATGTAAAATGGGCACCCTTCTTTCAGATCGAGGGAGGGAATATATGTCTTTTGACTTTAATGCATTTCTAGCTCAACATGGGATAGAACATCAGTGGACAGGGCCGTATAGACCTCAACAAAATGGAGTTGCTGAATGGAAGAATAGGTCACTCATGCAGATGGTGAGGTGTATGGTCAAGAGTTAGGCTTTACCACATAGTTCTTGGCTTGAGGCTGTCATGTCTGTACCATATATACTTAATAGGTGTCCCACTAAAGTGTTGCAGTCTATTACTCCATATGAGGCTTGGCATGGTCGCAAGCCATCTATTGCTCATCTGCATGTTTTTGGTTGTTTGGCATTTGCATTAGTGCCTAAACAACCTCGTAGAAAATTGGATGATAAAGTAGTAAAATGTAGTTTTGTTGGGTACAATTCTAAAAGCAAAGGCTATCGTCTATATCATCCATAGACTAAATGCATTTTGGTTAGCTGTGATGTTGTTTTTGTGGAAGTTGATATTCAGTCCTTACTTTCATGTACTAAGGAGACATCTGTTAGCTCCAAAGACATGTATGATACTTTGCTGCCTCTTGTTAGAGGTGGAAAGTCTAGTGCTCATCCTAATGAGGCAGCTTCTCAGCCTTCGCAAGTCTCATGTGATGATGCAGACCATTCCATTTCTGATGCAAATCTACATGATGCACTTGTTGATGAGAGACATGATACTAAACAAGCAAAAACTATGCCAAAGTGGTTGGTGCAGACTTTGTCTGACAGCAAATTAGATGCACCTCTATCATATCGTACTCGTTTAGGCTCTCATAGTGCCTCTTTTGCATCAGATTGCTATGCTATGGCTGCCTCCAGTCTTTGTGATGAGACAGAACCTATTTCGCTTGATGAAGCATAAAATTCTAAACATTGGATGGCTGCAATGCAATCTGAATATGATGCTATCATGAAAAATGGTACCTGGTCTTTATGTGACTTGCCTCCTAGCAAGAAGGCTATTGGCACTAAGTGGGTATACAAAGCTGAGGTGTAAACATGATGGAACAATTGACAAGTATAAGGTTAGGCTTGTTGCAAAGGGTTATATATGGGAAAGAGGCATTAATTTTCATGAAACCTTTGCACCTACTTGCCGAATGACTACTATCCATAGCATCTGTGCACTTTCAGATTCTTCCTCTGATGGCACTGGTCACTCTTCCTCATTATGCTTTTGTTCTCCATGTCCTTCAAGATGGGTGTGCTTCTTCGTTTTCCAATCCAAATTCCACATCCAAGAGTGGACATAATGGAATGTCATGAAAGACTTGCTTCTAGTCCAATTGTTATTGGAAACTTGAATTTTGGTGTGATTGGTGGAGCCAATGGTTGGGCTGCAAGTACTTCCCATCTGGTAACTATGGTCTGCGATTCATGTTGGGTGTGCATAGAACTTCAAGAGACACACAAGAAAAACACACAAGGAGAACAAATACAACAAGAGACATGGACAAGATGGATGGTTGGAATAGCTCTCTCTATTGATGATGATTATAATTGAAGTACAATCTAAATAATATCCCTAAGTACAAAGTACCACTACATATGACTGAATCTTGTATGTGGTAACATGGGGAAAAAACCTCTAGCCAAAAGTAGAGTAAAAAGTGCCCATGTATAGGGAAAAGGTTCACATCAAAGCTACTCGAGGAACACATAATTGTAACAAACCTCCCTAGAGCAAATGATGTGAACACATATAGGGATTCAAAGATCAGCCCCCACTAGGCAATAAGCCTAAAGCTTTGCGAAAAGCTTCAAAATCTTCTCATGGATGAGCTTTAGTGAATATGTCTGCCACATTAGTTTGTGTAGGCAGATATACCAAATCAATATCTCTTGCATGAAGGCACTCTCTCACATATTTATAATGCACCTCAATATGTTTGGTCCATGCATGAAACACTGGGTTTTGTGCAACATCCAATGCACTCTGACTATCAGTGAGAGTATGCATAGAAACATCAATTTCCATGCAAGGATCCATCAATAGGAATCTTAGCCATATACATGTCACTCTAATTGTGAAAATTGCCTTATACTCAGCTTCACAACTCGCCACTGCCACTATAGGTTGCTTCTTACTCAACCAAGATATGCATAAGTCTCCAATGAAAAAGCAATTACCATTAGCAGACCCACGAGTATCATAAAAACCAACCCAATCACTATTTATAAAAGCATGCAAACAATGTTGAATATCCCTTCCATAAAAGAGACCTAAACTCAAAGTGCTTTTGAGATATCTCACATTTCACTACTTGCTAATGCTTAGTGCCAGGGATTTGCATGAATTGACTCAACTAGGAAACTAAAAACTGTATATCCGACCTTATGTTGGATGCATATATAAGACATCCCATAGTTTTTTGATAAAGAGAAGTGTCAAATGCATCAATGGAATCTTGATTTGAGATGCTAAATCTTTTCACAACTTGTGTGGAAACTAGCTTGCAATCCTTAAAGTCAAAAGGTTGAAAAGTAATTTTCCAAGATAGTTTTCTTGATGCATAACAAGTACCCCCTCACTGGATACAAATGGGATGCCAAGATAGTAGCTCAAAAGACCAAGATAAATGACATCAAAAGTATGCTACAAATCAGCCATAATACCACAAAATTACTTGATGCATGGCAAGAGCTTGATCTTGGTCTAACAAGTAAAGGTGCACTCAATTTGTTGTTTTGCAAAGTTTGTTGTAACCACTTTGGCATACTTTGTGCACTCTTGATAAACATGAGTTCATTATCTAATACATCATCAAGATGTATATCATGCGTGGGCTGAATTTCATACTCATTTTCAACCATATTTTGATGCAAATGTTCAGCATATGTTGTTGGAAATTTCGAGTAGTTTTGACAACTTTTTCAACCATGTTTGGTTGGTAACTCTCTACATACTCAACTTTATTTATCTAGAATTTTTCACCCCTTTGAGCCTTAGTGGGCTGGTCTATGCGGCCATAGTCAAGCACACCACTACAAAGGCATGAGTGTATCGAACGTATCTTGTAAGCTAACTATTGGTTGTTTCTTGCATTCAAGTAGAGGGAAATTATAATTTTTAGCAAATACCACATATCGACTCAAAATTATTGTTCTCCTCAATGGATGGTTCAAGTGATATCCCTTCCTTTCAACACTATAACCAAAAAATACATTTCTTTGCACTATCATCAAGTTTGTGTCATCGTTGTGATGTTAGAAGACCATATGCCAAACACACACACATATGACTAACCATAGTTGGTTTAAGTCCATTCCAAGCTTCACAAGAAGTGATGACTCTCAATGTTTTTGTAGGGTAGTCATTCAACACATAGTTATCACACATGGCCACTTCCATCCAAAAGTTATTAGAAAGGAGCTTTCCTTTATCCATACATCGTTCCATTTCAAGGAGTGTTCTATTTTTACGCTCGACAACATAATTTTTTGAGGTGTATATGGTACCATACATTTGTGTGAAATACCTCTTCCACAAAGAAAAGCATTAAACTCATGTGACATGTATTCACGACCACAGTCTCTGCATACAGTCAAATGATTATTTGAAGAAAATTATTTAGCAATTTATAAGAAAATCTTTGAAGCAAGAAAATACCTCATTCTTTTCTTTCACAAGATACACCCATGTATGACAAGTGTAATCATTATTGAAGGTAAAAAAATATACGTGTTTCCCAAAAGATGGATTCTTGATGGGACCACATACATCACTATGAACAAGCTTCAATTTTCTTGTAGTGTGTGTATGAATATCTTTTGGGAAAGAATCAGGATGCATTTTTCCAAGAATGTGACCTTCACATGCATGATTTTCAATGGAGTCAAGTGTTGGCAAACTAATAACCATGTCCTTATTTTGTAAGTAAAGCAAACTATTGAAGTTGAAGTGACCAAAATGAGCATGCCAAAGCTCCATTTCAGCCATGGAAGAAGTATGAGCAACTAAGGCATTTGAGGAAGCCATCTTGTATGTATCCAAGAAATACAAACCATTACATAATGTAAGAGAAATCATGATAATATTACCATCTCAAATCATGAAGCATACATTCATAATCAACAAAGTGTACATGAAGTCCACCTTTGGCAATCAAACGAAGTCAAATTAAGTTCCTCTTTATATGGGCTTCATACAATGCACTTTTCAAGAGAATCACGCCTTCATTTGCAACCATAAGCTCAATTTTTCCTACTCCAATGATAAGATAAGGTGCATTGTTTGCACACACCACATCTCCGCCTTTGGGTGCATCTTTCAAAGATGCAAAAATCCTTTCGCATGAAGTTATGCACTTTGAAGCACTAGCCTCACTCAGAACCATACATGTAGAATGCAATGCTGCATCATAATGACATGTAACAAAACTTGCTCAAAACTCTTGAGCCATGTTCGCTTCATGATTCTTTGTGTGTGAAGAATTTTCAGCAATAAACATGTTGAACTCCTTCTTCTTCTTCTTTCATTGCACTTAGCAAGCTTTCTTCAGTCATCAATAGTATGATCAACCTTTCAACAATACTTGCATCTCTTCTTCTTTTGGAAATCAAAATCATTAGAGGAATGAAGGGAAGAGTAAGGTTGAGGCTTTGGTTTTGATGAACCTAGTGCTGAAGCATAATTGATTTCCCTTTTTCTGAGATAGCAAGTGCTTGGGTTCCCTCAATCAAACCAATCCTATTTACTTTGGATTGCTCTTCTTGTAAAGGAAGAGAGAAAACCTCATCAAATGCATACATATTGGAAATTCATTTTGTAACCAAGTGGAGTGTACAAGGAGAGATTTGAAAAGATTCTAGTAATCCTTTCAACAATGTAGAGATGATTGATGCATCTGGAATAATCTCGTCTATATTTTCCGACTGCTCTTTCAAGTCCTTGATGCATGTCACATACACATCCACAGACGCATTTTTAGCCATACATACATCCTCAAGTTGCTTCCATAGGTATGAAACACATGCTTCATTACACACCGAATACAAAGAAGTAAGAGTATCCCATGCTTTTCTTGATGTGAAACATGATTCATTGTGTGGAACTATATGATGATTCATAGAAAGCGCAATCAGTGCATGAGCTTGAGTATCGTTTCCATCCCATATAAGTTTCTCTTGTGTATGTGGAGGAGTAACCTTTGTACTTGAAGAAGAAGTGTTAGATTTATTTAGACCTCCATGGTCTACCATTGGTCTACCTACATATGGTTGAGGATCCTACCTAAGTCAAGGACCAAAGCTCGCGGGAGTCAAGGCTCTAGCATGAGTCTTCAAGGTTATTCCATCTCCTCAGAGTGGGCATAGGACGAGTGTTTGGACTTTAGAGAAGATTCTATATGTTTCAAGGGCAAGGGCTATTTAAGGTTGGGCAGAGAGTGGAAGGTAGCTAATTGGGATCTTTCATTTGGTATCAGAGCTTGAGTGAGAGAAGGGAAAGTTTTTGAGAGAGACCCACTTCATCATCTTCTTGAGAGCTTCTTGGAAAAGGAGTTTTCCAAAGAAAATTTCATGGAATCCTGGAGCATCTCATGTAGAGAGAGTTTTCGCAAGAAGAGAAGGGGCATTTTTGCATGCATGAAGGAGCCGTCGTTGGGCTTTAGGATTCATGCAAAGCATTAAGAAAAATATCTTTTGTAGTTTCCCGTGGACTATTGATTTTAAAGGTAAGTCATGTCTCTTCAGTATTCAAACAAGAGCTTCCAACAGACCATTGTGGAGGCATGTAGCATGAGCGTAGACGAGAAGCATTTGAGCTTCTTCCTATCTCAAGAGATACCAAGGTATTGCATTTCATGCACCTTATATAGGCCTTGTGGGTGCCAAATAGATGCTATGTGGGATATTTCTATAGTTCCGTGTGCTCATGTCACCTAGAAATGTTAGAGAGAGAGAGAGAGGAAAAGTCTATAGATCACTTTTTCTCTGAGTTGATCCCTAGAAACACCTACCTAGGCTCACTAATTTCACCATAACTTTGTCTAGAAATATCCAAACTGAAGAATTGAAAGTGTTGTAGATTTCTTGATTCAAGAAATTTCCAATGATAGGTTATTTTCCTAGGTTTTGCTTAGATTTTAACATCTATATAGAGCTTGTAAGTTGACTAAGTGGAATTGTGAGAACTTTTTGATGCTTGAATTGTTTTCTTATATTCTCATAGATGCTTAGGGAGGTGATTTTATCTCATTAGAAATAATTTCTCCTTACTTTGCTCTTTATTTAGAATCATAAGTATCACTTAATCTCTAATATTGTCATAGGAAATGAATTAGAAAAAAGGAGAAAAGTTGTTATTTATGGCTAGTCTATCATGATCGATTAGATTTTGAATTTCCAATTTTATTGTTTTTATTGAATGGATTTCTTGAGTGATAAAAGAATGAGTGCTTATGCATTTATTTGCACATGGAAATTCAATGGTGCATTCATTAAATGCTCTCTTCAAACATATATTTGTAAAGATTGGAATATACACATAGGATTATGATTGGTTGATTATGAGACGAAAAATGCATGTATGTGTTGATAAGAATTATTTAATTGATATTTTTTCATGAAAGTACATGAATTAATTTAGACATGTGCACTAATAATTTAAATACATTCAAATGATAGTTTTATTGATTCATGCATCTAATCTTTTTTTTACGTGAATTTTGACATTACTAGAACTAATATATGATTTCATTTTGCTAACAAATATCCTCTTGATTGATGATCTAATGCAAATGAATGACTTGATTACTAATCAAGCCATATGTTTATGCATACTAATACATTGAAATGTTTTAATTATAGGCAAAAGGTGGTTCAAATGCATAGAAAGAATCATGACAATATATTAAAATTATTTTTTGTAACACGAAAGGGTATTGCTGCATGCTGTTGTATTCATATGTTTAAGTAGAAATATCCAATTAGCATGAAACTCTGGTGGTAGATCATTGCACTTTTAACATGCTCATGAATTTTCATGTCTTATGAAGTTTTTTTGACATGTCAAATGTTTCAAAAGGTTCAGACCTATTATAACAATAATTTCCCTTTGGAAGGTGCATAGGGGTAAATTTGCAAGGACATACCACCTCATGGGAGTGTCCCATTCTTGAGTTTCTTTTGGGCTTGAAAGCCTATATAGTTTAGTGTTTGTCCCCCAAATTTCATGAAATTTGAAATCTTGAGTAAAGAGAAAAGTAAAAACCTCTTTGGTCATTCTATAGGGATTTTTCTCTTGTAATGTGTTGTAGGTGTGCAGAAACTTGAGTGTTTCTCTTTATTACATTGTCCAAATGATATGAATTTTAGATATGTGATGGAAAAAGGTTTTAACACTAGTTCTGTTCCAGGACACTTGAGTGTCCTGGGTCAATTAAGTGTCTTGCTTTGACACCAAATTGATTTATTTTTCCTGATGACACCCTTGAGGCTTTGATAGCATACTCACTTGGATTTGATAGCCCACATCATGTACTTGCATGGAGAAATATAATCTTGATTTCACGTGGGTTATTAAACGAAGAAGAAAATGGGAATTTTTAAAAACTCAAATTTTAGCATAACTAAAAAAATAGCACAATTCAAACATTTTGACAAATTGGATATGTTTTAGGAAATGGAAATCTATTCATGCACTTTGGCACTATAAAGAAAGTGTTTATAGATCTCTAGAGAAGGTTGAATGCTTCCATAAGTGATAAACATGGACTCAAAATTTTTCTTCTCTAGATCACTGCCATTTATCGCACCTTTTAAAGAATGGCTCACTAAAATTTGTGTGTAAGTGAGATTGCAAAGAGTTGGCAGGTCATTAATGGATAAACTTCATACTAATTGAATGCATATTTTTATTCAAACTTAGAAGGCCTCTGCTTTGAACTAGTATCCATTGCATTTGGTGCTGACTTTCATGTTGAATTGGCAAAGCATATATTTCTATGTTCATGAAAACAACATAGCTCCAAAGGTGGGAAAAAAATTGTGACAAAAAATAATTAATATTTAAATGCTATTCTAAGTATTAAACTTCCAAAATATGCTTTCCTGCCATGTTTCAATCTTAATCTTGTCAAATAATATGTGATCCGCAATGGTGATTGTGATAAGAATGAAAAAAATTGGCATACATATTTCATTTGTCAAAAAAAAAAGATGGCATCCATGATGAAAATAATGAAATGTTTTCAAATTCATTTTATGATATCAAAGATTATATCAAAGACTTTTGAGTATTATTTTTAGTATGTGTTGATGTGTGCAAGGAATTGTGTGTTTATGCATATACTAACTATCAAAAAAATATTTTAACTAAATATGTTAGAACTAAATATTCTTTTGATTCTATATGTAAGTGACTCTTGTTTGTTGGTAGGAACTAGTTTATTTACTTGGATATCAAGCTAAATGTTTGTAATTTGGCATTATTCCAATTGGATGTTAATATTTGTATGTGGATATATTGGTTGGTGTCCACACATATATCTACTTTGTTTGGTGTACCTAGATCTGAAAGACTTGGTTGATTTTCAGAGATTGGTAGTTCCCTTATGTGTACACCTTGTTTGATGTCTTATTTTCTTTCTTCATGTGAAGAAACTAGATATATTCCCACAAACTATTCATGATTGTATCTATAGAATTTGGTTGATGCCCACACAATAGAAGGTTCTTGTTGTGTCCAAAGATGTGAAAATTTTTCTGGATTTCAATAAATTGTTTAGCCTTGGATATGTAAGCTTTGGTTTGTTATGTCACACATTTTCTACTTGGTAACTTGAATGTGTACACCTTGGATGATGTCCATAAATTCTTTTGAGTCAGATATGTTGGCTTTAGTTTTTTGTTTTTGGTGACTAGAGTCATAGCAATTGATTTTATATGTGTAAACCTTGGTTGTTGTCTTCATACCTTGTTTGATTGTTGGCATATTTGTACATCTTTGTGGATTCACATAAGTTTCTTTGAACAATGTTTAGAACTAGTTGTTGTTTTTGGTGTAGAAAGCCAAAATAGTTGATTTTATTTGAATTGAAATGATTTTTCTAAGTGAGTTTGAGGTTCATACTATGTTATCTATGTTTCAAGGAATGTGTATAATTTTTTCTTTCATATGATGATTTTTTTTCTTTTGATAAAAATACATTTGATTAGGAATTTTCATCCTGTTCACTACCATAGCACCTTGAGAGGCTATTTACATGAACACAAAACATGATTTATGTGGCTATATGGGATTGAGAGCGGATTTACAATACATCATTTTCATTGATGTTTGCATTAACCAATCATTGACCAGGAATATTGTTAGTTAGGTACTATATTTTGCATTCAAATGACTTATCAGGTATGTTGTTTGTTTAGAATGAATCTAGTTGAGAGTAACTCTGATGGATGAGCTCAAGCTTCAACAACCTTACACTATAGAGATTACAGATATCAATGAGAAGTTTAGAGGCATGGAGGATACTCTTTAGATGATCCTCGAAGCAATTAAGAAACTAGAGGTGTCACCAGTCGGTACACTAATGCAGATGGAAGTTCCATCTGCTAAACCATCTAGTTCGTAGATTCTACTTACAAATATAGGGGCATTTGCTAGTAGAAAGGTCAATTGCAAGTAAAGGAATTGAATCCACCAAAGTACCACGGGCAAGTTAGCGCTAGGATGGGAGATGCAGTAGAGCAGTGGATAAGTAAGCAAGAGCTGCATTCACAAATGAAAAATACACATAAACTCATAGAAACAATCACACCTTCACACAACATACATATGGACATTTAGGTATACATTTATAGGCACATGCACATAGATGGAGTACATAGATTAACACACATGATCATCATGACATAAATGTATAAACAAACATACACATGCCACATTTAGACACATGTACACACACATTCACACATGTAGATACACACATAGTTAAATATGCACATCAAGCACACACATCCACATGCAGAACTCACACACACAAATATCCATAGTTAAGCACATAAGTAGAATAAATAGGCACAGATATATAGCCAGAAAAATATCCATGTTTACACAAAATTAAGCAGACATAAACATGCATTTAGACATACACACACACATATACAGGCATTCATAAACACACAAATACACACATATAGGTAGACACATACATAGACGAGACACACATGAACACACATTGCACAAACACATTCTCACATAGATACTCACATGCACATAGGGTTATTATCCTATGCACATTCATATGCATGCATCACATAGGTTCTGATACATGCATACTCAAACATATTATTATGTTCACATACACATGAACATGTACACATAAACACTTAGAGGGTTTCGTAAACACAACACATTTAGGGTTTTTCACATACACATTTAGATATGCACATAGACATTTTAGGTCACGTAAATTCATAGGATTCACAGAAACACATGAATACATAACCACACACACACACATACACACACACATACACACACACACACACATATATATATATATATATATATATATATATATATATATATATATATATATATATATATATATATATATATATATATATATATATATATATATATATATATATATATATACATATATATATATATATATATATACACTCAAGAATGTGTAGCTGTGTATATTTTTATATCCACATATATGGTTCACATATATAAACATACATAGTGCACACATATGTGATTAGCAAGGTTTATGTATGGAGTGTTCAAATGGACATAGTCATTAGGGGTTCCTCATAGACATAAAAGTTTTGCATTTCATGAAGAGTTCACATGGTTATGAAGGGTCCTCATGAAAATCATACATGATCATGGAGGGTTTATATGATCATGAACATGGACTTCATCTTCGCTTACACATGTCTAACATAAGCTCATATAGCATATACCCTTAATCCATGTACACAATTTAACTCATTACCTATCATCCCTTCATGTTCTATTTATCGCTTATCTTCCTCTTTTTCTTTTCCTACAAGTACTAAAGAAAGAGACCTTTCAAATAAAAAACTCAAGAAATTCTGCTGCGAGGTAATATTTTTGGTTGTGCCATTATCAAAGTACCAAATGTTTGAGTCTACCATAGATATGCATTTCTCATGAGAAGATGGTTCATAACTACAAAGAGTATTAAACACCCCTTCGTCATTCTACACAAGATTAAGAGACTCTGTTTTAGGTGTGAATGCCTCTGCAACAACCATTCTTGACTCTTTTTTCTTTGCCACTTTTGCAACAAGTTTTAGACAACTCTTTGTCACATGATCATTTCCTTTAAAGTATTTGTAGAACTCCTTTTGCTTTATTTTTCTTCTTCTCATATTTTTCTTCCTTTTTTGATTCTGAAAAATTTACAAATTTATGCTTACTAGTAGATAAGTTAAATTTAGATCTTCCCTTCTAACTAGCTAAGAAATCTTGATTTGCTACATGCATTATGGACTTGTTCTGCATAGACTGATCATTGTGCAATAAAATAGAGAATAAATCCTTAAATGGTAAGGTATTTGGATTGTCTATCATCATCAACTTAAGAGTAGAAGCAAAACTTTGATATGAATCTAGAAGACCATTAAGAACCGTTTGCACAAGTGAACTATCTGGAAAAACTTCATCTATAGAAATCATGCTCTTCAAATATTTGATCTTTGTCAAAAAATTGTCCATATAATCTCCTTCATTCATATGCTCACTCTCTAACTATTCTCAGACGTATGCAATAGGAGCCTGATTTCTTGCCTGGTACAAAGGTAAGTGTATCCCAAACATCCTTTGTTGTTTTGCAAGAGTAAGGAATAATGGTACATATCACAAAAAAATATCAATGCATGTGCTAAGGAATATTTGCCATCTCAACAAAGTTGCTATGTAGTAGGTGCAGTAGGGACTACAACATGAACAAGAATTTGAAGATCATCATCTTCAACACCATCTACATCACCTTCAATAAATGTATTTATAGGTGTAGTAGGTCGTTTTTCAACACCCTACACAACATTCCACAATCCATTTGCTACTAATACATGATGCATCATATATGCTCATAATGGGTAGTTGATACCATCCAACTTTTCCTCAATAGCTAGCATATGGAAGACATCATTGCTTTCATCCATGGCCACTTACTAGAATATCTTGATGCAAAAAAGTGATTATATCTAAAAAATTTGAACAGAACTACCTTGTTGAGCTCTACTAATATGTAGCGGAATTTTAGGCACTTAAACTCATGAGGTTAAACATGTACATGCATTTGGCACAAAAGAACGAAGTTGATTACACAAGTTTTGTGATAGTGTGCTCAGGGGTGAAACAAGGTCATATAAATATTGAGACACCTTGTAGTGAATCTCTTTCGAACTCCTAATTGCCCTAATCATGCTCACCAATTTTCATGCAATTTTGAGATTGTGATGGGAGGGATTTCAACAATGTCCTAGATGAAGCGATGACCTACTCTGATACCAATAATCAAATATCAAGCTCAACATGTGATGATCTAGGATGACACATATCACTTTTTCATTTCTATGATATATATACTGGTCCCATGGATATATGTTAGGGATAATTCATTGAGCTTTAATAGATTTATGTACCAAGAGTGATGACCCATTTGTTTCTTCCCATCTCACTCATTCGTGGACATTAGGCTTCTTTATGTACTATTCTTTATGTATTGCACTAGTTGTATTGTTGTTTAAGGTCATTCTTGTACATAGCTTTTATGTAATACAAGAAGAAGAAGATCATTCTTCCTTGTCTCAATTTGTGTGTGTGCTCCTCTTTGAGTGTGAGAGTATGTGACTAAGCTCTCTTCCTTATCTCCTTCTTCATTACATGGTATTAGAGCCATTATGGTTGTAGAGAGCTCACGAAGAAGGTCAACAATGAAGAGTAGATGAAAAGGTGTGTAGAAAGTGTGACTCACAAATGACCTTAGATTGCTACAAAAATTGGCATGAAGGTAGAAGGCATCTCAGCCTCAGTTTCAAGCCCAGAAGTCGGGGCCCACTAAAAAAACTAGGTTAGTTTTCAAAACTGTAATTTGTTTCTTGTTTGACAATACTCAAACGTTCTAGATCTAGAATTTCAAGCAATTTTGTGTACTTTTGATACACAAAAACTATGTTTTTAAGAGATTAAATTGTCATGTTTTAGTGTGACTATGTTCAAGTACAAGTAGTGCTTGTAATGTTTTTTCAAGGTTTTGAATTGCTACATAAATGGAAAACATAGATGGAATGGGTCAGCTTATCAGCGATAAGTTGGAAAAGAACAACATCCATGCTTGGAGATTCAGAATGATGAGCTTCCTAATGGGAAAAGTCTATTGGAAGTACATCATAAGAGAGAACAAAAATTTGCTCCACAGTTACTAGAGAGGAATCGGACTACAGACAATTTAAGAGCATATGAAGAATGGAATCATGAAGGATGAAAGGTAATGTATTGGCTATCTACTAGCATACAAGATAGCATGATGGGGCACATATAAGATTCTAAAACTTCAAAAGCAGCATACTGTAGAGAAAAAGGGCATGTGGGTAAGTGATTACACCCTAAAAATCAAAATCATATGTGAGTCACTTACATCTAGTGGAATGAATGTAGATAATGATAATAAGGTGGAAGTGTGCATTCATGGTTTAGGAGCTACATATAAGCAATTCAAAACTTCTATTCAGACCACAAAAAAGTATTTCAAATTTTAATGATATGGTGTCCATGCTAATTATTGAAGAAAAAAATCCTGGTGAGGATTCAAATTCCCAAGGGAAACCTAAATTTGAGTAGGTATTCTACTTTGGCAAGGAAAGAGGCATAGGTAGAGGCTTCAAAAGTGGAAGAGGACACAATGACCAAGACCAAGGTCAACAACAAAATCATGTAGAAGGTAAAGGACAATTTTGAGGGAGGGGGATCCAAAGAGGCCACATAAATTTCCAAAGAAATGATTTAGGTAATGATAGTAAAGGATGGTGGATTTGTGGTAAACCTAAACACTTTGAATGTGATTGCATGTTGATGAATCAAAATAACAATAGGAAGCAAAACAACTATGCATCCACAAGTGGAGATGATTCTAACAAGCTATTCATGGTCCAACATCACATGATGAATACGATGTGTGCTGATGTTTCAAAATCAAATGATAATGTCTCATATATTGATTTATGTGCTTTGAATCACATGACTATTCATGTTGAATGGTTTAATAGTTTGCAAAAAATGCCAGTTCTTGGATATGTTGAAGCAAGCTATGACACATCACATCCTATCGAGCATACAAGAAACATAGCACTGTCTGTGGAGGAAGGAAAGGTAAAACATCTTGCTGATGTGCTTCATGTTCCAATTATAATAAAGAATCTGGTTTCTATTGGATGAATGGTTGACCAAGGATTACAAGTCAAGTTCAATGCTGATGGAATATATGTAGAATTGTACAAATGGGATAGAAGATTGATATCCAAAGGAAACAAAGTGGATAGGATGTTCATCTAAAATGTGAAAATTCTTGAAATAAATGCAAGAGTTATTGTTCATTTGAGATCTAGCACAAAGGAATTGTACATGCAAATTTGCAATGGCTGAAATTGATGCAGTGAAAGGAGATCATCAATGGACTACCAAATTTGAAGGTTGCAAAGATGCAAAAGGTATGTCTAGCATGTCAATTTGGTAAACAGTCAAGAGCATCATTTTTGCATGACAAACATGTTAGTGTGCTAGAAATAGTACATACATATTTTTGGGCTCATGTAGAGACCACATCTATGGGTGGTTTCACATTTTATGTTACTTTTGTTGATGACCATACATAGAAATTATGGATATAGTTCATGAAAGAAAAGAGTGAGGTGTTCAATCACTTTAAAAGTTTTTCGTCTATGGTGGAAAACTGGAGAGAAACATATATTCAAACATTTAGATCTGATGGAGGAGGTGAATATATGTGAAATGCGTTCAATAGCTTTCTAAAAGGTCATGGAATTCAACGACAATTTTCATGCAAGTACAAACGACAATAGATTGCAAAGATAGCAAGAGTCTTGATGGCTGAGAAAAATATGCCTCATTGTTATTGGGTAGAAGCTATGCACACTGCTATATACATCATGAACAGAACGTTGACTTATTTTGTACATCAATTTACACCTGAAGAGAAGTTTACAGGTAAAAAGCAAAATCTATCACATATGAACATATTTGGATGTATCGCATATGTACACGTTCGAAATCAATTGAAAACGAAGCTTGATCCAAAAGTGTAAAATTATATCTTCATGGGATAATCCCTCGAGCAAAAGGGATATAAATGTTATAACCCACTCACATGATAGGTGAAGGTAAGCAAAAGATGTGGTGTCTAATGAAATGTCAAGCTTCTATGAAAATGCTAAAGAAGGACTTAATCTTGACTAAAATGACAAAGGAAATGCTGAAAATGAAAGTGCAAAATTGCAAGTTTTGAGTGGATGTGACGCATCACCAAACAATAATTCCAACTCAAATCCATGGAGTAGAAGATTGCAAGGAAATTTCAATCCAGCAAATTCATCAACTACATCAAAGAAAGTTAAGGAAAAGCTTTCTAGAGGTAGTAAAACATCTACAGGTTTTCAAGACATTGATGGAGATTCCAAGAGTTCAGAAAAGAGCCTTGATGAGGAACTTGGATCGCCCTTTTTGAGGACTCTAAGAGTAAGAAAGGCACATGTAGATGATACAAGGAGAAGTGATCTAGGACCAAGAAGATTAGGGAGGATGCAGAATTCAGTGCAACAATTGACATACGTCAGTTACATGGCTTGTCTTTGTGCTTGCATAAAATGTCTAATGTGAGAGAACTTTTTGTAGTAGTTACAACAAAAGGATGTTTGCCATGCAAGGATTGTTGATTACTAGAATTCTATGTGTGATATAGATCATTCATTATATGCAAGGGTGATGATGACATTATGATTGTGGCTACTTATGTTGATGACTTGATTGTAGGTGATGATAATGAAGAAAGCATTAAAGAGGTAAAGGAACTTCTTATGCAAGAAACTGATGTGAAGGATCTTGGTGTGTTGTGTTATTTCTTGGCCATTGAGTTTATACATATAAAAATAGGTATATGGATGTCGCAAAGACAAGATGCCTTGATTATGTTGCAAAAGTATGGTATGGCTGATTGCATGCCAATTTTTATGCCATTAGATCAGAGTTTGAAGTTGGATACTACATGAGGTGAAGGATTAGAAAATGCTACTATGTACATGAAAATTGTGGGATGTTTAATATATCTCACAATTGCAAGGCCTGATTTAAGCTACATTTTTGGACTTTAAAGTCAATTTATGTAGGTTCCCAAGAAACCACATTTATATGATTTGAGACGAAGTCGACAATATGTGAGTGCTACTTTGGATTATGCATTTTCTTATGAAGGTGGCATAGAATTATAGGTTCATGGATACACCCATGTAGATTGGGATGGTAGTATTCTAGATAGAATATTCACTAGTGAGTTTCTATTCTCACTTGGAAGTGCAATTATTACATGGAGGAGTAAGAAGCAACCCATTATTGCTTTGTCGAGTACAAAGGCTGACTATAGAGGTGCTCGAATGGCAACATATGAAGCATCATGGATACTTGCATATATATGGAAGTGCAAAAGCCTATCACCATCTATTGTGATAATCTTATCAGCATATAATTAGCATGGAACCCTATTTTGTATGCTAGAACAAAGCATATGGTGATGCATTATCATTTCATCATGAAAAAGGTATTATCAAGTGATATCAACCTTGTTTATGTGAGGATACATGAGCAGGCTGCTGATTTTTTCACTAACGCACTTAGAGCTGAGAAGGTGAAGAAGTTTCAGAAGATGCTTGGATCATAGGACATGAGGTTGAGCTTGAGGGGGCATGTTGAGATATCAAGCTCAACATGTGATGATCTAGGATATCATATATCACGCTTTTATTTCTCTAACATGTATAATGGTCACATCAATATATGTCATAGATACTTCATTGAGCTTTACTAGACCTATCTATCCAGAGTGATGGCACATTTTTTTCTTGTCAACTCACTCATTCGTAGACATTAGCATCTTCTTTATGTACTATTCTTTATATATTGTACTAGTTGTATTGGTATTTTAGGTCATTCCTCTAATTTCCTTTTATGTAATAGAAGAAGAAGAAAATCATTCTTCCTTGCCTCAATATATGTGTGCTCCTCTTTGAGTATGAGTGTTTGAGTGAGCTCTCTTCCTTATCTCCTTCATTGTGACATTGATGAAGTTTGAGGCCTGGGAAGCATGTGAATAACACAAGAAGAAGAAGTTCGGAGCTCAACACATAATATTGAATGTATTACCAAGTGAGTGTACAAAGATAAGTGACCCATTAGGGTTTATAGGCATATATACATGCCAAGGGAAAAAAGCTCCTAAAGAGGGAAAAAAGTGTCTCAATGCTCCTAAGTGTGTTCACACACATCACTACCAAAACATATCAATATCCATACTGTGAAGAGAGATGGTGGATGCAATCCAAAGATGAGTAGGTGCCGCTACAACCAGCTTCACAACAGCCAAATGAGACTTCAGAGTTGATTAGTAGACCCTTTGAGCTTCCTAAATCCACCAAAATATCAGCCAAGTACTTTGGAACATGTATCCCAAAAGTTTAAGTCAAGACAGACTAGTTGTGAAATGACTAGCTCCCAAAACTTGCTATTTTTGGACATAGACCTGCTTGAAAAAATGAACAGTGCTCTCAACCTGGTAAGAATTTGAAAAATTCCTTTTGGGCATAGCAAATAGACTTACCAAGCTTCCCAATCCAAGTTAAAACACTTCAAATGATGGACTGAGCACTGAGAACAAGTTTCATCAATTTCTGGAACATTCCCATAATTCTCGGGGCTCTGCAGAGATAGACCAGTGAGCAGTAAAATGCATATATCTCCGCAACTATTAATCCCATGACCATGAAAATCTATATGTACAAACTAGACAGTAAGCGCTATCCAACGCAATTTAAAACACTGAAAAAGGATCAGTAGACCGCGAGATATGACCTTCTGAAGTTACTGCTCTGAGTGAGTATAGCAAAGAACAAAACAGAGAAGTAGATGATGATAAATGTATAGATTCACATATGATTACAACCACATTGGCAATGAATCTTTGCACAATGGGAGTAGAATGATAGACCTATGGAGTAAGCTCTTCAATCTCTACAAAATGACATGAAGTGGTCATGTACAAGGCTTGCTAATCACCTCTTCTTTCTTGCTCCTTTTATAGCTATTCTTGGAGGGAGTTTTGAATTCGAATTCGAATGGCTCCACCTAAAAGTGATCCCCAAAGTTAGGAGAGATTCCCTCAGATCAAAAATTCGTGATTTTGGTAGTTAGAGCCACGAATTTGCTTTTACATCATGGATGAGGTAAGCCATCCTTTTCCTTTTTTCTTTTTCCATTTACAAGAGATAAAATGTACTCTTTTACAAGAGGTGTTCACATGACTAATCATGTGACTTACAAATGAGGATAATATCAAATATATCAAGCATGTAGGCTTGGGTACAATGCACCAACAGCTCCCCCTCAAGCCTAACATGCTTGGCCTTCAAATAAGTCTTCAATTGTCCTTGATTTCCTGCAAGCCAATCATCAACTTGAATCTACTTAATTTTGTACCATCAAGAGCTTTAGTCAACATGTCGGCACATTGCATATATGTAGAGACATAGGATAGTTGAATATCCTTGCTCATTAGCTTCTCCCTTACGTAATGGTAGTGGACTTCAATATGCTTGGTTCTAGCATGGTATACCGGATTAGCTGCTAGATGTAGTGAGCTTGTGTTGTCACAAAAAATGTGAGGTGTTGAAGAATGAAGTCCAAGATCTGTGTACAAAGACTTTAACCACATGATTTCTTGAGTTGCATTAGCCAAACCTCTATATTCAGCTTTAGTAGAAGATAATGCCACGGTTGGTTGCTTCTTCGATGACCAAGAAATGATTTTTGAACCTGCAAATGATATATACCCGGATGTGCTTCTTCTATCATCTTTAGATCCGGCCCAATCTGCATCTGAGTAGACCTTTAGCTCAATATCTGAAGTATATGAATAAAACAAACCTTCATTCATGGTCCCCTTTAGGTACTTGAGGACTCTCTTGGCAGCTTCCATATGTGTTCTTCTCGGCTTATGCATAAACTGACTCAATATGCTAACACTATAGCATATATCCACCCTTGTGAGTGTTGCATAGTTCAAACTTCCAACCAAGCTTTGATAGCTTGTGATGTCTTCAATTGGCTCTCCTTCATAAGCACTAAGCTTATGATTTTGCTCCACAGGTGTACCTGCACACTTGGTATTTTCCATCTTGAACTTGACGAGCATGTCATGGACATACTTCCTTTGTGTGATGTATATACCTGAATCTGTGTAGATCAACTCTAATCCAAGAAAATAAGTGAGTGGTCCAAGGTCACTTATTTTGAACTCCTCCTTCATTTGACTCTTTACCTGTTTGATTCCTTCAAGATCATTGCCTGTGATAATAATATCATCAACATACACACATAAATAGATCACTTCAGATCCATTCCTCTTTATGAACAAAGAGGTATCCGCCTTGCTAGCTTTGAATCCTTGGTCCTGCAAATAAGTCACCAATCTAAAATTCCAAGCTCTTGGAGCTTGCTTCAATCCATACAAAGCTTTCTTTAGTTTGCATACATAGTTAGGATGATGTGCATCCTCATATCCAGGAGGTTGTGCCATATACACTTCCTCAGAAATCCATCCATTCAAGAAAGCATTCTTTACATCAACTTGATAAAGATTCCAATTTCTAGATGCAGCAAGACTAATGAGAACCCTAATTGTAGGCATTTTTGCAACAGGAGAGAAAGTCTCCTCATAATCAATACCATGGGTTTGAGCAAACCCTTTAGCAACTAACCTTGCTTTGTGTCTATTTATACTTCCATCTGGATTCCTCTTGATTTTGTATATCCATCGAGATTCGATTATCTTCATAGATGGCTTGTTAGGTACAAGCTCCCAAGTATCATTCTCCTTCAAGGCTTCCATTTCTTCATCCATTGCATCTCTCCAAGATTTCTTGCTTTGTGCTTCTTCAAATGTGGTAGGTTCTTCATTGGTTGAATCCTTTGCAATGTAGATTGAGTGCTTGGTGACCAAAGAAGTATCATAACCAAACCTCTCTGGTTTCTTCTTCTCCCTTGAAGACCTTCTAAGTGGTTGATGTGAGCTCTCGGGTCCATATGTAGCATCCTGCATCTTTGCTTTACCTTTGTTCTTCCATAGCTTTAGTCTTTCCAAGTCTTCTAGGTCAATCTCCGAATCACTTTCTTCAATCTGCTTTGGCTCCTTTGGTTGAAGTGATGGAAAGTCTTCATCCAAGTCATATGGCAGCTTCACTTTCCTGTCATTATCAAACCATGATTCGGTTTCATCAAAAATTACATCTCTACTCACAGAAAATCCTTTATTGGTTGGCTTGTACAATCTATATCCTTTTTGGTTTTGATCATAACCAATAAATATGCACTTCTCTGCCTTGGGATCCAATTTCCCTCTTACTTGAGAAGGAATGTGAGCATAGGCTAAGCATCCAAAGATTTTACAATGCTCTAGACTAGGTCTTCTTCCATTCCACACTTCATATGGAGTGGTTCCATCTAGTGACTTAGATGGAAGTCTATTTATGAGATATGTGGCTGTCGACACAGCCTCTGCCCATATGTAGTTTGGCAATCCCTTTTCGTTGAGCATGGACCTTGCAGCTTCGACAATAGCTCTGTTCCTCCTCTCTGCTACACCATTGAGTTCGGGTGTATACCTTGTAGTGACTTCCCTTTTAATGCCTCTTTCATGCAAGAAGGCATCAAATTCAGAAGAGAAGTATTCTCCTCCACCATCTGATCTGAGTCTTTTTAAAGTCCTACCTGTTTGATTTTCAACAAGAGCAATATACTTCTTAAAGCAATTAAACACTTCATCCTTGTGCTTCATGAAAAACAGAATGGTCCACCTGCTACAATCATCAATCGAAAACCTGTCTCCATAGGAGTGGCAATAGGCTTACAGTCTTCAAGGCCAAAATGCTGCAATAATGTGTCAATATATTTCGTTTGACACAAAGCCATTCCACCATCAACTTTCATAAACTGAATGCCCAAATAGTGATGCAAATGCCCCAAATCAGACATCTCAAATGAGGCATGCAAATCAGCCTTGAAATCAGCAATATGCTTCTCAATAGGACCAGTGAGCAGCATGTCGTCAACATAGATAACAATGATCAGAAGCACATCATTAGCACGCTTAACATATAAGGTGCTTTCACTTGGACTGTTCTCAAAACCATGTGCAACCAGATAGGCATGTATCTTCTCATACCAAGCACGTGGTGCTTGCTTTAAACCATATAATGCCTTCTTTAACCTGCACACCTGGTTTTCATGCCCTTTCTGCACAAAGCCACATGGCTGAAAAACATACACTTCTTCATGCAAGTCACCATTCAGAAATGTTGTTTTAATGTCCAACTGATGTACATTCCAACCATGATGGGCTCCAAGTGCACAAATGCTCCGAACAGTAGTCATACGGCATGTAGGTGCAAAGGTCTCATCAAAATCAATGCCTCTTTCCTCTGCATAACCCTTTGCAACAAGCCTAGCCTTATACCTATCAACTGTACCATCAGGTTTACGCTTCAGCTTGTATACCCACTTAGTGTCAATGGCCTTCTTGCCAGGAGGCAAGTCACATAAAGACCATGTACCATTCTTCATTATAGCATCATATTTAGATTGCATAGCAGCCATCCAATTTTCTGTGTTCTGTGCTTCATCAAAAGAAATAGGCTCATTCTCATCACAAAGGCTAGACACAGCCATAGCATAGCAATCTGATGCAAAGGAGGCATATTGAGAGCCTGAACGAGTACGATATGACAAAGGTGCATCTAATTTGATATCACACAAAGTCTGCACCAACCATTTTGGCATAGTTTTTGCCTGCTCAATATCAGATCTCTCATCAACAAGTGCATCATGTAAATCTGCATCAAAAACGGAATGATCTGCATCATCATATGAAACCTACAAAGGCTGAGAAGTTGCCTCATTAGAAGCAGCACTAGACTGTCCACTTGTAAAAAGAGGCATCAAAGTATCATACATGTCTTTAGAGCTAACAGATGTCTCCTTAGTACATGAAAGCAATGGCTGAATAGCATCTTCCACAAAGACAACATCACGGCTAACCAGAATGCGTTTAGTCTGTGGATGATACAGACGATAGCCTTTACTTTCAGAACTGTACCCAACAAAAATACATTTTACTGCCTTATCATCCAATTTTTTGTGATGTTGTTCAGGCACTAGTGCATATGCCAAACAACCAAAAACACGCAAATGAGCAAGAGATGGCTTGCGGTCATGCCAAGCCTCATATGGCGTGATAGACTGTAGTGCTTTAGTGGGACACCTATTCAGTACATATGTTGCACACATGACAGCCTGAAGCTAGAAACTATGAGGTAAAGCCTGACTCTTGACCATACACCTCGCCATTTCCATGAGAGACCTATTCTTCCGTTCAACAACTCCATTTTGTTGAGATGTATACAACACTGTACACTGGTGTTTTATCCCACGTTCAGCCAGAAATGCATTAAAATCAAAAGACATATATTCCCCCCTCGATCAGAATGGAGGGTGCCCATTTTACATGCTGACAGATTTTCAGCCAAAACCAAAAACTGTTTAAAGCACATGAACACTTCGGACTTTCTTTGAGTGGATATACCCATGCATGCCTAGAAAAATCATCAATGAAAGTCACGAAGTAAAGGTAATTTCCAAAAGAGGGTGTCTGCATAGGACCACAGACATCACTATGGACAAGCTGCAATTTCTGTGTAGCCCGAACTGAACCATCTTTTGGAAAGGAGGAACGCTGCATTTTGCCCAAAATACAGCCTTCACAAACATTTTTTCTAGGTGCCTCAAGTTTGGGCAAAGAGGACACCATTTCAGATTTTTGCAGGCGTAGCAAACTAGCAAAATTCATATGACCAAAGCGTGCATGCCAAAGCTTTGCATCTGACATAGCGTGAGAATCATTTACTGCACATTCCAAATCAATTTCAGATCTTTCATAGTCTATGAGCTTATACAGCCCACGACATAAAATGCCAGAAGCAATAATCACATCGCCATTTGACAGATCATGAACTGTACACCTGTCATCAACAAATTTCACAACCAAGCCAATCTTGGCTAATGCAAAAACTGATAACAGGTTCTTTTTTATCCCTGGCATAAATAAAGCATATGATAAAGTGAAAGAACTACCATCAGTAGTAGTCAAAATGATCTTACCAACTCCCATAACATGATAAGAGGAGTTGTTGGTACATGTAATAGTATCTCCTGTAGGGGCAGGCTCGAGTGAAGAGAAGAAACTGCACTGCGAGGTAATATGTTTGGTTGCCGCACTTTCAAAATACCAAACATCTAAGTCTACTACAGACATGCACTGATCATGAGAAGATGGGTCAAAACTGCAGACAGTAGTAAACGCCCATTCTTCTTCCTGCACAAGATTTGCAGACTCTGTTTTTTGTCTAGAGGCCTCTGCAACAACCATTCCAACCTCTTTCTTCTTTGCCTCTTTAGCATCTAGTTTTGGACAGTTCTTTATGATATGATCATTCCCTTTATAGTACTTACAAAACAATTTCTGCTTTTTTTATTTCTTCTCATCTTTATCTTCCTTCTTTGAATATGCAGAATTGGCAGATTTCTGCTTACTAGTTGAAGAGCTCCATTTTCCTTTGCCCTTCTGACAAGCCAGGAAAGCTTGATCTGCAACTCGCATAATGGACCTGTTTTGCTTGGACTGATCTTCCTGCAATAGAACAGAGACTAAATCCTCAAATGATAAGGCATTTGGATTGCCTTTCATCATCAACCGAAGAGTAGAAGCAAAACTGTGATATGAATCAAGAAGACCATTCAGAACGGTCTGCACAAATGAGCTATCTGGTATAACCTCATCAACAAAAATCAATTGTTTCTTCAAGTCTTTGATCTTCGTTAGGAAATTGTCCATAGAATCACCTTCATTCATGTGCTCACTCTCCAACTGTTTTCGGAGGTAAGCAACACGAGCCTCATTCCTAGCTTGGTACAATGTGGTAAGTGTATCCCAAGCATCCTTAGCTGTTCTGCAAGAGCAAATGTGAGGAATAATGGCACGTTTGACAGACAAAGCTATCAATGCATGTGCCTGGGCATCTCTGCCATCCCAGCGAATCTGCTCTACAGTAGGTGTAGCACAAATAGCAGCACGAACAGGAATCTGCAGATTATCATCTTTGACACCATCTTCATCAGCTCCAGCACCTCTATTTGTAGTACTTGTAGTCAAAGGTGTAACAGGACGTCTTTCAACACCCTGCACAATGTTCCACAATCCTTTTGCAACCAACACATGTTGCATCATATAAGCCCATAACAGGTAGTTGGTACCATCCAACTTATCCTCAATAGCCAACATACGGAATACATCACTACTTTCAGCCATGGCCGGTGACTAAAATACCTTGATGCAGAAAACTGACTGTATCTCAAAAAGTTGAACAGAACTACCCAGACAAAATATGCTAGAGTTGTAGCAGACTTCGAGACGCTTATACTGGGAACAAAAACTGGTATATACCTTTGGCACAAAAAGACAAAATAGCGTGCACAAGTGCTGCGATAGTGTGTTCGGAGGTCGAAACGAGCTCAAATCGCGATTTCGGCACCACATAGCGAAGCTGATTTGATCTCGGAAACAGACTGAGTATGCTCACCAAAATTCGTGCGATTCTGAGACAGCAAACGGAAGAGTATCGACGACACCCTAGATGAATCGTCGACCTGCTCTGATACCAATTGTTGGAGTTAGAGGTCTACAGAAGCACGTGAACAGCACAAGGAAGAAGAAGAAGCTTGGAGCATAAACACACAATACTGACTGTATTACTAGATAATGTACAAAGATAAGTAACCCATTAGGGCAATAGGCGTATATACAAGTTGGGGGAAAAAAACCTCCTATAGAGGGAAAAAAGTGCCCCGGCGGTCCTAGAGTGTTCACACACATCACTACCTAAATATATCAACAATCATTTCTACTATGATTTTCCAAACTTTCATCTTCATTGCAATTGAGTTTTTTGATAGATTCAAAAGACTCGAACTCTAAATGGGAAGGTTCATCATTCTCTCATTGTAGTTTATGCTCATATTTGTCATTCAATCTATCATGATTTCTTCTTACTTGAGTGCCACCAATTATAGAATTTGCTTCTATCGCTAGTCCCAAACAATCTCTCCTTCATCATGGAGGGAATCCATATCATCATGATCATGAAAATCTTGATCGTCAATATCACAAGTCTTCTTATGCAAGTCATAATCATCAAAATTTTGACACTTTCTAAGACTATGCATGTAGTTTGATGACAAATCAATCTCTTTATTAAAAATGCCATCATAGAATTATGTATCCATCTCCATTTTTTCTTGCTTATTCTCTTTGGAGGATGTACTTAGACCACATTCTTCATACATTTCCTCAGTCATTGATTCTTGATCAAACATTTCATCACGTCTAAATATCTCAGCACATTCACTTGAACCAATTGGATCTTCATTTTTCAGATAGTATTTGTACCTAGCTTCATCATTGTATCCATTTAACTCACTCAATTCTTGTTGGTTTTCATTAGGTAACGTACCCATATCATATTTTTCATACATTTCAATGAATGTTACATACTCCTTCTCATGATCCATTTCTTCAGCATATAGAGTGAACTCATCCTAATCTTCATTCACATTAGAATGCATCTTCTCGTAGAGTACAACATCTCTTACATACATATCATTATATTGAAGTCCAATCAATTACTCATTCTTACTCCCATGATTCGGATCACTCTCTTATATCTCTTAATGCATATTCAAAGTTGGATCATCCAAAAGTATCTTATGATCTTGATCATTAATTAGAGTTTTCTTAGGCTTAGCACCATGCTTATCAACATCCGTGTACATATCACTATTTAGAGGACTCATCATTAGCATGTCTTCCTTTTTATGAGGGAGTTCATTGTTATGCATCTTTGTATGCATCAACAATGTAACACTACTCACAACAGAATTGCATACTCGTGATTTTTGCGCTGAAGGTCACGTAGTCGATCTTGTCTTAAACTTAGCAACTTTGATAGAGATGCTAGTTGCTCAAAACAAGGAGTGGCCAAAACAATACAGGGGCAATAAGGATTTATGTTTTTGCCTTTCCACTCGAATGCTTATTCCTAAAATGGAGGATTTTTTTGGAGAAATATTTAGTGATAGAAGTTGTAGAAGCATAAGATCTCAGAGCTTGAGACTAGTCAGATTCAAAAAATTTGAGACTAGTAACATGGCTAAATCAGAAAATGGGTTGCTCCTTCCCAAGGTATGATATTGGACATTTAAAACTTACTGTGAAAAGACCTGGAGAGGTTACTGCCTTAGATGGTTCCTATCTCCCTATTGTTGGACCTATTGCTCTTCAATTTATCTAGGATACTACTCCTATCAAACTAGATGGTTCAAGCACTGCCAATCTCCTCATTACAACTACATCTAGAGGTGTTGTATTGCATGCCATTCAGATAGCAAAACTTGGCAGAGCTCCTGTTATAGCAACTTTTGGAGCCAACAATATAGAGCTTGTGAAAAATTTGGGTGCAGATGAAGCCATAAACTATAGAACAATAGAAGAAGATGCATTGAAAAGTCCTTCATCTCACCTGTATGATGTTGTTTTTCATTGCAGTACTGGTTTTCCTTTCTCAAAATTTAGCCCCAATTGTAAACATGTAGCCAAGGTTATAGACTTGACACTAAGCTTCAACTCTGTAGTCAGTACTAACACCAATGGTTATGGTTTCCCCCTTCCCTCTTCACTAGCATGATTCTTCGTGAATAGAGTAGCCCTTAATTTCAGTACATGAAACCATTCCACTTAATATTGTATGCTATCTTCTAGCTGATAAACATAGATTATATCGGGATCTACTTCCTCACGAATAGAATCCTTTCATGCGTAGAGCATTGCACATTCATTTTGAAATATTTGCATATTATTCCGTGATGCACTCTTCAATAGTGCATCAGTCTCCTGCACAAAAGTGTAACACTTCTCACTTCCTTTTGAGATTAGAAATTTAGTAATTTCCAGTATAAGATCCGTTCTTGGATCTAAAGAAGAAACAATAGATTTTACATATGTTGCTTGATCTTTTTGTCGGCTTATGTCTAGAAACCCCCGTGTTCCTTCTATTGTGTCGTTTTATTTCCCTCTACACCGGCAGGGCCAATCCATTAGATTTCATTTGTTCAAATAAATGATGAACCTTTTCATTGTGTCCATGATGTCCATATCTGGTCATTAGTGAATTCCAGAATATATTATCTCTATTCAGAAACTCATCAAACAGTTGTGCCTTTGCAAGAGAACCACATTTTCATGCATACAAGTCCACCAATGCATTGTTGAGGGTGGAATGTTTGGCAATGAAACCTTCATGAGCAATCTTTTGCAAGCATCTTCTAGCCATTCTGTATAGATTTTAGGCCACCACATGCTTTGGGGATGCATTAAGCAATTGTAAACAAACAATTACTTCCAATGATTTTGATCTTCCTCCAAGTGGGGAGGTTTGATTTTACAATTGTGTCAATAGTATAATGTTGAGCTATTGCCTTCTCAAATGCTTTTCCTTTAATAGAAGTGAATTCCAACTCATAGATTGTTTTCCCACCATTTAGACAAGATGAAGAGGGTGAGAGGGTTAGACATGCTCCACCCTCGTGCACACACGGACACATGTATTCATACACATTTTCATGAGCACAACACACAAAATACATGGAATGCTCATGTACAGGTACCCTCATGGTTAGCTCTTGAATTTCTTATGAAGGAATGTATGCAAATCATGTTTAGACACATCAAATGATTTTTATAGCTGTACCTCATGGTTAGCTCTTAACTTTCTTATGAAGGAATGTATGGAAATCATGTAGAGACACATCAAATGATTTATGTACCTGACTATATGCGAATTCAAACAACCATACAAGTGTTCACTTCATGGCAATTGAGTTACTAAAGAGTGAAATCTCCCATATGTAACCATGTTAGAAGCTTTTTGTTTGAGCCGAATTTTTGCTCATCAAATCTACGTGCAATATCAACATAGAGAATGGTTTTGATTGATTTATACTCACATTTGTCAACCTTTAAAATTATTGCTTCTGATCAAATCATAGGCTTGGTCTTCAAATCTCCTCCACACCATGTCTTTTGTAAACCACATTCTCTAGTTGCCATTTGCATGGGGGCAACTTGAGCCATACTTCCACTCAGTTCTACCACTAAGCCAATTACATTTATTGAGGAAATCTTCTGAACATTGGTTTGATCATTAGGACAATCTTGAAGGAGATGTTCTTTTCCATAATCATGAGAAAAACCTTGAATCACTATAGATTGAGGTTGTGGTAGTGGAGGAAGTCAACAATCATGAAAAAGATGATCTCCTTGAAATCTATAACATGGTGCTCTGGTCCTTGAGGCCTATATTGTCCCATTTGAGGCCTATGTTTGGGGTTTGTGTACATCACCTAAGTGTCTTTTGATTGCCAACTAGGTTCTACCAATGGTGTATCATATTGATAAGCCTCATTGTGCTCTAGAGATTCCTTGTGACCAGTCGATAGGATATCTTCATGTGTGCAGTCAAAACTTCCAAAATTAGGATCACTTTCTGAAATTCATGGAGATGTTGGCAGTAAAGCCTTGTTTAGGTTATCCTCAACTACCACATACGTGATTGATATTACATTGGTAGGGGGTCGTAGTTCTTGTCCTAACAAAATTTTTGGTGTATGTTGTGTCGAATACTTTGGTTGGTAATTTTGTTTTGGCCTATAGTGAGGCTGCTACTCGTAATGATTTTGACATCTACTTGCCTATTGCTATGGTTGTTTGTACTTTTTTTGTAACTTTATTTTTGTTGTAGGGGAAATCCTAAGCCACATGGTTCGTGTATTTCCTCTCTATCATGCAATACTGAGCATTTATGTTCCCTAAGTTATGTGCTTGGATTGGACATACATTGGCCATGTGATCACCTCCACAAGTGTAGCAACACTTTACAATATCAATCTCTAAGCTTGTCTATTTTGAACTTCTAACTTTAGAGCTACTTGTTGTGCCAATTTTCCTATCGACGTTGTGGGTTTGGATGTAATACTAGTGGAGCATTATGAATCCTTGTAGATTTTAGAAAGTTCCATTTTGTCTCGCCAATTATCCTTGATATTGATACACGTTCTTAAGCATTGCTCTAAGGTATGTGGCTCCTTCAAGTAGACATACAACCTGATCTTTTCACTCAGCAGACCATCCAAGAACAAGGACAGTTGTTTAGCTTGATTAAGTGACTCTAGGATAGGGCATCTCTCAATGTACTACCTAAAGCTACATCCTGCTAACTTGAGTGCTTCCTTGGATGTCTATTTGAAATTATGGATCAAAGAGGAAGTGTTCTATTTGATTCCACTCTTGGAGGACTCTGTGATGAAAGTTTCTAGCAATTGTGTGATATTTTTAAATTGACCCTGATATAGGGTTGAAATCATGTTAGGGTTATATTCTTCAAGGTTAGTCCAAAATCCTCAAGTGAACAAATCCCTCACTTGCTCTACCCTCAAATCTTGCTTAAATTTAGGTACATGATCATAGGGATCTCACATGCCATCAATGTAGTCTTTCCATGGTTTTCACTACCTGAGAGGATCTCGAGATTATCGGATGATCTCTTTGTCTAGGAAGAAGAAAGTCATCCATACCTCTCTAGTTTCTATGTCGTTTGGATCTTTCTTGTTCTGTTCTATCTATGTCTAGTCCTTATCTTTCTCTTCCTATAGTATGCATAAAACGCACTTGCTTAGAATTCTCTTTCTACACTCCTAGGACATGTGAGGATCCTACTTCATTTTGACTATAAGGGATAGTAGGCATAGGCTTGTGTGAGTGGAAAACTGTTTCACCCTTCTAAGAGTGTATGTGCCTATTATGCTATGACACAACATACATTATCTCTGAATTGTTGTCCAAATATATGAACTTGCTTGGAACCTCAAGGTCTTTGAACTCATATGTTGATCCCATGTACATCACTAGGTTTGTATAGTTTGAATCTCCAAACAACTTCCTCAATCCTTCTCTTAATAAAAAGTTAGATACTCATGTTATCTTGAGGGATCCATTTAGGTATGATGTTCCCAAGTCATCTATTCTATCTAGTAAGTTAGTTACCACATAGAGGGTTCTCTATTTATCTAAGTGTGACCCATCTTCAAATGTAACCATTTAGTGATCGATTCCAAAGGGATGTTCTGGATTTCTAATTTGGATCATCGATCTCCCAAAACCATCCAGCTCATAGATATGAGCACCTAAGCGGTTGGTTCAAATGTAATAAATTTTAGTCTTGTAGGGTCCTTCTAGGGTCTCTTAGTATTCCAATATTGAAGTACATGATGGTGTTTCTATGCTAAATGAAATCTCTGAGTGACTAGTTTCTGAGCTCACTTTGTAGGGATAAGTGCTCAAATATTGAGCCCAAGATCTAGTCATAATATTGACACTAGCCTTAGATGATCTGAGGCTTTGTCAGTCATTCTTTCTTATGTGTTTACCTAATCTAACGTTCATTGATTTGATCACCTACCCTTCCATTTGTTTTAGAATGCACACACATTACACTGTTCTTTTATGTATCAATCACTTGTCCTTTTTTATGTTTCTTTGTGTGAGTCTTGTCTTTAATATCACAATGTGAGGAGTGACTTTTGTTTATCTTTCTTTCTCATTTGATCGCTTGATTATGTTTGTTCCTTTATGGTTATCATGTTTTTACTCCACTTATCAATCTTGAATTGAACTAATTAGGGTTCCTTAAACTTACTCCATTCTTTTCATCATGCTTATTAATCATTTTCACTTATGCAAAACTTATCCTAGGCTAGAACTAAATTAAGAGAACTAAGAAATTTTCTAACCTCAAGTCTCATTATCTAGATTTGCTCTTGTGCTCAGGAAGTTCATCCAATCCTTGCTCTACTCCAACAGCTTTTCATGCCTCTTGACATACTCACTTTTCTTCACTAGCCCTAGAAAAATCACAAATTTGGCCTCAATTTGACCTTAAGTTACTTGTAAATGAACATTCCTAATATGCATCACTTTCATTTGTCACCATAGATAGTCTATGTATCATGATGGATGGTGCCTATCATGATAGATGGTCTCTCTGTAACAACCTTTTTCATATTTCATGGAGTGTGTCTCTCATGATAGAGGATGCATCTATGGTGATAGACCATTTCTATCATCATTCACGAGGAATTTCTGTTGCAATAGATGTGTATATCATGATAGACTATCTATGCTTTATCAAGATAGACGGTGTCTAATGTAATAGTCGATGTCTATTTGACATTTTTCCATCACGATAGAGGGTGTCTATCATGATGAAAAAAAAAATTAATGGTTTTAATGCATTATGTGTTTTGTGGATGGGCTAGGAAGGTGTCTGTCATGTAGTGGATGAAAATGCAAATACCAACTTCCTCTATCTATGACAACAAATATAGATGATTGTTGTGAATTCCTTCTTTTAGTGGGTCGTGGGTTTGAATCTCAGAGGCCCTATCTTAGATGCTTGAAAGTATTCATCTTTTTTCACTCCCATAAAAAACTTGAGAAGGACATATGGTTGTGTACCTTTTGTGGGATAGGACACATGAGTGCATGTCCGATTGAGGTTAGATTGTATACCTCCATCTATATTCATGAGAGCTCAATCTACATCTATGAAAATACTTGGAATAGAAGAGAATGAACAAGTCTCGATGGAAGTTTGTGAGGAGAATGATGATGAGCCCAAGGCCTTCATAAAAGCTTGCCTAGACCTCTGATACCAATGTAATGAACTAGACTATTAGAGCCACCATGTGCTAGAGATATGAGCATCCTCCCAACCTTATGCATCTATATATAGCCATTCCAATGAACGAGGACTACAAATGTAACTAGGGACCACAATTTCATTTGTGATCTCCACCATTGCTTTAGCACCTTCCACTAAAGTCCATTAGTGGTAGCTATACACGTCACTCGACTTAAGTCTCTTTGGATTCAAGTTTATTCTCCTTAATTTGATTTAGAAGGTTCTAGAGCTCTTGCGACAAAGCTCTCTCCCCATTCTCCCCATTGGGCATTTAACGCAAGACATCCTCCTTGTGAACCTTGAGACTTAACCACTAAGCTGAGTGGATTACTTGATTTAGAGAGCATATGAACTCATGCTTAAATCCAATCTTGAGATCTTTGGCCGTAAATGAGAATAACCAAACAATGTTGGATTTTAGATATTTCTAAATCGATCCGACATATAAATCATGGAATTTATTTTATAAGAGTGAGATCACATATGAAAATGTGTTTTACGAGGCATTTGCAACAAATTGTGAGTTCTTTTCTAAGTTAATGAGCAAGCACCATTGACCTCAATGTTCATAGGATCAATGGAATACGTGTTTTAAGGTTTTCATATAATGGAATTTCAAATTCTTGTTTTATACTCGTTTAAGTCAGATTAAATTTATGTTTCATCAGAGAAGAGCACCATAATGTGTCTTTTTCTAACTTAATGAGCAAGTCTCGGTATTTAGTCTTGAGGTTCATGGTGGGAATGGAATACATGTTTGAAGAAATTCATATCTAGAGAATGATTCTCGATTTCTTTTTTCTATATATAACTTTTTTCAAATTAGATTAAAATTTTGTTTCATTAGACTATCAAAAACATAATGTGTGTTTCTAAAACCTAGTGAGCACCACTATTTGAGCTCACGCGTTGTGTACTATTTTGATTAAGAAATAAATAATCTTAATCATATATTTGGAAGTTTATGATTTGTCTCTTATTACTTTTTATTTTTCTTTCATTTCGACGTTTTAATTATGTTGCTAAGGAATAAAAAAGATAGTTAGAAAAGACATTTAGTTTTATGTGTTGAAAAAACGATTGTCGACGTAGCAATAATGTCTTATTGAAAAAGAACTTCCACGTGCTCTTATGTCCTACCATGAATTCAACGTAAGATTGGGTGCAGGTTCATCATTATGGACTGAGATATGAATGTTTTTTTCTATACGCTCCTCACTTTTCATGTTGTGCAGTTTTTAAAGAAACAATGGTAAGGTTAGTTAGGGTGTGGATGGATGTGGAGGTATTAAAAAGCATTTGGATATGACTATAAAAATTATATTTTACATTTATTTTGTGGAAAGAAAAGCCACGTAAAATAGGCCAAAGCCATATCATCCTACCTTTTAAGAAGTAGCGGGTGTCCAAGCAACTCGCGAGCTTTGACCACCCATTGCCCTATTTGGGTGCTACTTGAGTAATGAACACACACAACTCTTCTAACTAGTGAGAAATCTTGTTGTATTGCCTATGCGGAGGTAATATGCCACTCTTTCAATGTCTTGTAAAATCTCTTTCTCTTTTCATCCCTTGGTTTTGATAAGGAAAAAAGCATTATGATGTTCAAATTTGAAATCAGATCAGTTGATATATTACCTCCATCATATTACTACTAGAGGCCGTCTTTTCTTCATGTTATTCCAAATCGTGGCCGTCCGTTGGATAGGTATAACATGACTAATATTGTTGGAAAATGCATCGAATATTGCTTCACCAGTTCGAGCCCGCATAGCCTAATGGCTAACACCTTGGAGCAATGAGAGGAAGTCCTGAGTTCAAGTCTTCGCTGGACATGTTCATGAGTCTCTCATGCTGGGTGCCTGTATGTTATTAGGTTGGTTGCGTGTGTCAATGTGTATTTCCAAACTCATTGTACTCTCGAAAAAAGAAATATTGGTTCAGCATGGAGGACCTGTCCACTCCTTATAGGGTCATGTAATATCTATCGTTAGTGACTTGACTTGATTTTGAAGCTCGTTCCGTATTTCCTTTTTTTCATTTTATTCCAAAGCAAGTGGCAGGGTGTCTTTTTTTTTTGTTGTTAAAATGGAGGTTCAGCGGAGGCCTACTCCCTCGGACTTTAACTTTGAAATTGCAACTGTACAAGGAAGGGCATAGTACCCATGGGACTCCTCTTATCCCACAAGAACAGGGATTTACAAGACTAGGTTAAACGGCGATCACAACTATCGCAGGGATGAACAAACGATGACCAACAGCCACATACAACAGCTTTTTCCAAGATTCATATGTCCCTTACATATTGCTGCCAGAGGGTTGAACCCTCGGCCCCGCCCCAACCACTAGACCAAGGTGTCGGTTCGGTATATTGTCCGGAGATGCATTAAATAGCTGCTTTACCATGCAACACCTGTCTATTACTTATAGGCTCGCGACAATCTACTGGTTGGAATTCGTGTGATTGGCACACGAGGAGAAGATGACGATGAGCTCGATTCTGATGCTAGTCTTCATCATCCTCGCTGGGCTTTGGAAGCTTGCGTGTGTCATCCTCAGACACAAGCGCGCGTCGCTTATCGAACGCCTACATCCTCTGCGAAACAGATATGCCATTTTGATTCACTTCTGCTTCGTAGACTTTCCCTTCATTTACAGGCGCTCGCTCGAATATGGCCTGTTTCGCACCTACGCCATACCTTCTATTTCCAGTGTCCTTCACAAATCCGGCAATTTTTCTGCAAACGCCTCCAAGCGCTATGACGACACAGACATTCTGGTGGGTGAATTGCTCATGCATCACATTGATGGAGATCGAGCCTCCACTGCATTGCGACGGCTGAACTTTATCCACTCTCAATTTAAGATCAGCAACGCCGATTTTCTGTACGTCCTTTCAATATTTGTTCTGCAACCGTTAGACTGGATATCCAGGTTAGTTCTCTGGCTGTTTGTGATCATTCGGTTGTGTGTTTTCCAAGTTCTCTGGCTTTGTGCACATGTCAACAACTGTGTCCTAGAGAGAGAGAGAGAGAGAGAGAGAGAGAGAGAGAGAGAGAGAGAGAGAGAGATGCGTATGTGGGGGGGCTGGTAAGGAGGAGTTCTTCATAACATTTTGTATCACTTATCTACGAGAAAGGAGTGTTGTGTGCTTTCTGGGTGCACTCTAGGAAACTATGATTGCCATCAAACGAAAAAGATGTGCCGGAAGGCTTCCATGGTTGTCACGGAGGTAGCACACCAGACCATGAACATTTTGTCATTGTTATTACTGTAAATGTTCCAAGACGATCACAGACGAGAAAGTTCCCATTGGCCTGAACAGACGCGAAGGTTAGGAGATTCTTCGTTGTTGTTAATGGTCGTTCATGGAAGGCCTTCAGGTATAGGAAGCAGTTGTTGTGTAGCCGATGGTTCAGAACAGGGACGTTGAATGCTGGCAATGGCAGGAGGACTCGAAGTGATGGAATGGGAGGTTATGGATATGGTGGAGAAGAATTCTTTTACATGTACAGTCTCCATAGTGAAGGTGTCTTTCTGTCTTGTATTCAGGTATGGGTATCGAGACGCGACAGACGCAGAGAAACTGGCAATATTTACAGCATGGCACGACATTGGTGTGCGCATGGGGATCGAAGCCATACCGTCCACAATCGAAGAGCTTGCTGAGTACAAGGAAGCATATGAAAGAGAGAAAATGCTATACTCGGATACAAACAACGAGATTGCCGAACGGACAATGGAGCTGTTTCTGAATGAGGTACCTTCGCTTCTTCGGCCTCTTTCGCGTACATTGGCATATGCATTCATGGATGACCGTCTGCGTAAAGCAGTGGGATATGCGAAGCAGCCAGAATGGTTGAGTACATTTGCTCACATGATTATGAGGTTCCATGGATATGCTATCACTTGGATGCCACCAAGGCCTTTGAGTAGAGCTGTACCACGCGTTCCTCCTGGCTGTCCTGCCCAGCAAGCTTCGCCTTTTGATCCATGTGAAACTCGTCAGCTGCTGTATCACGTATATAAACCATACAACTACACAGATGGATACAGGGTTGATGAAGTTGGTGCTATGAAGCCTGGGAAACTTGGAAATCCGTGCGCCGGAAAACTTTTCCTGCCCCTCTCTGAATGCCATAATCTTCCCTGGGATAGATGCTTATCAGCAACACCGATTCAGTCTTGAAAGCCTGCTTTGTTCCTCATGCTTGTGAACTGTAAATGTGTTGAAACGTTACATTTTAAGCGATATTGAAGTAGCTTGCAGGTTAAGTCTGGCACCATTGAAGTATGTATTTTACTGTAGTATACAAATTTATGTAACAGTCTCTCTCTCTCTCTCTCTCTCTCTCTCTCTCTCTCTCTCTCTCTCGTCCCCCCCCCCTCTCTCTCTCTCTCACACACAGACGCACACACAATGTGCGTGTGACATCCTCTAGAGTTTAATGACATCTTTTCTATCGGAGCTGAAACGGTGCTACAATAGTTCATTCGGACGCCCGGTTTCTTGGCAGCGCCGGTTCGTCGGTGTCCTTCATTGACTTAAGAGCATAATGCTGTTTTGGATTAATGGTGTCCTGTTGTTTGGGATCAATGTTGTTTGCCGGCACAACTACACGTGTGATTGCTGTGAGTTGAGAGGTTACATTTGTGACATATGGAAATCATGAATTTTGACCTCAACAGCAATTTTCTAGTGTACAAGGATGGTTGATTATGTGCACATGTATGCAAAAATGCGAAAACGAAGCTATCGTGACATATAGATATCATGAATTTTGACCTCAAAAGCAATTTTCGAGGGTACGAGGAGGGTTCATTATGTGCAAATACATATAGAAATGCAAGTGTACGTTTATATGATTCATATATCTCTTGAATGCGAAGTGTACCTTGCATTCATCTACTCAGAGATATGATAAATTAATTTGCTGGTCCAGATATATGGATTACCTACATGATGAAAATAAATATATATCCACGGGTGTTATTTTGTGCATATATATGCTATGGACATAGTAATAATAGATGTGTATGCATATTCATGACTACGGATTTCCATGTGTCAAAATTCATGTTTATATGACTCAGCCTTTCACGTAAATCCATGAGTGCTTCAATGAGGAAATATGTTTGTATTCATTCATAGCTATATAGTTATATGTATGACTTATTCACTTATCCAACCATTTAGATTGTATTTTTCACATTAAGTTTGAGGAGTCTCCAATTTCTTGCAACAACTGCACTTATCAATGTTCTGATTCTAGTCATCTTTGCAACTAGTGAGAATGTTTCCTCATAGTCTAGACAATGATTTTGTGAGCATCCTTTGGCAGTTAATCTTGCATTTTGCAACCATTTACCCTTTTGATTGGGTGACATTGGAACCAAATCCCAAGTATCCATCTACTTCAATGCATCTATTTCTCCTTTCATGGCCTTTCCCAATTAGCGTTTCCCTTTGCCTCTTCATAGGTTGAGGGTTCTTCTAAAATTGATTTCCTTTGCCAAGTAGATTGAATGCTTTGTAACAAATGTGGAACCATATCTATACCTTTCTGGTTATCTCTTATCTCTTGTTGAAGGTTTATAGAACCTATAATCCATCTGAACAAAACAAACCATCAGGATGTTTTTGATCAATTGGCATCCATTGGAGAGCTGATTGGAGAAGAGGCTATCATGAGGAAAATTCTCAATGGGATTAGAGGTGACAAGCAATGGCAATCTTTCACCACAGCCTATGATCTTATCATGGATGTGCAAACTTCAAACTTAAATATCTTTCTTGGATAACTCTTCAATCAAGAGGCCAACAATAGCTTAAAGGAAGGTAACTCCTATCATGGTAATTCAAATAGTGCCCTATATGCAAACAAGAAGGACAAGAAGCTGAAAGGCAAGAAGAAGAAAGAAGATGAAGAGGAGACTTTAGAAGCCAACTTTGCAGGCAAGAGCAAGTGGAAAGAGAAGAAGAAAGCACCAAAGGATGACACGACCAAAGCCCAAAATGTTCAACCTTGTGCCATCTCTACCAAGAATAACCACACCACTTAAAATTGTTGGTTCAATGGGAAGTCTGAGAAAGGAAGTGGATGAGGTGGATATGGCAACAATACATGTAGAGGTGAACACAACTTCAACAATAACAATAGAGGCCATAATTGATGGGACTACAATAATTATTCTGAAGATCAACAACATGAAGACTCATCGCTCTTGATGAATCTAAGCCACAAGGAAGGTAAAGAAGATGATTATTTATTCTACATAGATTAAGGATGTTCAAATCATGTTGCAAGAAACATAGCTCTCCTATATGATTTGGAAAGTCCAAAGCATAGACATGAAATTCAAACCGGGGATTGATAATGTCAAAGCTTCTAATGGCAAGATAAATATTTTGAGCAAGGTACTCTATGTTCCCACTATTACAAAAAACCTAATAAATGTAGGCAGGGTAGTTGAAAAAGGCTTGGAATTTAGGTTCACCCAACATGGATCTTTTGTGCAAGATCCATGTGAAGGCTTGAAGAGGATAGCCAGAGGTAAGAAGCATGGTAGGCTCTTTACTTTTGAAGTAGGAGAAACCAAAAACATAGCTCTATTCAATTTTGGATCTCAAACCCTAAGTGTTCTTGAAACCCTAAGTGATCCTGAAGTGTGGCATAAGAGGCTAGCTCATGTGAATGAAAGAACCATAAAGGATATATAGTGGGATCAAAGTGCTCTCGGTTTTCCAAACATATCAAAGCAATACATGATCAATAGATGTGATGCATGCCATATTGGAAAGGCACAAAGACAACCATTCAACCACAAAGGCTATATCCACAATAAGTTATTTGACCTAGTATATATAGATGTATGGGGGCCAAGCCAAGAACCTTCATCGGCAAGATTAAGGTATTATGTCTCATTTATTGATAACCATAGTAGATTGACTATTCTATAATTTATCAAGAGTAAGAATGAATTTTTTGATTGCTTCAAAAAGTATCTAGAAACACCCATCTCTGTACAGAGCCCCGTAGGGGCACACATCAAGGAAAAGCACGTAGGAGGGAAGGAGGAACCAAGGGATTGATTCTCAATCAATCAATCATAAACTAGATTTGATTTAAACTGTCTCTTTTCCTAGATTATAAGAAAAGATTCCAATCAATCTAAATGAGCAAATATGCCTTATTTGGAATTTAGATTCATGCAAAAAATTCATGGCCATATCATCAAGAGTCTATATAAAGAGTCCAAAACATTTCCACATTAGGGAGATTGGGGATTTGAAGCAATACTTATACTCTTTAATCATTGCTTGGTGTCATTTCTATTCTCTACTCCTTCTTCCTTAGACTCAATCAACTTGCAGAGATTGTTGCTCTCTCTACAAAGCTTCAAATCCCGGGTTTAAGCACTCATTGCAAAGATATTACTATCTAGTTTATGTGTACAAATTTTTAGAGCATCTGACCTATTAATTTCAAAGGAATTCAAGTGTTTCATTGTTGGGATCATTCTCTACAACTCCCTGAAAAATCAAGATAATAATAGTTTAGTGCTAAGGTGATTACTCGTTCTTTAGATTAACCATTTATGCAATTTAGCAAGATAACCCTATGTATGATGCTCCCTTAAGAGAAATTTTTCCAATTGTTACTATGTTGGTTGTTCTTAGTGTTTAAAGTCACAACCTCCATGCATCTTTAAAAAGGTTTTTGTGAGATAGTCAAGGTTCAAGTTATCTCTTTTGCATCAACTTGTTCTTGTTGATGTTCCAAAGTAGGTATTTGGTTTTATTGCACTAACCACAATCCTACAAGGTCCTTTTTACATATCCAAAGATTTAGGTCTGGTGCTATGCTGGCTTTCTAGACCGACTTCACCACTTTACAACTCATCTTTCCAAGCCTCTCCAAGCTTCTCTAACTTCTTTCAGTGGTATCCGAGCAACTTGAAGATGGGAGATGGCTTTCCATCAATGCTTGAGAAGCTTGATAGACACAACTATGCTACTTGGCAAATCAAAATGGAAGCTTATTTGCAAGGAAGAAATCTACATGGGATTGTATCACGTGATGAAGCAATGCCTATTCCAAGATCCAAAGGAGAACCTACTCAAGAGGAAATAGATAGGCTAAGAATTTGATGTGCAAGGGATGTGCAAGCAAGATCATACATACTCAACTCTATCTTTGATTTTCTATTATCACATATTCGAGGATGCAAGATATCTCAAGAGACTAAAGACGCCCTACAGACCTTTCTTTTTTGCTAGTACAAAACAAGAAAGAAACATCTTTGTAATGAGTTCAACCAGATGAAGTTAAAGAACCAAACACCTTGTGATGTCCAACACTAGGTTTTCTTCCATACCATGCTTCATAAGGATTCATACCATGGAGTGATTTGGATGGTAGTCTATTGAAAAGGTACACAATAGCTGAAATAGCCTCTTCCCATAGATAATATGGAAACCTCTTCTCTTCAAGCATTGTTATGGATGATCCAACCAATTTCTTGTTTCTTGTCTCGGCAATTCCATTCAATTGAGGAGAGTACTTGGTAGTCACTTCCCCTTTGATACCTTTATCCTGCAAGACTCTTTGGAGAAGTAGTCTCCCACTCCATCTGATCTAAGCTTCTTGAGTGATCTACCTTTATGATTCTCCACATGTTAGTGATCAACGAATTAATGCAAAGAAAATATGTGCACATAAGTGTTATTCTTCAAGGCATATCCATAGCACCCAAATAATGGATCTGATGTAGAGTATGTCCACCTCAAGCATAATGAAAACTTGATGTTTCAACAAGAATAATCCCTGATCTTCATTGGAAGGGAAAGCCACTTGGCTTCAAGAAGAAGAGAGACAATGGGATGGTTGCTATTGTACAACATGTTTTCACAATGGCAACTATGAAACTTGAAAACTCTAGCAGTATGAGATATCCTATGAATTGTAAGTATTACTCTACAATATTTTATGTTTTCTTGTGTAGGATATATTTATGAACTATTTAGATGTGTTTTTGTTTGTTTCAGATATATTTCCTTCTACTTTGGTGGAAGAGCAACCACTTCATAGTCTTACAGGTACTTTCCAGGCATTGCATGCAGATGTTGGTGCACTAGTCTTTCCAAATATATCTCCTGCGCAACTTTACCATGATAGAGTATTCCTTTACACACATAGATATATTGTACCCTCTACAATGAATGGTTTTGTAAGGTTAGAGAGAATTGAAGTACATTCTCTTCTTAGCTCGGAGTGGCCAAAACCTGATATATGGTCCGTATCATCTTTGAAGCAAAAGATGGTAATAGATATACATGACTCTTTGAAATTCACAAAAGTGTCTAGGTCTGTAGGTTTGCACTGGTCTTTTCCCATTCATTGTTTTATATATTTATTCCAAGGATTCTCATTCCAAGAGACTTCCACCATGTTCATATGTAAAGATATCACATATGAGCAAGTCAAAAGTCTTCTTGGTGAAAATTGGGGTTTGATGGAAGGAATTGCAAAAGGTGATAAATATCTTTGTAAAATAGATGGAACAGGTATAGGATTTTGATATTTGAAACAACGTACTTCATTATACATCAGATTCTACTATGATCGTTGGATGTGCAAACTTGGCAAATGGATACCATTTCAAAGTTCATAGGGATCTTTGCATTCATTTGAATTAAAGCTTAGATCGCCCAATAATGAAACAGAAACTATTTTAGTGAATAATCATTGGACCTTGGCTAACCTGAGAGAAAACTTTATGATTATGGGGTTTGAAGGACTAACTCAATCCAAATTCAAAATTCAAGGACATAAGGTGAGAAATGTTTCATGCTTTTGTTAAAGTAATCTTTTCATTATTGTTTATTTTACTTTAATGACTTCAATTTCTTGCAAATTGATTACAGATGGGCAAAATAATGGAATACAAAATGAAAGTCCTTGTAGATTGGAGAAAAAATGGCACAGAACTCTCATTGTCATAGTTCTTTTGCAACCTGATAATGTCACTTCTTGGGCCCTAGTCATTGTATCTCATAGTTTTTGCACTTTCAAGAACCTTGTAAAAAGTAAGACAATTGATTCATGTTAGATATTGTATATACCTTCTTCTCTGCAATGGTAATTTCAAAACTTTTGGAATGTCAAAAAGTCTGTTCACTACTTTGAAATGTGGTTGTTCATGTTTTTTTCTGTGCATTATTTTGTCATCAAAAACACATTTTTTGAAATTGCACTTCTTTATTCTATACTTTCAAAAGTGGACCCAATCAGTTTAAAAACTTGAAACTGCTATAAAAATGGTTCTATGTGCTCATTTCTCACATTTGCACTCTCAAAGAGTTAGAAAGCACAGACTACAAGCCTCTAGAATTCTCCCCCGCCAGCAATGGCTGCTAGCACTTCCACTCCCATGAAATCTCCTCGAGATCTATTCATGGAGTTTTTGGATACTACAAAGTACAATGGTCATACGGATTTGTATGACCTAGTCTGTAGAGTCCCTAATCTTGAAGGAACAATAGCCATGAACTCCGATGTGATCGATGAGATCACAGATTTTATGGAATTCTATATCTTAAGATATGCCATAGATATTCCAGCATATGAGTGTAAATGGGTCCCCTGTGACCTGCTTTTCTACATTCATAAAGGAGATGAGGTGTTTGCGAAGCGCTTAAAGCATTTCATGGCTATTGTTGAGGCTTCAGGGCACCTGTTAGATGACACAGTGCCCTCAATTAAACAATTAAATAAGAAAAGAAAAATGGGAAGAAAATATCTTTCCTACATAGCAACAACCATCTTTTTTGTCAATGAGCCCTAACCTTCACCCATGGACCTACCCCATCTTGTTACTGGGGGTTTTGTAGATGACAAGAAGGAACGCGAGAGAGAAGCTCTCAACTTATTAGAAGAGAGTCAAAAAATTCCCAGAGAATTTCCTCAAGGAGTAGTGGACAAATTAAAGGAAGCCAGTACACAGAACAATCCACCCTCCAACTTAGACCCCGTGGAACCCACTCTACCATAGGTAGAGATGGAAATGTTTTCAGTTATACTTATCGAGGGAGAGGAATTTTTGTTTCTGCACGATATTGAGAAGGCATTCGGTCTACACCTCGACGAATGCCTTAGTATTTTCTGCTCGACCTCGGATGTTCCCATGGACAACACTTCTGACATTATCGAAAAGGCAACAATTCCACTTGGTGATTCAGTTGCGGACACCATTGCATTTGTGTGTGAAGAGATTTTGAGCCATGCCAACCAAGATGCCACTGAAGAAGATCTCGCCACAGCAAGGGAAAGAATTTTGGAGAACAAGATTCCAACCTCCCCTGTTGTGGAGCAAAGTGGCATGGCCCATTCATGGATTCCACTAGATGCAATGGGAAGAGGAGAGGATGAAGATAGGCTTCAAGATGTAAGCCTCTACTGACATTTATGGTTGTCTTATATTCATGCAAGATGTATCTATTTAATTTTATGATTTTCTATGTGCAGGAAACAATTGAAGTGGATAAATTTGCAGCACAGAGTGGTGGTGACCGTGTTTCCCGGGGCCATGTCTCTTCCTTGGCACAATACATCAGAAAATTGCCAAAGGAAGATTTTGTCATAATCCACAAGGACTTTTCCCCTCAAGGACACTTCATGACTTGGTGTCTGAAGGCCTTGAGGAAAGTTTTGTGCCTATCTACAATAATGTAAGGGACCAATTGTATATTTCTAGTTAGGAAGTCCCTTGCCCTTACTACCCTAGGAGTTAACTTTAGAGGAAAAATATTAGGTCTTATAGGAATAGCTTTACGTCTTGGATTGACAGACCCTCAGTTAATATCCCAATCAGTTTCGACTTACCAATTGCCACTATCTTTTTAGAGAAGAAAGAATGTAGTGGAGAGGCTCAAGGCCAAGAGCCAATTGTAAATACGTTATAATACCAATTATTGTTTTTCCAATTTCCATGTGCATTCAATCTATTATATCTTTATGGTTTTGAAAATCTCATAACTTTTGGACAGTTTAATCATTCTTTTTCCATTATTTCTTGTAATTTGTGTTGCCCAAAATGCATGCAATGGCCTAGGAATGCAAATAAAAGGCCTGCCATAGAAATGCGGGGAGGCCATCCTATGCACTAGGTTACCTATATTGCAAGTTTATCTCCCGCAATTAGCATATTCACTTGGGGAATTGTGGAAGACTCTTCTTATGTGCAATAATTAGAGAAAGTTAAGACTCCTCTGGGTGCATATAAGCATGTAGTAGTAAATAAGTACATGTATGTTCATAAACATTGTTTAGCTATTGGTCAGGGGGTTAGCATGCAGTGCACTCTAGCCAAGGCCAATCATATGCCCCAATGTGCATGGCATGTGTTTCCATGGCTTGGAAATGCCAAAAAAAGGCATGCCACAGAAACGCGGGGATAGGCCCTGCAAAACTTTTGCAGGGCCCATCCCCGCGTTTCTGTAGCAGGCCTTTTTTGGCATTTCCAAGCCATGAAATGTGTTAAATAGCATTACCACTTACAACAAGTACCGAAAAAAGAATGATACAACTATGAAAAACACTTCAAAGAGGTACTGGAAAAAGACACCTAGAAACATAGGAGAAATAAACTTCAAATCATGTACACTAAGAGATAAACACTTGGGAAAGCAAATATGAGAAGACAAAGATTATATTCATCATTTGGGATTTACAAAATATTCATCATATGGGATATACAAAAGGTTCTCCAAACAAGGGAGTACAAATTTTTGTTAAGGGTTATTCCCTCTAATTCTACTAGCTAGCTACAAATCTTTAGGTTGTATTGTCACTCTCTTTGCATGGATGGCACATAGGTTAGAGTCCTCCAACATTGATATAAGATACGTTGCAGCTTCTTGGAGAGCTTCAATGGCTATCCCTTGGATACAAAGTCGAGCGCAATAGCGTTGGATCTCTTCCTTCAGAACTCTTGCAAATGACTTTCGTGGAATAAGAAGCTCCACAGACTTTTGATAGTGTCGAATCTCGGCAAAGGCTCCGATTTGCTTTCTGCACCTTTGTGGTGCTCTTGCGTTTGGGGGGATGTTGGGTTATGGTCGTTGTGGTCTACCACGTGGTTGATAGTTCTTCTTTCTTCTTGGAGGACGCCTAGATGGTCCTCCCTATCATTTACTTCCTCTGCCCGACCTTGCTCTCTTTCTTCATCGGTTACTTTATTCATCTGAGGAACTTGATAAATTCGATGTCTCAATCACAACTTCCCTATGTCCTTTTTGTTTGGGCCTTGCCTTGATTGGTGTCCTGACTAGGGGCTCATCATCAGATGTGGGAGGGGAATAATTTATTTCTTGGGATACATCTCTCTCTGGTGAAGCTTCATCGCCCTGCGATGGAATGCTACCGAACTGTGTCCCTGCACCCGAGCTTCATCTGGAAAAGTGGCTTGTGGTTCGACGCTTCTTGTGGGGTGTCAACCATGTTGGGTGCTGAGTACCTTGCACATGGCTAGGATAGACAACATGATCCTTCCTAGTAGTCTCCTTTGTGGGTGCCATTCTCTTAGGTTGTAAAGTGGTAAAATGAGGAAGGACACCTCTATTAATAGGCTTTCACTTAAGAATTGTCCTATTCACATTTAAATGGATAAAAATTAGTTTTAAGACATTAAAAGTATATTCACAAAAACAATAAAATTTTATTTGAAGTGAAAGGGGTTATAAAAACCTTGAAAAGAATAATGCATTTTTAGAGTTTGGAAACTATTTCCAAGCAGAACCCTCATGGACTCTTTGTGCATGCCATTGGGCAGGATGTACAGGTCTTGATGATGACATCCACTTCTCTTTTGCAATATCATGTTGTAGCTTTCATGTAATCTTTGCTATTCGTGACTCACATGCTAGTTCCATTACATATTTTCTCGCGAATGTCGCACGAAGAAACCAATTGAACATTTCTTCTAAATAGTTTGATTGGAATAGACCACCCCCATGATGAGTGTTTTTAAAGTAAACACCTCTAGCCCTGTAATGTGAAGAATATGCTATGATCTGGTCAATAAGATATACACATAGTGTTTAAGACCAAATAAAAAAATATAAGCGAAGCTTACTATGTAATGTGTAATGTTGCTTTCTCCCCAAGATACGATGAATGACTATGTAAACTCCTTCAAAGTCACTTGGAATAATTCTCGTTGTGAAGCATTAGTGGAAACCAAACACATCAAATGTAACAATTGATGGAATGATGAACAAACCTTCTTTCGCTTGTTAATGAGATCAACCTGACTATCATTGTCTGTTGTAATTGAACAGAGGTCCTTCCAAAGCTCCCATTTCCCATCATCTTGACTATTCACATCTCTTTTAAAGAAATGTCTTGCCTTCTTCCCACTCATTGAAACTCGTCGTAAAATCTCTTGAGACTCACCTTACTTCTTAACAACTAAAGATACGTGGCCACCATGACAACCTATAGAATTCAAAAGATCTTCTATTCTTTGGATTGCTATTGTAGACCTCTCTAGTGGTTTCATTGCAAATGCATATTCAACATGGAGCTTCAAAAGCCTATCAAAGATCCTCATGAATGCATGCAAAGTACAAAAGTGAAGATTGACTAATGGAAATGGGATAATGGGATTCCAATCATTGCTTATTTTATCACGAGTCTGTTCCTGTAACATTGGACACCTCAAAAGTGATATCTCCCATTCCCTGTGATTTGATGAGTCTGTTTCATCAATTTCTTCAGAGTCATCAACTCTCATCAATGCCCTTGCAGGTTTAGACTGTCTCTTAGATCCTTTGTAACCTTGTGTACAATATGGGCAAGGATAGAGAGAAGATGCTCCTTGTTTACAACCTAACGTGCATTTTATACTCTTAAGGTCTCCACCCAAATGCCATTCTACCTCAAAATCACCTATATCATCTACGAAAAGCTTTTGCCCATGCATTTGAGAAGAGATTACTTTCGTAATCCATGGACTCCTACTAAAAATCCACGAAATAACATTGTTTGTTTCTTTGGGAACTTCTATAGCACCTAACCACCAAATATCTCTCTCTAATTGCACACTGTAAGTCAAATGGTCCCTCCCTCCTAAAGTTTAATCACTCATTGTATGGTCCATAATTTCATTCATTAGCGTCATACTCAACCTTTCTAGTCGCCAACCCTTTATGATTTGACACTCATCAAGCTTCAGTATGGACTTTAACTTAACATTACATTCTGCACAAAAGAGAAAACATTATCTTAATATGACACTTGAATGCAATAAAATTTCAACACCAAATAAAATGTAGTAGCGGTACCTTTGATTGTCAAACTATAAAAGTGAACCATTGCTTGTTGAAGCTTCTGAAGATCCACAAATATATTGTTGAATTTAGTGTAAGTAAATCCTTGTGTAGATAGGAGTTTGGATTGCTTCTTGGGAATATTTGGATGATACACAGAGGCAGGCATAGTTTCTTCTATGAATATATATTGTCCAATAGTACGAGTCACATCCCCATTTGAAGTTTTTTTATTCATAGACACTTTATATGGGCATGGGAATATACTTTGAGAAATACCTTGTGATTGTAAGGCTTGCTTAAGAAGGCTGTACATTGCACTATACCCAATTCTACTGATGCCCGTTTCGTCACATATTGCCTGCACATCTTGCACTGTGATAAGATTTAACTTCTTTGAAAACTCAGCTTCAACAACAACTCTAATACACTTTCCTATGCGTGAGTCTAAAGCAGGAGTGATTTCTTTGGTGTTTATACAACTATTCATCAACTTGAATTGGTCTTGTGTTGTTGATGAAGCAGTTATGTCTTGAATAAACGACCTACACAATGAAAGATTCCATTACAAATCTTCATTAAAACATATAAAAGTAAAACAAACACTCACCTTGTTGCATATATACGTTGTTTGGGTGCTCCATCACCTTTTGAAAGAGCTTCAAAGGATGAGAATTCTCTTTTCCTGTGTCTCATACCAAGTGGAGTCTCTTTCACCTGCTGGAGATTGGTAGTTAACTCTGGAATTGTGGTTTATTTTGCTTCAATATCCTGTTCCAAATCTGCAAGCTGTTTTTGTAAAGATATGATTGTGCTTTCTAAAGTGACCATCCTCATATGATGGATGTGATATTATTGGAACCAATACTTAGCACTAGCAAGTAAATGTGTAGATAATCACTTGCAGTAACCTAATAGTCCAGCTTCACCTACACCAATGAACTGAAGTAAAGTTGAGAGGTTATGGAATATTGGATGGTAAGAAGATATTGGATCAAGAGGATATAGTGAACCATGAGCCCAAAGATCAATAATTTTTTCTCAAGCTGCACGACGTTCATTTTTAGAATTGGCATCATTGTTGCATCGTGTATTTGGAGCAAACTCTCTAGGCATACGAACATGGATACTTGTTGATGCAGGAGCATGTGGATGTTCTTCTGTGAAGTTTGTGATACATGTCACCACCATCTTTCTCTGCTTAAACAAGAACAAATTAAGCTTAATCCCTAAAAATTAGGGATCCTTACAAGACCCATGCAAGGTTCATTTTTTCCCCTAGTGCAATCTAATCCACATAGCTTCTTATGTAGCATTTGCTAATCCCCTGTATTTAGCGTCCGTTGAAGATAGAGAAACACTTGGTTGCTTCTTAGAAGACCATGAGATGGGTTTATCACCTGCAAAAGATAAATAGCCAGAAGTACTTCTTCTATAATCCTTACATCGTGCCCAATCTGCATCTTAGTAGAACTTAATGTCAAAATCTGACGTGTATGGGAAGTAAAGACCTTTATTTTGAGTACCTTTGAGGTACTTCAGAATTCTTTTAGCAGCTTCCAAGTGAGGTGATCTAGGTTTATGCATGAATTGGCTCAGAACACTTACTCCATAACATATGTCAATCCTTGTTAGTGTTGCATAGTTTAGAATCCCAACTATGCTTTGATAACCTACAATGTCTTCAAGCAAATTACTTTCATGAGCACTAAATTTATGATTTGCCTCTGCAGGAGTGCTAGCTACTTTTGCATCCTCCAAGTGGAATTTCTTTAACATGTCGTGCACATATTTCCTTTGAGTGATGTAGATTCTAGAGTTATTCTATACCAACTCGTCTAAGAAAATATTTCAAAAACCCCAGGCCACTGATCTTAAACTCCTGCATCATTTGGTTTTTGATTTGTTTGATGCCATTGGTATCACTACCTGTAAGAATGATATCATCCACATATAGACATAAACATATCGTTTCTGAATTACTCCTCTTGATAAACAAAGAAGAATGTGCTTTGCTCATCATGAATCCTTGGTCTTGAAGGTAGGTTGACAACCTATGGTTCCATGCGCTAGGTGCCTGTTTCAAACCATAAAGGGCTTTCTTTAGTTTGCATACATGATTTATCTTTCTTGGATCTTCATAGCCAAGAGGTTGAGCCATGTAAACCTCCTCTGAAATCCACCCATTGAGAAAAGCAGTTTTCACATCTAGGTGATACATATTCCAATTTCTAGATGAAGCTACACTCACCAATACTCTGATTGTTGGCATTTTAGCCACTGGTGAAAAGGTTTCTTCATAGTCAACTCTATGGGTATGTGCAAAACCCTTAGCCACAAGCTTAGCTTTGTACCTACTTATGGATCCATCTGAGTTCCTTTTGATTTTGTAAATCCACCTAGAACCAATTACCTTCATTGATGCTTTCCTGGGTGCTAGCTCGCAAGTGTCATTCTCCTTCCTTTCTGCTTTGGTACTTGCATCTTCATATGAAGAAGGTTATTCAAGTGATGAATCCTTAGCAAGATAAATAGAATGATCAGTGACTAATGAAGTATCATACCATATCTGATTGGCTTCTTACTCTCTCTTTGTGATCTCCTTAAGCCTTGGTTGGATGACTCTGGTATGTCCTTTTTGATTTCCATGCTCTAAACTCTTCCAAGTGGATGGTGTCCTCATCATCTATCTTCAATTGTGCTTGGCTCCTCCTTGATGAGGCTTGGAATTACTTCTTCCAAGTCATATGGCAATTTGACCTTCCTGCATTCACTTTCAAACCAAGCATCATTCTCATCAAACACAACATCTCTACTGACCATAAATCCTTTGCTGGATGGATTATAAAACCTATACCCCTTTTGATTTATATCATAATGAAGATGCATTTCTCTACCTTAGGGTCTAACTTACCTTTGATTTGAGATGGAACATGCACATAAGCAACACAACCAAATATTATGCAATGTTCAAGTGATGGTCTCCTACAATTCCATGCCTCATAGGGAGTCATCCCATCAAGGGACTTAGAAGGTAACATGTTAAGAAGATAAGTGGCAGTAGACACAGCCTCTGCCCATAAGTAATTTGGCAACTTCTTTTCATTTAGCATAGATCTAGCTGCTTTCACAATCAATCTATTCCTCCTCTCTGCTACTCCATTTTTCTTAGGAGTATATCTAGTTGTGATCTCTCTCTTGATACCTCTATCTTGCACAAATGCATCAAACTCATTGGAGAAGTACTCACCTCCTCCATCTAACCTTATCCTCTTTAAACTTTTTCCTCTTTGATTTTCCACAAGTGCAAGATATTTTTCGAAACAATTGAACACTTCATCCTTATGTTTCATGAAATATAGGATAGTCCACCTACTGAAATCATCAATATATGACACATAGTACCTTGAGCTTGAAATTGAAGGGTCCTTGCTTAGTCCCCACACATCTGTGTCGACACGTTCCAAGTAATCCTCATGCATATAGCCTTTCTTTGTAAAGGGTAACCTGTGTGATTTATCAAACTCACATGCACCACATTTATAGATCATATGTTGCTTGGACATATTAGGTATCCAAGTACACATTGATCTCTACATATCTACTTGAATGTTCTCTCACCAATGTGTCCTAGTCTCTTGTGCCATATCTCTAACTCAGACAAGGTTTGATCCTTATAATATTATAAAGTGCAATGTTCCTAGTGTCCTCAAACTCAAATGTAAATAATCTATCTATTTTCTCTCCTTTTGCAATTCTCCTAAATCCATGTTGGGGGTCCTCCACAAAGGCTCCAAACTTATTGAACCTAACCTACAAACCCTTTTCCACTATGTGTCCAAGACTCACTAAATTGTTTGTGATAGTAGGTATATAAAGAACTCTACTCAACGGATTCTTATTCCCATCAGAAGTTTTGATATTTCATACCTGGACAACTAAATGCTTGGTATCATTACATATCTACACTTGGTGCTTTCCCTTGGGCTCTTCAAGATATGAAAAGAGAGCTATATTTCCTGCTACATGGTTTGAACAACCTGAGTTAATATAGAAGAGATGCTCATAATTCATACCTTGTTTTGAGGTCATGTTCATAATAAGAAGAGAATCCTCTTGATCCTCTATATAGATGTTGAAGTCTTTTCTTGATTTGTATCCTCCTTGATAATTTTTTTTGTAGTTGTTGTTGAAGTCATGGTTGTAACCTTGATTATGATTGTATCTTCCTCTTGATTGTGAGTAGCCATGTTATATGGAGTCAATGAATGGAGGAGGTGTGAACCACCTCTTAAGTCCATTTAGATGGATTTACACATGAGTGCCATGTGGCATCCATGTGTAGCTCAGAGGACTCATTCAATAATTGAGAGAGAGAGAGAGTAAATGGAGTAGTACGCGGCTGGGCGGTCAAGATAATGAAAATCTCCATGCGACGTCGAAGCCTGAGCTATCAGACGATCTCGAAACGTATGCAGAAGATGAAAAAAATTGGGGAGCTCATCGGAGCACATAGGCACACGATAGTAGAGTACAGGGATGTGGCATTGGTTTCTGAGCAGTACCGGTCAACAGACGCACGCGCCTGTGATGGCGACAGGGTGCCTGAGCCGATACAGCGACAGAGAAGACGATTCACACACGCAGGCGTCTGCCAGTCAGCCCACGAAGGAGCTTTGCTCCTCCTTCCCCACTCCAAGATGGAATAAACCAACGTATGCTTTTGTTTTTAAAGGGAGCTCCTCCGACTGCAGCACCCATATATGGGATAAAAGTCCCCTCGATCAACAGTCCTTCCTTGTGACAGTGAACTCAAGCTAAGCAAGGAGGTATATTTTTCAAAAATTTCTTGAAATTTTGGAGTGGAAAAGTGATGCTATGAGGCAAAATTTTGGGAAAATTATGATGTATCTATGTATTATGGGTTGTGGAGATGGGATATGGGTTTTGAGTTGATTCAAAAAAGCTTTAGTCACTTAGTTTTGAGCTTCTCAAAGTCATCCATTTATGAAGATAAGTTTTTCACTTCCCATCGGTGACGTACCCGACTTCTCCGCCCCATTGCTTCTTCATACGATATCAAATTTCAACAATTTTGGTTGCATTTCGAAGCTACACCCATAAGCTTCGCTTAGAAGCCATCGTTGTTAGATTTGGATGAGATTTGCCCCCTCAAAATCTCTCTGCAACATTTCAGCAGGAACTAGGCGGCCACTATTGGGCCTAGTCTTTTATCATTCGGACTCCAAATCCACTTTTTCCACTTGGGATAGTCTCAAATTCTTGAAGTACAAGTGCTGGGTAGCAATTCTTGAACTGACGACGATTGATAAATCTCACAAGTTGCTCAGTTTTACTCACTTTTCCCGATTGGGGCTATTCCCACATACTTTTGGCATTGTTTTGGATGGTTTATGGTGTTTAGAACCTCCCCGGACCAACCAGACATTTCCAATTTTTGTTTTGGCCTGGTGAGGATTCAAAATCAGCAACCTAAAGCTTCGAGGATTACTTGGATTTTGCTTTCGTAGGTCTACTTTGTAACAGGGAATTGCTCTTGTGATATATTTCTCTTCTTCTTTCATATTTGAGCTTTACTTCCATTCATTTTCATACAGTCTAGTTAACAAACAAAACTAAAGGCAAACAACTAGTTGAAACTACTTCTCCATCTAAAGAGCAACTAGAGGATCCTAATTCTAAAATGGAAGAAGTAGAATTAGGGCAAGAAATAGAAGAGAACTTAGAAGAGAAAGAGCCTTCATAGGAAGAGTACACATCTCTAATACAGAAGCAAACCTTTAAATTAGAGAAAGATCTGGGTAGCATCACATCTCTAATACAGCAGCTTAAGTTTCAAATGATCTCACTTGAGACTAGTGTCACCTCTTTCCTACCTAGGAAGGAAAGAGAGAGCCCTCCTATTCCTCTAGAGCTCACTAGGAAAGATACTTCTCTTCCTAGTAAGCATAAAGGAGAGAGCTCTAGGGAAGCTCCCCTCCTGAAAGACTTAAAGCCACCCACCTTTACGGGGGATGACCGAGACAGGAACAAGGATGCAATCTACACTTTTTTCAAAAGTGGCATGATTTGCATCAATTAAAGGGCACCCCAGATGAGTATCGTGTGCTAGAGGCGAGTCTCTCCCTCAACCCACGTGCTTATAAGTGGTGGATGAGTCTTAAGGAGACGAACTCCATCCCTACTGATTGGAATCAGTTTGAGACTCTTTTTCTAAAAAAGTTTCTTCCTGTGAATGAGGAGGAGAGAAATTGGGATGAGTGGGATAGGATTACTCAGAGAGGTAGGCCTCTTTCAGTCTACCTATCCCACTATAGAGAGATCATTTTGAAACTTAAGGGCTTAGATGATTTCCAGAAGACTAGAGGGTTTGTTAGGGGCTTGGATAAAGCCATAAAGAGGGAAGTCAGAAGGAATGCACCTAAGAAGTTTGAGGAGGCGATCAAATACGCACAGATCTATGAGGACCATAACCGTCCTCAGTATACTCCTATGGAAATGAATCAGCCCCTCAAGCCTCTTAGTACCACTAAATTCAAGAAGAAGTTGCCTTTTGGGAAAAACAAAGTTTTTATTAAAAAACAAAGATCACAAGGGCCTAGGTTATCCACAGATAAGTTTGAGAAGGCCAAAAGAGAGAACCTCTGTTCAAGGTGCCTATCTCCTAGCCATTCACAGTGGAACTGTCCACTCAAGAAGGGGGAAGAAAAGAAGAAGGGACCAAAGTCTAGTACGGCCCCTGAAAAGGGCAAAAAGACGGTCCACCTAGTGCATACCCTTCCTATTCATGGCAACTCTAGCTGCAAGGGAGTGGAGATGATGCACGAGGATATAGAGCACACCTATTGTTTGAATCAGTCATTGTGGTCATCACAGTTTGGACCACATGACTTAGTTAAGCTACATGGTAGTGTATATGGGACCAGGGTGCGGGTCATGATAGATGACTCGGCTACTCATAATTTTATAAACTATGCTTTGTTCAAGAAATTAAAGATTCCCTAGCAGCCTAGTGCACATAAATACATTGTATCTAGGATGCAAGGGCAAGATAAAAGAATATGGGATACTATGGTATCCAATTTGGGAGTCAAGATCAATTTGGAAGTCAAGATGCAGGACTATGCAGATTATATGGACTTCCAAATTATGAATATGGAGAGGACAGATCTAGTCTTAGGAAGAGAGTGGCTATGGGGATTGGGAAACACACTTAAATGCAGCTATCAAAACAACATACTCAAATTTGAAAAGAATGGAAGTAAAGTTTATATTCAGGGAGAGAGAGATGTACCTAGTGCACCTCTCATTTCATCACTAGAGTTGTATAGTCTTTGTTATACTCAGCATGTATAGGACATCTTTTTATTGTATAGTTATGATTTGGAGCATTGTACAGACAGCTCATCTGATGTATCTTTTCATGTTAGGAATGTAAATATGAACAGGACTTTCTATTATTCTTTTTTGCAAGAGTGTGTAGTTAAAAGTTTTAAGGATCTTATGTTTGAGTACAGAGATGTTTTTCCCACTGACTTACCTAGAGGGCTACCACTTGAGAGAGGGGACATTGATCATGCCATAGAGATTGTTACTAACACTAATCCTATTTGCAGACCACCTTATAGGCTTAGTGTTTCTGAGCATGAGGAGGTTGAGAAGCAATTGCAGAATTATTTAGATAAATGCTTCATCAAACCTAGTAACTCACCTTGGGCATTGCCAATGCTCCTAGTTAAAAAGAAAGATGGCTCTATGAGATTATGTATAGACTATAGAGCACTTAATAAGGTAACTATCAAAAACAGATTTCCAATGCCTAGATTGGAAGATCTATTTGATCAGTTACATCAAGCTAGGTATTTTACCAAGCTTGACCTTAGAGCAGGATATCATCAGATCAGGATTAGGGTAGAGGATGTCCCTAAAACTGCATTTAGGACTAGATATGGGCACTATGAGTTTTTGGTGATGCCTTTTGGTCTCACCAATGCTCTTGCCACTTTCATGAAACTCATGAATAGTGTTTTACGGCCTTATCTGGGACACTTTGTGGTAGACTTTTTGGATGACATTCTGATCTATAGTGTATCAGAAGAACAACACTTCGAACACTTGAGGAAAGTATTTCAAGTGCTAAGGGAAAATTCACTCTTTGCTAAGGAGTCAAAGTGTGAATTCTTCAAGAGAGAGGTTCGATACCTTGGGCATATAGTCTCCCAAGATGGAATCCAGATGGATCCTGAAAAAGTAAGGGCTATTATGGAATGGCCACATCCGAGGTACCTGGAAGAGTTGTAGATCTTCCAAGTTTTATGAGGTTTCTATCGAAGAATCATTAAAAACTACGCCAAGATTACTGTCTCGATGATGGAACAGCTTAAAGGGAAAGGGAAAGCCTTTCATTGGGGAGACGAACAAAAGCAAAGTATGGAAAAGTTGAAAGTAGCAATTGCTACAGCTCCACTTTTACATATAGCAGATCCCAACAAACTATTTCTGGTTGAGACTGATGCGAGTGACTTTGCTATAGGAGCGGTTCTAGTACAGGATGGTCTCTCAGTAGCTTTTGAGAGCAAGAAACTAGAACCGGCTCAGAAGAATTACTCCGTCTATGAGAAGGACTTGTATGCAATTGTCGATGCTTTGAAGAAGTGGCGTCATTATTTATATGGTGCCAAAGTCACGATAGTGTTTGATCAAGAGAGCATTAAGAGGTTCTCTAATCAAACAGACCTTAAAGGTCGTAAGGCACGATGGGCAGAGACCCTTCAGGAGTTTGATTATGAGCTTAGGTATAGGAAGGGAAACTTTAATGTGGTGGCTGATTCACTTAGCCGTATGCCTATGCTCAATGGACTGAGTTTTACTCAGATCACTAGTGAGCTACTTGAGCCCATTAGAGGAAAATGTAGGCTTGATCCTGCATATTTGGAGATTTGGGAAGCCATAAAGAATGGGGATCGTGATATACAGGTTTCCTGTGAGGATGGAGTATCGAGGGGTACTCAAGAAGGATTCAAGTGGAAGAATTAGAGTGTCCATGATGGATATCTGTTATATAAAGGTAAGGTGTGTGTCCCTAGAGATACTGAGATGAGACGGCATATTTTATATGAGTGTCATGACACACCTAGTGCTTGGGAAGAGTACTTATCTATAGTAGAGTTTGCATATAATAGTGCTAAGCACTCTTCCACTGGGCATAGTCCATTCATGCTTATGTATGGGTTTTAGCCAAGAGCTCCTTATGCAGTAGGCTTGCAGAATGAAAAAGTTCAAGCTACAAAGGACTTCTTGGAAGAGATTGTTGATATATTTAGGTAGTGATATGTGTGAACACACTAGTGTGAAGAGAGATGGTGGATGCAATCCAAAGATGAGTAGGTGCCGCTACAACCAGCTTCACACCATCCAACTGAGACTTCAGAGTTGATTAGTAGACCCTTTGAGCTTCCTAAATCCACCAAAATATCAGCCAAGTACTTTGGAACATGTATCCCAAAAGTTTAAGTCAAGACAGGCTAGTTGCGAAATGACTAGCTCCCAAAACTTGCTATTTTTGGACATACACCTGTTGGAAAAAATGAACAGTGCTCTCAACCTGGAAGGAATTAGAAACATTCCTTTTGGGCATAGCAAATAGACTTAGCAAGCTTCCTATTCCAAGTTAAAACACTTCAAATGATGGACTGAGCACTGAGAACAAGTTTCATCAAGTTCTGGAACATTCCCACAATTCTCGGGGCTCTGCAGAGATAGACCAGTAAGCAGTAAAATGCAGATATCTCCAAAAGTATAAATCCAATGACCTTGAAAATGTATAGGTAGAAACTAGACAATGAGAGCTATCCAACGCACTTTAAAACACTGAAAAAGGTTCAGTAAAACTCGAGATATGACCTTCTGAAGTTACTGCTCTGAGTGAGTATAGCAGAGAACAAAACAGAGAGGTAGATGATAATAAATGTATAGATTCACATATGATTACAACCACATTGGCAATGAATCTTTGCACAATGGGAGTAGAATGATAGAGCTATGGAGTAAGCTCTTCAATCTCTACAAAATGACATGAAGTGGTCACGTACAAGGCTTGCTCATCGCCTCTTCCTTCTTGCTCCTTTTATAGCTATTCTTGGAGGGAGTTTTGAATTCGAATTCGAATGGCTCCACCTAAAAGTGATCCCCAAAGTTAGGAGAGATTCCCTCAGCTCAAAAATTCGTGATTTTGGTAGTTGGAGCCACGAATTTGCTTTTACATCATGGATGAGGTAAGCCATCCTTTTACTTTTTTCTTTTTCCATTTACAAGAGATAAAATGTACTCTTTTACAAGAGGTGTTCACATGACTACTCATGTGACTTACAAATGAGGATAATATCAAGCATGTAGGCTTGGGCAAAATGCACCAACAGCTCCCCCTCAAGCCTAACATGCTTGGTCTCCAAATAAGTCTTCAATTGTCCTTGATTTCCTGCAAACCAATCATCAACTTGAATCTACTTAATTTCGTACCATCAAGAGCTTTCGTCAACATGTCTGCACATTGCATATCTGTAGAGACGTAGGATAGTTGAATATCCTTGCTCATTAGCTTCTCCCTTACATAATGGTAGTGGACTTCAATATGCTTGGTTCTAGCATGGTATACCGGATTAGCTGCTAGATGTAGTGAGCTTGTGTTGTCACCAAAAATGTGAGGTGTTGAAGAATGAAGTCCAAGATCTGTGTACAAAGATTTTAACCACATGATTTCTTGAGTTGCATTAGCCAAACCTCTATATTCAGCTTCAGTAGAAGATAATGCCACGGTTGGTTGCTTCTTCGATGACCAAGAAATGATTTTTGAACCTGCAAATGATATATACCCTGATGTGCTTCTTCTATCATCTTTAGATACGGCCCAATCTGCATCTGAGTAGACCTTTAGCTCAATATCTGAAGTAAATGAATAAAACAAACCTTCATTCATGGTCCCCTTTAGGTACTTGAGGACTCGCTTGGCCGCTTCCATATGTGGTCTTCTCGGCTTATGCATAAACTGACTCAATATGCTAACACTATAGCATATATCCACCCTTGTGAGTGTTGCATAGTTCAAACTTCCAACCAAGCTTTGATAGCTTGTGATGTCTTCAATTGGCTCTCCTTCATAAGCACTAAGCTTATGATTTTGCTCCATAGGTGTACCTGCACACTTTGTATTTTCCATCTTGAACTTGACGAGCATGTCATGGACATACTTCCTTTGTGTGATGTATATACCTGAATCTGTGTAGATCAACTCCAATCCAAGAAAATAAGTGAGTGGTCCGAGGTCACTTATTTTGAACTCCTCCTTCATTTGACTCTTTACCTGTTTGATTCCTTCAAGTTCATTGCCTGTGATAATAATATCATCAACATACACACATAAATAGATCACTTCAGATCCATTCCTCTTTATGAACAAAGAGGTATCCGCCTTGCTAGCTTTGAATCCTTGGTCCTGCAAATAAGTAACCAATCTGAAATTCCAAGCTCTTGGAGCTTGCTTCAATCCATACAAAGCTTTCTTTAGTTTGCATACATAGTTAGGATGATGTGCATCCTCATATCCAGGAGGTTGTGCCATATACACTTCCTCAGAAATCCATCCATTCAAGAAGGCATTCTTTACATCAAGTTGATAAAGATTCCAATTTCTAGATGCAGCAAGACTTATGAGAACCCTAATTGTAGGCATTTTTGCAACAGGAGAGAAAGTCTCCTCATAATCAATACCATGGGTTTGAGCAAACCCTTTAGCAACTAACCTTGCTTTGTGTCTATTTATACTTCCATCTGGATTCCTCTTGATTTTGTATATCCATCGAGATCCGATTATCTTCATAGATGGCTTGTTAGGTACAAGCTCCCAAGTGTCATTCTCCTTCAAGGCTTCCATTTCTTCATCCATTGCATCTCTCCAAGCTTTCTTGCTTTGTGCTTCTTCGAATGTGGTAGGTTCTTCATTGGTTGAATCCTTTGCAATGTAGATTGAGTGCTTGGTGACCAAAGAAGTATCATAACCAAACCTCTCTGGTTTCTTCTTCTCCCTCGAAGACCTTCTAAGTGGTTGATGTGAGCTCTCGGGTCCATATGTAGCATCCTGCATCTTTGCTTTACCTTTGTTCTTCCATAGCTTTAGTCTTTCCAAGTCTTCTAGGTCAATCTCCGAATCACTTTCTTCAATCTGCTTTGGCTCCTTTGGTTGAAGTGATGGAAAATCTTCATCCAAGTCATATGGCAGCTTCACTTTCCTGTCATCATCAAACCATGATTTGTTTTCATCAAAAATTACATCTCTACTCACAGAAAATCCTTTATTGGTTGGATTGTACAATCTATATCCTTTTTGGTTTTGATCATAACCAATGAATACACACTTCTCTGCCTTGGGATCCAATTTCCCTCTTACTTGAGAAGGAATGTGAGCATAGGCTAAGCATCCAAAGATTTTACAATGCTCTAGACTAGGTCTTCTTCCATTCCACACTTCATATGGAGTGGTTCCATCTAGTGACTTAGATGGAAGTCTATTTATGAGATATGTGGCTGTCGACACAGCCTTTGCCCATAGGTAGTTCGGCAATCCCTTTTCGTTGAGCATGGACCTTGCAGCTTCGACGATAGCTCTATTCCTCCTCTCTGCTACACCATTGAGTTCAGGTGTATACCTTGTAGTGACTTCCCTTTTAATGCCTCTTTCATGCAAGAAGGCATCAAATTCAGAAGAGAAGTATTCTCCTCCACCATCTGATCTGAGTCTTTTCAAAGTCCTACCTGTTTGATTTTCAACAAGAGCAATATACTTCTTAAAGCAATTAAACACTTCATCCTTGTGCTTCATGAAAAACAGAATGGTCCACCTGCTACAATCATCTATGAAAGACACATAATATCTTGAGCCTGATATAGATGGCTCCTTACTTGGACCCCACACATCCGTGTGCACTAGATCCAAAGGATTTTGATACATATATCCTTTCTTATTGAAAGGTTGTCTATGAGCCTTGCCGAGTTGACAAGCTTCACACTTATAAATCATGTGTTGCCTTGTGATATTAGGCAAACCAAGTACACTTTGGTCCCTGCAAATCTGTTTGAGTGTCCTCTCACCAATGTGAGCAAGCCTTTTGTGCCATATCTCCAACTCTGTTAGAGTTTGAGATCCATAGCTAAACAAAGCTATGTTCTTTGTATCTTCCACTTCAAAAGTGAAAAGCCTTCCTGTCTTTTCTCCTTTGGCAATCCTTCGAAAGCCTTGCCTTGGGTCTTCAACATATGCTCCAAATCGATTGAATCTAACCTGCAATCCTTTTTCAACAATCTGTCCAACACTTATTAAATTTTTGGTAATTGTAGGGACATACAAGACTTTGCTTAAGAGGTTCATATTCCCATCTGATGTCTTCACATTACCTATCTTCTCCACTGAGTGCTTTGTGTCATCTCCTGTCTGCACTTCATGCTTGTTATGAGGATCTTCCAAATCAGAAAGTAAAGCCACATTTCCTGCTACATGGTTCGAGCATCCCGAATCAATGTAAAATATGTGATCATCATCCTTACCCTTCTTCGTTGATAGATTCATAATCAATAATGAATCTTCTTGACTTTGGTCCTCTGCATAGTTATTGTAATCTCTTCTTCCTCTATGGCCACTTTGATAGTTGTTGTTGTTGTTGTAATTGTTGTTGTAGTAGTTGTTGTTGTTGTAGCCTCCATTGTACCTACCTCTATTTGATCCATAGCCACCTCTATTGAATCCTCTTCCTCTTGAGTTCCTTGGATTCCTGAAACATTCTTCAGTAGTATGGTTAGATAAGCCACATATGTTGCAAGGTTGAGATGATTGGAATCTCCCCCTGCCTTGCTTTCCACCTCTGCCTCTTCCTCTAGCTCTTCCTTTACCTGCAAAGTTTGCTTGGAAAGAGCTTCCTTCATCTTCATTCTTCCTATTCTTTGACTTGTCCTTGACCTTAGCTTTATCAGAATATAAGGCAGAAGTTTGATTACCTCTTGAGGACTCACCACCTTTGCTAATCTTTGCTTCATGAGTGAAGAGTTGGCCCATGAGTGTGTTGAGGTCGGGTACATGCATATCCATGTATAAATCCATGGCTGTTGTGAATGACTCCCACTTGTCGTCTGCTTTGATTCCATTCATGATTTGTCTTATGATTTGCTCCTCTTCAATTACCTCTCCAATGCTTCCAAGTTGGTCGGAAATCTCCTTCATCTTTGTGACATAATCAGTCACATTTTGCTTCGGGCTTTTCTTCATTGTTGTGAACTCCATCCACAATTGGTTCTTCCTTGCTCGAGTGTTGGAAGAGAAGAAAGAAGCAAGTGCATTCCAGGTTTCTCTTGATGTCTTGCATCCCTTGACATGAGGTAAAAGAAAATCAGAGATTGAGTTTAGAATATAGGACCTTGCAAGTGCATCCTTCGAACACCAATTCGAAAGTCCTTCCACTTCTTCATGTGATGGTTGCCCTTTGTTCCTCATGGTTGGCATTGCTTCATCTCCGGATATGAATCCATATAGATTCCTTCCTTGAAGGTAAGCCTCCATCCTTAGAGACCATGCCGGGTAGTTGTTTCGATCCAATTTGTCAATTGTTGATGGAAATCCATCTCCCATGTTGCTTGACTATGCTCTGATACCACTGTGAAGAGAGATGGTGGATGCAATCCAAAGATGAGTAGGTGCCGCTACAACCAGCTTCACACCATCCAACTGAGACTTCAGAGTTGATTAGTAGACCCTTTGAGCTTCCTAAATCCACCAAAATATCAGCCAAGTACTTTGGAACATGTATCCCAAAAGTTTAAGTCAAGACAGGCTAGTTGCGAAATGACTAGCTCCCAAAACTTGCTATTTTTGGACATACACCTGTTGGAAAAAATGAACAGTGCTCTCAACCTGGAAGGAATTAGAAAAATTCCTTTTGGGCATAGCAAATAGACTTAGCAAGCTTCCTATTCCAAGTTAAAACACTTCAAATGATGGACTGAGCACTGAGAACAAGTTTCATCAAGTTCTGGAACATTCCCACAATTCTCGGGGCTCTGCAGAGATAGACCAGTAAGCAGTAAAATGAAGATATCTCCAAAAGTATAAATCCAATGACCTTGCAAATTTATAGGTAGAAACTAGACAATGAGAGCTATCCAACGCACTTTAAAACACTGAAAAAGGTTCAGTAAGACTCGAGATATGACCTTCTGAAGTTACTGCTCTGAGTGAGTATAGCAGAGAACAAAACAGAGAGGTAGATGATAATAAATGTATAGATTCACATATGATTACAACCACATTGGCAATGAATCTTTGCACAATGGGAGTAGAATGATAGAGCTATGGAGTAAGCTCTTCAATCTCTACAAAATGACATGAAGTGGTCACGTACAAGGCTTGCTCATCGCCTCTTCCTTCTTGCTCCTTTTATAGCTATTCTTGGAGGGAGTTTTGAATTCGAATTCGAATGGCTCCACCTAAAAGTGATCCCCAAAGTTAGGAGAGATTCCCTCAGCTCAAAAATTCGTGATTCTGGTAGTTGGAGCCACGAATTTGCTTTTACATCATGGATGAGGTAAGCCATCCTTTTACTTTTTTCTTTTTCCATTTACAAGAGATAAAATGTACTCTTTTACAAGAGGTGTTCACATGACTACTCATGTGACTTACAAATGAGGATAATATCAAGCATATCAAGCATGTAGGCTTGGGCAAAATGCACCAACAACTAGGACCGCCGGGGCACTTTTTTCCCTCTTTAGGAGGTTTTTTTCCCCCGGCTTGTATATACGCCTATTGCCCTAATGGACTACTTATCTTTGTACATTCTCTATTAATACATTCAATATTGTGTGTTTGTGCTCCAAGCTTCTTCTTCTTCCTTGTGCTGTTTGCGTGCTCCTGTGTTGGTGCAATTCAAGCCATCACACTTGGCTTGGAACCTTGGAAACTTGGTTTTGAAACCTTGGAAGCTTAATTCATTTGAAGAAAGGACCATGTGAACTTATGCTTATAAGTTCCTACTTCTTTACCCTTTGTAAAAGTCTAAAATGACTTGGCATATGTATGAGTACACCTACTTGATTAGTCGTGGAAATTTAGAGAACTTAATGGAGAGAATATCTCCCCACTTTTAGAGGAGATATTCTAGGGAGCCTTGGATTTGAATTTCAAAATTCAAATGATCACTCAACCTCTATAAAAGATGAAGGAAAAAAAGTCGCGGGTGTGATCCTCACTTCAGCTCATTTACCGAGGCATTTTACCATTGTATCTCTGTGTGTGTGAGTCTTACATCTTAGCCTACACCACAATACCTCAGTTAGCTATGCTTATCATGCTAATGAGATTGTACAATTACATCAGTCAATAGATACATTCATATTTTTCAACTCTGTGTTTCTCTGAGTTATCTTCTCTAAGTCTCTCAAGTTCTAAGACGAATATCTCAGTGCCTACTGAACCAAATCAAGTGATTCAAGGCTTGTTGGAACCAGCTCTAAGCATACTACATGCCTAAAAAATTTGAAGATCATTGGATCAGCCATCTCGGAGAAATCTAGCTCGAAGTGGTCTCTGGTATTTCTCTACACATCTCCTAAAAAGTCGGGGGTGGAAAGAAGCTATGGATGAAGAAATAAAGGCTCTCAAGGATAGTGACACATGGGACTTGGTACCCAAGAAGGACTCTATGAATGTGATAGGATCCAGATGGATCTACAAACTCAAGAGGAACTCTGATGGTACAATCAACAGGTATAAAGCTAGGTTGGTAGCCAAGGGTTTTGCACAAACCCAAGGCATTGATTATGAGGAGACATTTTCTCCTATGGCTAAGATGCCAACAATCAGAATTTTGGTGAGTGTAGCTGCATCCAAGAATTGGAACATGTACCAATTAGATGTCAAGAATGCTTTCTTGAATGGATGGATGTCTGAAGAAGTCTACATGTCACAACCACTTGGCTATGAAGATCCCAAGAAGGTAAATTATGTTTGTAAATTGAAGAAGGCTCTATATGGATTGAAGCAGGCACCTAGGGCATGGAACTACAGGTTGACAACATATCTCCAAGATCAAGGGTTTACTATGAGCAAGGCAGATACATCATTGTTTATCAAAAGAAGCAATTCACAGGTAATCTATCTCTGTGTTTATGTTGATGACATCATCATTATAGGCAAGATGTTAGTAGGATTAGACACATCAAAGGACAGATGATGAAGGAATTCAAGATCAATAATCTTGGATTATTAAAGTACTTCTTAGGTCTTGAATTGATTTATACAAACTCAGGTATCTTTATCACTCAGAAGAAGTATATTCAAGACATGTTGAAGAGGTTTAATTTGCAGGATGCTAAAGTCTCAAGCACTCCAATGGAGGTCAACCTAAAGCTTAGTGCTCATGAAGGTGATGAAGTCCAAGACATTACAGGATACCAAAGTATGGTAGGTAGTTTGAATTATGCTACCTTAACCAGAATTGACATAGCATATGTAGTTAGTGTGCTAAGCCAATTCATGCACAAACCAAGGGTACCTCACCTAGAGGTAGCAAAGAAGATTTTGAAGTATCTAAAGGGAACTCAGAACCATGGTTTGTACTTTCCTTATACATCAGATATTGATATTAAAGTATATTCAGATGCAGATTGGGCAGGATGCAAGGATGATAGGAGAAGCACATCAGAATACATATGTTTTGCAGGTGATAAACCTATTTCTTGGTCAGCCAAGAAACAACCTACAGTAGCTTTGTCATCTACTGAAGCAGAGTATAGAGGGCTAGCCAATGCCACTCAAGAAGCTATCTGGTTGAAGCTTTTGTATACAGAGTTAGGCCTATACACAAGGCCTCCAATTATCTTTGGAGATAACACAAGCTCTCTTCACCATGCAGCTAATCCAATATATCATGCTAGGACAAAACACATAGAGGTTCATTACCACTATGTGAGAGAAAAGTTGCTAAGCAAAGACATTCAATTGATTTATGTGTCTACTAATATGCAATGTGCAGATTCACTCACTAAAGCTTTGGATGGAAGTAAGTTATGCAGATTCAAATCCATGATTGGATTGCAGGATGTGGTTGAAGATTGAAGATGAAGACTTAAGCCAAAGTGTTTGGCTTGAGGGGGAGCTGTTGGTGCAATTCAAGCCATCACACTTGGCTTGGAACCTTGGAAACTTGGTTTTGAAACCTTGGAAGCTTAATTCATTTGAAGAAAGGACCATGTGAACTTACGCTTATAAGTTCCTACTTCTTTACCCTTTGTAAAAGTCTAAAATGACTTGGCATATGTATGAGTACACCTACTTGATTAGTCATGGAAATTTAGAGAACTTAATGGAGAGAATATCTCCCCACTTTTAGAGGATATATTCTAGGGAGCCTTGGATTTGAATTTCAAAATTCAAATGATCACTCAACCTCTATAAAAGATGAAGGAAAAAAAGTCGCGGGTGTGATCCTCACTTCAACTCATTTCCCGAGGCATTTTACCATTGTATCTCTGTGTGTGTGAGTGCTACATCTTAGCCTACACCACAATACCTCAGTTAGCTATGCTTATCATGCTAATGAGATTGTACAATTACATCAATCAATAGATACATTCATATTTTTCAACTCTGTGTTTCTCTGAGTTATATTCTCTAAGTCTGTCAACTTCTAAGAGGCATATCTCAGTGCCTACTGAATTAAATCAAGTGATTCAAGGCTTGTTGGAACCAGCTCCAAGCATACTACATGCCTACAAAATTTGAAGATCATTGGATCAGCCATCTCGGAGAAATCTTGCTCGAAGTGGTCTCTGGTATTTCTCTGCACATCTCCTAAAAAGTCGGGGGTGACTCTAATTTTGCTAAACTTATTTCTCAGTGCATAGTTTATCAATTTGAGTGATTCCACTTGAAAATGGTAGCTTGGTAAGCTAATTGAATAACTCCAGAAGGAATTGTTCCAATTGTAAGTATGCTGATCACACTGAGCAAAACTCTGAGCAGGTGTCAATACCAAAATAGCAAGTTTCCTTGGATTTTTGAAGTCTCAAGTAGTCTGTTTTGATTTGATCATTACACATATCATTTGCAAAGTACATATATGCTTTCCTGGTGTCATTTGGAAGCTAATTAAGTGTACTAATCAACTCTGAAGTAAGGAGGGCTGGTACAAAGCAGGTCTAGCAGTACCAACTCAATCTTCTAGGTGTATCCAACCATCCTCTCCCAATATCCTGTAGACGTCTAAACTCCAACAGAGATGAACGATATGCTTAGGCTTGGTAAGGAGAGCATCAGGATAGAGCTAGAGCCTATGCTGACCCTCAAAGGAGAGATATCAACTTTGAGGTAGGAGAGTAGGTCTATCTTAGAGTTCCATCTAGGTCTGAGACCATGAAGATGGGACCTTGTCCAAAATTATCTCCTAGGTATTGTGGACCATTCCAAATACTTAAGAGAATAGGAAAGATGGCTTACCAGCTCCAACTTCCAAGGAGTAGTCAAATCCATCCAGTTTTTCATGTTAGCTGGCTTAAGAAAAGGCTGGGTGAATCTGATAACCTCATTCCAGATAGTGAGGTAGTAGAGTCTATTTCTGTTCAATCTATTCCACATGAGCCTGAGAGCATACTACGCACTCGAGAGAAACGGATGAGAATTCACTTGTATAAAGAGTGCCTAGTAAAGTGGAAAGATAGTTCAGAAGATACTGCCACATGGGAGCGGGTTAGCACCCTTTAGAGACGGTTTCCAAACTTTAGATTAACTTCCCAAGATTTTTCTTAAGGGGAGGGATATGGGGGAACAACACGGAGACATCAACATGTATTTTATACATGGGTATTTAGTGGGAGTACTATTCCATTGATTATCTCTTTGTATTAGACCTTCCAGTACCAACTTTGAGGACAAAAATGGAGTTAAGGGGAAGGAAATGTTATATGGAGTCAATGAATGGAGGAGGTGTGAACCACCTCTTAAGTCCATTTAGATGGATTTACACATGAGTGCCATGTGGCACCCATGTGTAGCTCATAGGACTCATTCAATAATTGAGAGAGAGACTAAATGGAGTTGTACGCAGCTGGGTGGTCAAGATAATGAAAATCTCCGTGCCACGTGGAAGCTTGAGCTCTCAGATGATCTTGAAAGGTGTGCAGAAGACGACAAAAATTGGGGAGCTCATCGGAGCACAAAGGTGCGCGACAGTAGAGTACAGGGACGTGGCAAGCCACCTCTTTGAAATCCTCTTCCTCTCTAGTTCTTGAAGTTCCTATAGCACTCATCTAATGTGTGATTAGACAATCCACATATATTGCATGGGGAAGAGTTGAAAGGTCTCCCACTACCTTGCTTACCTCCTCTGCCCCTTTCTCTTGAATTCCTACGTCTCCTTGCATAGTTAGCTTAAGAAGTAGCATCTTCATCTTCAAACCTTTTGCTCTTTCCTTTATCCTTAGACTTTCCTTTATGTGTGTAGAGGGCAGAAGAATTGTTACCCCTTGATGGCTCACCAGTTTTGTTGACCTTGGCCTCATGGGTGAAGAGTTAATCCATGAGAGTGGTTAGATCAGGGATTTGCATATCCATATAAAGATCCATTGCAGTTCTGAAAGATTCCCACTTATCATCTACCTTGATGCCATTGATTATCTATCTCACTATTTTTCCTCTTCAATCTCATCTCCTATGCTTGCCAACTGATCAACCACATCCTTTACTTTGGTCACATACTCTGAAATATTCTGCTTAGTTTGCTTTTTTTAGTAGTAAACTCCATGCACAATTGATTTTTCCTAGCTCTTGTATTGGAAGAAAAGTATGAAGATAGACTATCCCAAGTCTCTTGGGAAGTTTTGCAATTCCTAATATGAGGAAGAAGGAAGTTAGAGATAGAGTTAAGTAGATATGATCTGGCTAAAGCATCTTTGGCACACTATGAGTTGAGTCTTTCTTGCTCTTCTCTTGTAGGTCGATCTTTGCTCCTAAATGTGGGCATCTCCTCATCTCTTGATATGTCTCCATAGAGACTTCTTCCTTGTAGATAGGTCTTCATCCTCAAGGACCATGTTGGATAATTTCTTGTCCAATTTATCAATGAAAGAAGGGAAACCATCTCCCATTTTACCTCAACTTGCTCTGATACCACTACTAGGAGAGATGGATGGATACCTCAAGGAAGTGATATGGTACTGCTAAAACCCGCTTTGTACCAGCCCTGATGTATTTTAGAGTTATAAACGAGGCCCTTTTAGCTTGCAAATGACGAGCTATCTACTCCAAAGTGTGATTTTTCCTAAGAATACATATGTTCTTCACTGATTCTGTATGAGAGAAAAGAACCTTGATAGTATTGATATTCACCAAAACACAATTTTTGTGAATTATGATGAAATGATATTGTAACATCTTTAAGTGGAAGGCCAAAAGGTTACACATATGTGGATTAATACAATGTCTTTCTAAGATGAATAGATAGTAATGAAGAATAATGCCAACAAATAGTCAATGTATGAGAGACATGGGATCTACTTTTCTTTGATCTCATTATCCTCGAATATGCAGGTTAGAGTAATTTGAGGGAACACTCAAGGTGGTTGTAGGACCTCTAAATTAATGCAAACTTCCTTTATTAGTTTATTATTTCTTTTGTTAATGTTAAAGTTTTATACTTCCTAGTGAGGTTATCACAAAGATTCACCTAAAAAATTATAATTCAAATCTAAGTTCTCATTGAGATTTGCCAAAATTTTTATAATTAGAATATGATCCAATTATAGAATTTGGTCGGTATATATATAATTTTGAGGTTACTTAGGTGGTTTTATCTTTTGCTTTGCTTGTAATTTCTTCCTCTCGATTTCCTCTTCATATCTAAGAATGCATTTGATCTTAAGCAAGACTTTTTGAAAGTGTTAATTACCTTTCTTAAGTTCAAATTCTATTTGAGGGAGTCTGCTTTAGAGCATCTCCCATATATATCTTTGAATATCCTGGATCTCCTTTTGAGCTATATGCAAAACAATGTGTGTGTGGTTGCTAGCCTTACTCCAACTTCTTGATGGTGATGATCCATCAACGAAGTTTTTTCTTGAGATAACAAAGATTTTGTGTTGCACTAAAGGTAACAAAAAGGCCGTAGTATCCAATGCAACCAAGGATCTTTCCCAATCTTAACAAATAGTTTAAAAATTAAGACAACAAGAAAGTGAAATGAAATGAAACTCTCCATATCTTGCGAGGGGGAGGGGATCTCCATGACATCAATGGTGTAGCGAGAAATGTAGCCTCTATTAACTCTAGCCTTGTGCAAGTTGACTTCTAATTGGAGGTTTGACCACAAAAATCCTTTGGAGTCCTTGACTTCAATCAAATCATGGTGAATCTTAAGTTGGTTCCGATAGTCTTTCTCTAATCTACTAATAATCCAACCTCTTTTCACCTAGTTCTTTGAAAAAACTTCCACCATGTCAAAGTTTCCACACAAGATCATATCTAAGGGTAAGGAATTTCGAGACCTCCAAGTTTGTATCCTCCAAAAGAGGAGGCCCCAATCCATATGTGGCACGAATCCATCAAGGAGCCCAAGAAGTATGAGGAGCAAAATGCCTTAAATCCAATCACAATGCTACTAGTTCTGCTGGGATGGGAGGTGGTGAGTGGAGAGGAAGGTGTGGAGAGAGGAAATACTATGACGCCTTTCAAAGAGATCTTTTTCATCAACTCTAAACTCTTGAATATAGATAAAGTCTACATAAATGTTATTTTCAACCAACCATTCACCAATAGTAATATCCTTGAAGGGATCCATCACGACCCAAACCTTGAGAGAAATGCCTTTCATTTCCAAATAATTTGCTCATTCTTGGTGGGGATCTTTTCCCTCTTGCATGTTTCATTCTCGTTTTGTCAATGTGGTAATCCCATGGTAGGTAAGCCTGGGGTTCTTCCAATAGAATTCCATCACAATATTACCTTTCATAATACTAGCTCTCTTGTGGAATGTGTCGTATTGTGGATCCAATATTGATCGAGCTCTCACTTTGAGGATTGTCTTCTTTGCTTGTGGTGTAATCATCTCCCTTTCTAGTAGTGTAATCTTCTTGCTTGTTGTGTAGTCGTTGGTGGTCTTATCAACTTCGGATTCTTTGATTTGACATATACATCATGGGTAATCAAACCAATTGAGTTCCTGTTCTACTTTACTACTTTCTATGGTTTTAGTGTTTGCTAAAGAGAGAGAAAGAACCAACTCTAGTAATCCTTTTGGATTTCTCCTTTGTCTATATTAAATCTTCGTGAATCTATCAAAGCTTGGCATAGGGAATTGGGTTTCCTTAACCTTCTTGATTTTGGATAGGAGATTATCTTGACTAGGAGCACCATTTTTTTGAGTTGTCTCTTGCTCTTTGGCAACCATGAGAGGTTGCATTGGATCTTTCTCTCTATTATGTTTATTTTTCTGGGCTCTCTATCTTTGTGGGTAGTCTTTGATTATATGCCCCTACATTACACAATGAAAGCAAGCATTAGGTATCTTCTTGAAAATCATTTCTTCTTCAAACAGATACAATTCTCCAATGTCATTATTGATCTTAAAGAATAGCAGTTTATTTAAAACGCTTCGACATAGATCTATGGATGCCATCTTCCACTAAAAGAATAGGTTGAACCATGATAAAGAATTCCTCCACTAAACTCTCTAGTAGCCAAGGAGCACCATGGGGGGGGGGGGATGGCGGGCACTATTTCCCTAATGAGTCCATATAGGAAGAAGGGCATGTCTAGGAGCTTCACCCAAAGTAGATAACATAGAATATTAAAATTATTGGAAGTGAATTATGGCAACCACTTAACAAGGCACATAGTTGTAAGAAGAATCTATCCAGCTCCAACTTACAAAGCCTAGAAGGCCATTTCCTTGTTTTGAAAGATCAAATAATGTAGTTTGCATGTAAGAATTTGAAATTTTCAATGAGTACCCCACAGAGGAGCCATTACTTGCATAATCATTGCTTCAAGGATTCCAAAAGAGGTTTAAGACCACATAGGTTGCTGATGAGGCATGTTTGCTTTAAATCCGCTGGCATTTCCAAGATATCTATCTTTCAAAGAGAGAAAATTGGAGGTTGGACTTCAAATAATGAGAAAGATTCACCTCTACCTTTTCCTCCTATCGAAGGATTGGCATTGCTAACAATGAGGTTTTGAGTCACACAAGCCATAAACTCCCACCCCCAAAAATCATTTAGCCTACTACAATAATTTACTACAAGTAGTGTGAGATTTGAAGACATAGTTATGGCTAGGAGAGTGGAAGAAGAAGATTTGCCTTTTAAGACAAAGAATCATTTCTTAGGAGTACTTGAAGACCCATCTTCTTCTCAGGCATGATCGCCCCACAAATTGAAGGGTTATGTTTCAATGAAAAAAAATTAGACACGGCACTGAGTTTCAAGAAGCACCCGAACTTGGATCTTTCCCTTAATAGGAGATGGCGTCACTTAACCTTATGGCCAAAATATCAATATCCTTGTAGACTATATCCAACTCCACTGGACTTATAAACCAAAAAAATATTGAATGAGTTAAGAAAATTGAAGGTTTTTGGAATATTTGGGAAAAGAGGGTTTGTCGATTTAGGTGATTCTCTCATCGATAAAAATATGGTTCATAAATTCAACTACGTACAAAAAATTAATGCAGGTAACATTAAATCCAAAAGAGTAGATTTACATGAGTCACATACATTATTTATAAAGCTCTCCAAATATGTTTTAAAATTATTTGAGAGTGATGTCTTAGTGTCATTTTGAAGTGGATTGACATAATTGAATATATTTATTAATCAAATATAAATATTTGAATGTGGCCTCATATTACCATTTGAAGTCTTCACATTGTCGATCTTTTCCATTGGCTGCCTTGTGTCATCTACTGTTTGGACTCTTGGAGGAGATGGTGGACACTCACAAGAGATGAGTTGTTGTAGCTAAAACCTGTCTCACACCTGCTATATATAATGGCTGGAGAATGTTGTGGGCCTCTTTAGCTAGCTAATAAGCATAAATGATCATATATGTTGCTTGGAAGATGATGCGCAAATGATAGGATTAAAAGAGATAGGTTCACATATGATTCAAGATCCAATACTTGCTATTTTGGTTAAGACATCTACTCAGAGTTTTACTCAATTCTTTGCATACAACAACAATTAATCAAATTCCTTTTGGGGAGCTTCAATTATCTTAACAAGCTTGCAATCATGAGTGGGATCATCTAAAATGATAAATATATGTAGAGAATTATGTTTAGCAAGTTGAGTATACACCCTGACTTTTACGGGCCTTAACAATTACAGACTAGTGAGCAGAGTTTGATTGATATCTAATGTTCACGAGAATCATTACCAAGAGACTTTGTAGGATCAAAGTAGACAGTATGCTGAAGATGTCATGCTTTAAATTACACAGAATGATGCACTATACTCTCCCCCTACCTTTTCTTCCTCCTCTACCTCTTGTTCTTGAGCTTCTACCTCTACCTACAAAGTTTGCTTGAGAGGTGCTACCCTCATCATCAAATTTTTTACCTTTGCCTTTGCTATTTTTATTCTTTTTCTTATATGTATAGAGAGAAAAGGATTGATTACCTTTGAGTTCTCTCTATTCTTCATAAGCTTTGCCTCATGTGTGAATAGTTGTCCCATGAGAGTGTTGAAATTAGGAACCTACATGTCCATGTAGAGATCCACCTCTATGGTCAAGGCCTCCCATTCATCATCTACCTTTATTTCGTCAATCACTTTCCTTACTATTTGCTCTTCATCAATGATTTTTGCAATGCTTCCAAGTTTATTCACTATGTGCTTCATTTTGATAAAAAAATAAAATCACATTTTTCTTGGGCATCTTCTTGAGTGTGGCGAATTCCATCCATAGTTTATTCTTCCTTGCCTTGGTACTTGATGAGAAGAATGCTTCAAGAGCATTCCAAGTTTCTTGTGAATTCTTGTAGCTCCTAATGTATGGAAGTACAAAATCAAAGATTGCATTAAGAATATATGACATTGGTAGAGCGTCCTTTGAGCACCATCTGTTTAACCTCTCTTGTTCTTCTTGAGTTGGTTGGCTTTTGCTTCTAAGGATTGGCATCATCTCATCTCCAGATATTTAACCATAGAGGTTCCTTCATTGAAGATAAGCTTTCATTCTAAGTAAATTAACTTAGTAGTTACCTTGATCCAATTTGTCTATGGATGAAGGAAATCGATCGCCCATGTTGATTTTTTGTTGCTCTAATACCACTCTGATAAGAGGGTATGATAGGTCTCTACACATACCAATGTATAAGAGACTCCTTTATCTTTACAATGATACATTTAGAACCATGAAGTTCTTTGGAGCATCACTCTTAATTGTTTGCATCAAAACAGATAACTAGAATATGCTAGAAATATGAAGAATCTTCTATTTTGGTGATAGAAGGTCTCGGTATTATGCTTAGAGCTCACAACTTGGTATGAATTGACCACAGAGCTTCTTCAGACATCTAATTGGAGTGTATATCTAACAAAATGAAGATCTCTCATGAATGTAATTGCACCATGCACTGAGAAATGAATCTAACAAGTTAGGGGTCATCGGAACTTTTCAGGATCTAGAAGATCTCTAAACATAGTCACCTTCCAAGCTTCATATCTCAAGATATGCTGAACCAAACATGATGAGAATTGATTTGTGAACACTAGACATCAACTATCCCAAGTTAAATTATAGCAAATGAATGAGTATACATAGAGAAATTGATTCCACAAGATCACTATATTGGTTTCTTTTACATAGTTCAAGTTCGATCAATTGTATATAACGAAAATCATTATTTGAAGTCTATGCCTATGTTTGGAGTAGACACAAACGTAAGTAAATTAGATAATGAAATTCTCGTAATTAGTTCAACTACACTAATCGTTGTGACCATGTAGCTAATCACTAGATGAACTTTTGTAATCCTCCATAGTATTTAGAAACTTCAGAAGATAAACGATAATATTCGTCTCATTCGAAATACTATATGAAGAATTATATATGGGAGCAAGTGTGAATCATTATGATTAAAACCTACATGCAACTTCCTTTTAAACCATTACCTAAAACCTTTTGATCAGTTTTTTTTCGCATGAATCTATAAACTTTAAAAATATGAATTCAATTACTAAAGCATCTGAACAGAGTCATGCGCGCAAACAATTCAAACAAATAAAAAGCAACATGAGCTAAGAATCACTATCAAAAGTTAGCATGGAGAACATGTCACCCAAAAACAGAACAGTATTCCATGATTCACATTATTCGTGACTTTTGCATAGCAATTTGTATCTATTGATAGTAGGAAAACCTCCAATCTCTGTATAAATACAAAAGTATATCCAAATTCCTATCGTAAAGTACACTTCGCAATCTTCTTGAGCTTCAAAAGTGCTGAAAAGCTATCACAATGATGGTTGATGATGAAGTGCAGAAATGGAGAAGCGATGATGTATAAACAGGAAAAAGCAAATTTGTGCGCGTACTCAAGATAATCAACCTTTCATTCGTACATAACATGAAAATCCAGTATGCAATCATTTTAGTTACCAAATATTATTCAAACTAATTGGAAATCACCAGCATTGAATGATTTATCACAAAGATTCCAATAAGCAAACCGATTCAAATCAAGAAAGATCTCAGCGTGCATCATCCTGTATATCAACTTATTGTGCATCATCCTGTATATCAGTTTCATCCATAACAGTCCTCCACTTAAGTCGTGTATCGGGATTTCACAATAATTTTCTTCGTTCTCCTAGATGTCAAAATCATTAAATACAATCAAGGAGTACCCATGAATCAAATCGTTACAAGGAAAGGGATATCATGAATAATACGTCTTAAGTTATTGATAAAAAAGAAAGCTATTCTTAAAAACAATCATAATTTGAATAGATTTTATATTTAAATCAGAAACATATATCACGTCTAAGCATAGCTTTACGATAAATGGAGCAAGATTGTTTTAAAGAATTTATATAAGAACATATTTTGTTTTAAATATGTTAGAAAGCATTTCAAGGATATAGGTGAGCACATACTAACGGATAACCATCCATGCCAAACAGAGCAGCACAAAACTAAAGTGTAATGCTTTGTTTTATAGAATAACTTGCAAGAACACTGCCGTATGCAGAGTAACCTCTAAATTTTGTTTTGACAAAATACTTTTAGAATAGTAACTCGTGCCTATTATGTTAAGATTAAATCCTAAATGCAAATACCATGAAATTTTGTATTCCTATCAACCTTACACTATATACGAACATGTGACTTATGACTTGATATTTCTAGCGTGATCATCCATCAGTTCTTGACAACACGGAATCTAAACAGATGCGATGTGTAGACCATTGATATCCGTCAGATGCGCACAAATGTACCTTCGTTGTTATCACTTGCGGCACAGTCACGGATGATAGAGCGTCCAAGCCGTCTCTTCTTAGCTTCTGATTGTACTTCCTTTATAGCAGCAATCCTATATTCAATCCTTTGAATTGATCTAGCGTAGCTTTCTCCTAGAGTGATGTGATCATCCTGTAGCTAAGATGATGCATGTATATGAGAGAGGCATCCCTCAGTATAATTGAATTCTCTGTATAATTTATAACTACCATTTAGCAATTTATGATTCCAACTGAATTAATCAATTTTTATCAAATTTATATTAACCATCTATGTACGAAAAATGGATGCAAACTTTCACTTTCACTTTACATTTAATATATGTAAACATCGGAGAGCGAATCAATTGCAAAAAATATTATCTAGTGTGACGTGGGAAGTTTTATCTTCTAATAGAATAGTTCATCCAGAATTTTGGTTTGAACTACAAAGAAAACTGTATAGCTGCACCAAATAGTATGTGGAGAAACCATATACTGATTGTCATCGAATATAAATCGCTTTCAAACATATAACGCAGAGGAATTATTCGCTTTATCATCGTTTTTACTCAAAAGAAAAGCAACTCCGAGTCATATCATATTTTACAGATAAAATCCATTGTGAGTACTTCAGCCATAAAGGCTAATATGTATAGCACCATTCTGCAGAATGATTCAAACATGAACGAAATTTAGAAGATCATCAATCATGAAAAACTACTTATTCGTATATCATCAAAATCTCAATGCATATTCAGAAAACACGGGCGATCCACCAATATTCAATAAAAGATGCATCGAAGAAAGCGTAATCATGTGAGAGTTTTAAGTTCATAATATCATTTATTTGTCAGAGAATTGTCATAAAAAAATCAGAGACGTTAGCTTCATGTCTTCATCAAATTCATTTTCGCTTTCCATTATACTGGATAAGATATCAGTGTCAAAAACATTCAATCATAAACATCATAAAACATTAAATGTGTAGAGCGCACAAATTGAATAGAATTCGAAGCGAGGATAAATCGAAATATTGAAGGAGATACGTAATCATTAGAAATCCATATCAAATTAGTAAAGATCAAACCAGAGAAGCTTCAAGGCATTTTGATGTCGCGTGGTGCAAACATATCAGCTCTACTCCATAGATAAATGTTGATGTTTCTGCCAAAACTCTATTTGTGAGATGTCGCTTTTCCTCCTGTTCACGCTTCTTTCGATGTTTACTTCTTTCTTCTCAGTTCTTTCTACACATTTGTAGATGCATATTTGGTGTGCAATGCATCTCAAAATAGGTGCAAAAAAGATTTGGGTTAAGAGGAGAACTAAGAAAAAAGACAAAGCTTTTTGATCTTCACATCACTTCCCATTTCCATTGCCTTCCTTCGATCTTCTCAATCCATGCAAATTCTTGATTTGCAATTAGCTCCAAGTCTTCGCCTATATTCATAATCTCAGAAAACACATCAATAGCATCACATTAAAAACTCATTAGTAGACCTTTTTCATCAAAATTATCATCACATCATCATCATATTTTACCATCATAAAACTCATAAAAGAAAATCATTTTATTAATCACATTCATCATCATAATTTGGTATAAAAAACTCATAGTATATTGATCATGGAAAATTCTTTTAAAGAAAAAAAAACGTCAAATAGTTTCATTGAAAATAAGAATTTCATATCCTGATAAAGAAAAGCGCAAGCAATTAACACATATTCCTTTTGAAAGAAAATAGTTTTCATCAACTGTTAATATCTTTTTCAATCATAGCAATTATTTAGGAGAATTTTCATCAAACATTCATCAAGCATCAATGATTCATATTTTGCATTATAAATTTAGTAAACACAAAACTCATAATAAAAAATTCATTGATATAGAAAACCACAAGAAAATTATTCTATCAATTTGTTTTCCCTCTTCTTCATAAGTTTATAAGAGTTTTTGATATTTTGATCAATATTCACAATAGCGTCTTGTACCCATTTTCCAATATCTTTATCATTATCAATTTTAGTATGAAACTTTGTATCATTAAATTGAAATTTGAATGCATCAAATGTATCTTGATTACAACCATTCTCATTCTCTAAGATTTTAAGTTCATCATTCATAATATATATGCCTTCTCTTTCATCAACTTTTATTAATTTTTGAACTTCATTTTCATCATTCTTTATATTTACACATTCATCTTTACCAATCCTTTTCAATGTACTTTGATCATCCTTTTTATCAAGAGATTTAGTTTTATCATCAGTGTTACTTATAACTTTTGGTTTTAGAAGATCATTATCAAAACATGTACCTTGACTTTCAAATTTGTTCATAGATTTTAATGTTCTTTTTGTAAGACAATAGTTACGCAATATAACACAGGAGCAGTAGCAGAGAAGATAACAGATATAGGAGAATCTCAAAAATTTTCTACTAACAGCAAGTACAAAGATGATGGCGTTGTCCACCCATGCGCTCTCAAGGTAGAGCTTAAATGGCAATCTAGACAACTCTAGATAGGGAGATACAAGGTAGAGGTACGCTAGCTCAACTTGATGTCTCAAGTAGTGCAGAAGTCATGTATATATAGGATCATGGGTGGCCTTTCAAGGACGGCAATACATGGGCAGTAGAGCGTGGGCGGCCACCGCCCGCGTAATTGCCATACACGGCTTAGACCGGTTGAACCGACCTAACAAATATAAATGATTTTTGACACCGACAGGGAATATTCTATGGAATATTCCCTTTACCGTCGTGCCGGGGGCGCTACCCCCGGACCCCCACCTGGGGGCCCGCTGGCCCCTTGGGACCCCCCAACCAGGGGGCCCGCTGGCCCCCTTGGACCCCCCCAGCCGGGGTTGCTCCCCGCTGATCTGGAACCCCCAATTGGGGACCCTGGTAACTCCCTTTCCTTACAATACCTTACATGATCCAATATGACCTTCATCCCACATGCAAGTTGGGATTCCCATCAGTTGAATATGTCAGCACAATTTGCCTCTGTTGGGCAATATTCTAGCTCCATAATTTCATCTTCAATTAGCTCACGAATGTAATGGTACTGTACTTCTATGTGCTTGGTGCGAGCATGAAATACTGGGTTCTTTGCAATAGCCATACAACTTTGATTATCGCACTTGAGTACAGTCGCCATATTTGATGGAAAGCGGAGATGTGCAAGAATTCTCCTTAACCAGACTGCCTCACAAGAAGCAAAACAAGATGCTTTTTACTCTGCTTTAGTGGAGGAGAGTGCGAGGGTTGGTTGCTTTCTACTTACCCAAGAAAATATTCTTGAACCAAGTGAGAATCAATATCCAGAAACTGATTTTCTAGAATCAAATAGAAGTTTGATTGTTCTTTTCATCAAAGATCATGCTTTAGTAAGGAGAGTAAGGAGAGTAAATCTCTTCGACACCGCATATATATCACTATTTAGAGGACTCATCATTAGCATGTCCTTCTTTTTATGAGTAAGTTCATTGTTCTGCATCTTTGTATGAAGGAACAACGTAACACTACTCACAACAGAATTGCATACTCACAATAGAATTGCAATGAAGGTCACCTAGTCGATCTTGTCTTTAACTCAACAACTTTGACAGAGATGCTAGTTGTTCAAAACTAGGAGTGGCCAAAACAATAGAGCAACAATGAGGATTTATGTTTTTGCCTGTCCACGTGCATGCACGTTCCTAAAATGGAGGATTTTGTTTTGGAGAAATATTTAATGACAGAAGCTATAGAAGCATAAGATCTCAGAGCTTGAGACTATTCAAATTTAGAAAATTTGAGGCTAGTAACATGGATAGATCAGAAGATGGGTTGCTCCTTTCCAAGATATGATATTGGACATTTTAAATTTATTGAGAGGTTACTGCCTTAGATGGTTCCTATCTCCCTATTGTTGGTCCTATTACTCTTCAATTTATCTAGGATACTGCTCCTATCAAACTAGATGGTTCAAGCAATGCCAATCTCCTCATTACAACTACATCTGGAGGTGTTGTATTGTATGCCGTTGAGATAGCAAAACTTGGTGGATCTCATGTTACGGCAGCCTCTAGAGCTAGCAATATAGAGCTTGTGAAACGTTTGGGTGCAGATGAAGCCATAAACTATAGAACAACAGCAGAAGATGCATTGAAAAGTTCTTCATGTCACCTGTATGATGTTGTTATTCATTGTGCTATGGTTTCCCTTTCTCAAAATTTAGCCCCAATCGTAAACTTGTAGCCAAGGTGATAGAACTGACACTGAGGTTCAGCTCTGTAGTCACTACCAACACCAGTGGTTTCCCCCTTCCCTCTTCACCAGCATGCTCCTTCCCGAATAGAATAGCCCTTAATTTCAGTACATGAAACCATTATATCGTATGCTATCTTCTAGCTGATAAACATAGATTATATCGGGATCTACTTCCTCACGAATAAAATCCTTTCATGCCTAGAGCATTGCACATTCATTTCAAAATATTTGCATATTATTTCTTGATGCATTCTTCAATAGTGCGTCAGTTGCTTGCACAAAAGTGTAACACGTCTCACTTCCTTTTGAGATTAGAAATTCAGTAATTTCCAATATAAGATCCTTGCTTGGAGCTAAATAAGAAACAATAGATTTTACATCTGTTGCTTGATCTTTTTGTCTGCTTATGTCTAGGAACCCCCATGTTCCTTCTATTGCATCCTTTTATTTCCCTCTACACCACCATAGAAGCTTCCTTTCCTTCTGAATATCATGTGAGTGGCCACTCGAATGCTCCTACATGCTTTCAATACACAAATATATATTGCCAAACTAGGAGCCAATGCATAGGATTTCATTTGTTCAAATAAATGAAGAACCTTTTCATTGTGGCCATGATGTCCATATCCAGTCATTAGTGAATTGCAGAATATATTATCTCTATCCAGAAACTCATCAAATAGTTGTTGTGCCTTTGCAAGAGAACCACATTTTCATGCATACAAATCCACCAATGTATTGTTGAGGGTGGAATGTTTGGCAATGAAACCTTCATGAGCAATTTTCGCAAGCATCTTCTAGCCATTTTGTATAGATCTTAAGCCACGACATGATTTGAGGATGCAAGCAATCGTAAACAAACATGTACTTCCATAAATTTTGATCTGCCTCCAAGTGGGGAGGTTTGAGTTTACAATTGTGTCAATAGTATAATGTTGAGATATTGCTTTCTCGAAATCTTGTGCTTTGATAGAAGTGAATTGTGACTCGTAGATCCTTTTCCCACCATGTAGACAAGATGAAGAGGGTGAGAGGGTTAGCCATGCTCCACCCTCGTGCACACATGGACACATGTATTCATACACATTTTCATGAGAACAACACACAAATCTACCTGCAATATCAACATAGAGAATGGTTTTGATTGATTTATACTCACATTCCTCAACCTTTAAAATTATTTCTTGTGATCAAATCATAGGCTTGGTCTTCGAATCTCCTCCACACTGTGTCTTTTGTAAAGCACATTCTCTAGTGGCCACTTGCATGGTGGTAACTTGAGCCATACTTCCACTTAGTTCTACCACTAAGCCAATTACATTGATTGAGTTAATCTTCTGAACATTGGTTTGGTCCTTAAGACAATCTCGAAGGAGATGTTCCTTTCCATAATCATGAGAAAAACCTTGAATCACTATAGATTGAGGTTGTCTTAGTGGAGGAAGTCAACAATCATGAAAAAAATGATCTCCTTGACATCTATAACATGGTGCTCTGGTCCTTGAGGCCTATATTGTCCCATTTGAGGTCTATGTTTGGGGTTTGTGTACATCACCTAAGTGTGTTTTGATTGCCAACTAGGTTCTAGCAATGGTGTATCATATTGATAAGCCTCATTATGCTCTAGAGATTCCTTGTGACCAACCGATAGGCTATCTTCATGTGTGGATTCAAGACTTTCAAAATTAGGATCACTTTTTGAGATTCATGGAGAGGCAGTAAAGCCTTCTATAGGTTATCCTCAACTACCACATACTTGATTGATATTACATTGGTAGGGGGTCATAGTTGTTTTCCTAGCACAATCTGTGGTGTAGGCTATATCGGATACTTTGGTTGGTAATTTTGTTCTGGCCTATAGTAAGGCTACTGCTCGTAATGATTTTGACATCTACTTTCCTATTGCTATGGTTGATTGTACTTTTTCTTAACTTCCTTTTCGTTGTAGGGGCAATCCTTAGCCACATGGTTCGTGTATTTCCTCTCTATCATACAATATTGAGCATTTATGTTCCCTAAGTTCTGTTCTTGGATTGGACATACATTGGCCATGTGCTCACCTCCACAAGTGCAGCAACACTTTACAATAGCACTCTCTAACCTTGTCTATTTTGAACTTCTAACTTTAGAGCTACTTGTTCTCTAAGTTAATGAGCAAGCACCATTTGGACTCAATGTTTATAGGATCAATGAGTACGTGTTTTAAGTTTTTCATATAATGGAATTTCAAATTCTTGTTTTATACTCGTTTAAGTCATATTAAAGTTATGCTTCATCAGAAAAGAGCACCATAATGTGTCTTTTTCTAACTTAATGAGCAAGTCTCGCTATTTAGTCTTGGGGTTCATGGGGGAATGGAATACATGTTTGGAAAAATTCATATCTAGAGAATGATTCTCGATTTTTTTTTCTATATATAACTTTTTTCAAGTTAGACTAAAATTTTGTTTCATTAGATTATCAAAAACATAATGTGTGTTTTTATAACCAGGTGAGCACCACTATTTGAACTCATGTGTTGTGTACTATTTTGATTAAGAAATAAATATTCTTAATCATATATTTTCACTACAACAGATCGATGGTATACCGAGGTTTTTACCGAGGAAAATGAACGCGGCTTTATTTGCCGCGACGCCGATGTCAAGGTCGGTTTTCGCGTTGGTACCAAAAGGTCGGTATACGCGTCGGTCTAGATGTCGGTAAAAGCGTCGGTATATGCGTCGGTATAAATGTCGGTATATGCGTCCGTAACTGGTTTCTGCTGCATCGCCTCCTAGGTGTACCGACGGTTATTCCGATGACACTACTGGGAGTACCGTCGCTTATGCCGACGACCAAACCTGCAAAATTTATTTTGGGTAGAATGTTTTGTCTTTTGCTACAGCAACATTACCATGATGTTGTTGAACAAGAGACAATACACTCTGCTCAAAAAAAACCGAGTACATGTGATGTGTACTCTAATGACAACCGAAATATGATTTCATGAAACACATTATTATTGTACACAAAAGAGATCGATAATCAGAATGAACAATGAACCATTGTACAAAAGAAGTTATATATTTCAATAATGAAGCATGTACAAGAGTGTGGCAAACCACTGTCATATATGACGCTTTTACAAAATGTGGCAAAGCAATGTATTGGCATATGGAAATCAAATACAAAATATTGGTCTTCCACTGCCATACACATGCAAAGAACGTTCCATATCAATAGTCCTGCAACAAAGAACATTAATGGAATGAGATAAATTCACATGAAAATTACAAACAAGTAAAAACCAAGTTTATAAATTAATTACCTCATCGCAAACGCTCCCATGAAACTACCGCACCGCGTCCCTCCAAGTCCTGCAATAGTGCAGTCAACCCATGACTATATCCATAAGACTCCTCGGATCGTGTTGGAGGACGACCCATTGCCAGCTCTTGAAACAAATATAAAAAGATTAGAGAAATATATATTAGAAATTTAACACAAATAAATTCAATAAATGAAATGGTACTTACAAACTCATGACGCATCGTATCATATCCGCCGCTGCCCAAATGTGACGGTCCAATCGTGTCTAGACGTGTGGCTGTGGCATTTCGCTGCTGGCGATATCGATCAGGAGTCTGCTGTTGCTCATCACGAATCATGTCCCACTCCTCAGCATCTAACCACACAGGCTTTGGTAAGACTTCTCTGAATGCATCACGAGCCTCAGATCGTCGATGCGACATGACCTCACGTGCGGTATGCAGAATCCACTCTGAACTGACAATCGACTGTCCATCGGCTGGTCGGAACTCCTGGTAAATCCTCTGTGTGATATAATTCTTCCGATCTTTATCCTATTCACTCCATTTCTGCATGATGGAGTGTCCAAACTGGATGGAGCAAAGTTGTCGTATGCATGCACGCATTGCTTTGCCAGCCGCATCCATCACCGGAGCTCCATCTCGGATACTATACACCTTGGAGTCATCATGGTCATGAGCACCCCAAGGTGTACTACGTGGTGTACTGCGTGGCGTACCTACATCTGAGATACTCGTCCTAGGAGTAGAAGCGGGCGACACAACGTCTGTCGCATTGCCTCCACAACAACCACCTCCTCTGCCTCCAGAACTACCTGTAGATCCACTCCTAGAACCTCCTGCTCCAGAGCGTGACCTCGATCTATGAGACGGGCCAGACCCTGTATCGCACTGAGGTGTCGAATGCACATGTCTACTAGTAGATCCAGTAGGAGATGGCTGCAAAGATGGTCGTGGTGGAGTCACAAAGCTATGATACATACCTCCTACGGGAGTAGCACCACCCTCAGGAAGTGACACCGGCAGGAGTGACACCGGCAGGAGTGAGGCCAGCGGGAGTGAGGCCAGCAGGAGTAAGGCTGCCAGGAGTGAGGCCGGGAGGAGTGCTACCACGAGCGATCCAATAATGTGATGCAACGGCAATATACGCACGAGAAATCTGAGAGATGAACTCCAAAAACTGCTCCTCTGTCATGGAGTGTGGAGTGACTGGAGGACTGTCTCCCATCGTGCTCTGTAATAAAAGAACTGAAATAATTAGCATGCGATAAGAAAAATAATATAGGAAATAAACAAAAAAAAAAAAACTAAAAATTAGTACATACAAGTCTTTTTTTCAAAAGTCCTCTATTCTAGCATCCTCTTGAAGATCCGATGCACCGAGAATATCTATCTCTAAATTGATTGCTTCTAGATCGCTTGCTGTGCTGGTTTCCTCCTGATCATCGTCTATTGCTTCGTCTTCTCAAACAATGACCTCTTCTTCTTGAACAATGATCTCTTCCTCCTCAACTATCAAATGAATCTCTGAGTCCACTAGAGATGGACTTTCTTCTACATCTGCATTTTCAAAAATTTGTCTATTACGTGGAGCGACTTGTAAAACAAATAGCCACTCCGGGTCTTTTGAATCTGGTATAAAAACAACTTGCTCACAGTGTTCGGGAAGTACAAATGTATCCCTTTCATCTATCCATAATCTTGTGGAGTCGACTTGAAGCAAACCGCTCTTATCTCGTCTCACTGTTGCATTTCTTCCAGAGGTGACTACTTTGAACCATTTCACGTCAAAAACAAAGTAATCAAACTTTCTGAAAGATAGTTTCAAGATGTCTTGAATCACACCACAATAATCTAACTCGCCTTCTAGAGCATTATCATCTCTTGCACTCGCTCTACTTTTTTGCAAAAAATTCACCATCACCACACTATCAAAAGTAGACCGGTTTTGATCAATTCGTGCGATTCAAAAGTGTCGTCCATGAGACCATAGTGCACCGTATTTGATATACTCCCAAACACATCCTTTTGCGAGTTCTTCTTCTTCTTCAGAGATGTCTTCACCCGTTGCCTTTGCTTGTGAAACCGCTGCATCTAGCCATTTGCTCATTGGAAAAGGTGGGAGAGGTCGAAGATTTTCTAGAAGAGGCAAAAATCGAGTGGAACGATTTCTTCGAAACTGAGCTCTTTCCTTTGCGTTAGTTTCCTTGGCAAGTTCATACCTTTCTAACCACTTTTGCATAGGCTTAGAGTTAACTATGCAAAACTTCATTGCCTTCTCTCTGAAAGCTGCATCCATTTTTCTTTGCAATCCTTTACCTTGTGGTTCATCGCCTACGAGACGAACATCTTCATCATCGCTCCATAAGCGAGGCATTTTGAGATCCGATATACGTAGAAACTCAGTAATGAATACAAGAGATTCTTGTACAATCCATCCCTCTGCCATGCTACCCTCTGTACGTGCTCTCTGTCGAACAAACTCTTTTAATGTCTTCATAAAGCGCTCTAAGAAGAACATCCATCGACTATGGACAGTTCCTGCTATTGCAACTTCATCTACTACATGAACTAGTAAATGAAGTTGAATAGTGAGAATACTTGTGGGAAAGTATTTCTCTACCATGCAAATAGCCTCGATAGCATTGAGTTTCGCACTCTCTATGCTATCTCTATTTATCTCTTTAGAAGATATCCACCGTACTAAAGAACTAATTTTATAAATGGTTTTTCATACATCCTCTGAAAGATAATCTTTTAGGGCTAGAGGGAGCACAAACTGTAAAAATTTGTGCCAATCATGAGACTTGAGTCCTGCAAGATCGTCGTTTCGTGTGAAAGCAGTCTTTAGACATCTCATGCATCCAGTAGGTGTACGAAACTCTGAAATTGTTTTCTTCACTTGTTGCTCTTCCATCCTGCGAAGCACCCAAGGAGCTCTTGGTAATGATACTGTTCCGTTGGGCTTAGTAATTGCCCACAACTCTTGCATATGACCTCGCTCTTCTAGGTCATCCCTTTGTGCTTTGCTTTCTTTCTTTCCGATTAAAGTTTTCCAAAGCATCTCTCCCACATGCTTGAAAATATGCATCGGGTCTACCAAATGATTGATCACCAATTCACTCCAATAAGGGAGTTCATGAAAAATGGACAACCGTTTCATGCCAGCAACTGGATTTTCTGAATCCCACAGTTGTTTCCAATCGCTAGCTTTCATTTGGTGTTGCGCTTGTCGACCAATTTGTCCTTCACGTAAAACATGCCCATCAGGCAAATATCTATGATGTCCTTCATAGACAGTTTTACGTAGTGCTTTGGAATAGCGTGCTTTGAGTTGTGGTCCGCATAAAGGACAAGCATGGTAACCTGAAATCGATAAACCTGAACATTCACCATAACCAGGCCAATCATGCATTGTCCACATAAGTATGCCTTGCACTCGCACGTCTCGTCTTCTTATAGGTTGAGACATGTGACGCACAGTGATCCCATCCCATAAAATGCACAGTTCTTCCACAAGTGGTGCAAGATATACATCCATATTTTTTACCTTATACTTACGTGGTACAATAAGAGCTAATAATAAATGACCTTTCTTTGTGGCCAACCATGGTGGGATATTATAATTGACCAAACATACAGGCCATGTGCTCCATGAAGAACTGCGTAATCCAAATGGATTCACACCATCCATAGCTACGCCTAGACGTATGGACCAAGGCTCACTAGCAAACTCTGGCCACTTACTATCTATGTGCTTCCAAGCATCAGAGTCAGCTGGCACTCGCATTGCATTATCTGTAGACCTGCTCTTTGTATGCCATGACATTAACTCAGCTATAGATTTGTATCTAAACATGTTCTTAATTCGTGGAATGATAGGAAAGTGGCGAAGAACCTTTGCGGGGATTGCTTCGCCTATAACATCTTCTCTAAATCTATTTGCTCCACACTTTGGACATGCGTGGAGATGCTCATACTCATTCGGAAAGAGAATGCAATCATTCGGACAAGCATGAATTTTTGTATAATCCATTCCAATGGACTGTAAAAGATTTTTCACATCTCCACGTGTTGGAGGCATGTCATTGCCCTCAGGCAAAATTTGATCTTTAAGAAGCCTGCAATAAGCAATTAAAATGATATTAGTAAATGAAGTTATTGTGATACAACAATGAAAGCCAATTTGTTCTCCACTAACTTGAACAATTCAGTGACACTACTATCTGACCATCCACAAATGGGTTGCAGATTGAGCATCGCGAGTGAAGCACGTAGTATAGATATCTTTGCTCCATTGTAAAGTGGTAAACGAGCTAATCTTCACATGTTTTCATATTCTTCATCAACTTCTGATCATGGAATTTCTGTTGTGTCCATGAAACTCTCATCGACACCTTCTTCACCATCATGATCTTCGTCCATCTCATAAAATGCTTCAAGCATCTCTTCCATATGTTCATTCTGTGTAATATTATTAGTGCTTGCTTCTACGTCTAAGTCCTTTTTTGCTCTCTTTTGTCTACGAGATGTTACCGGTGCAATGTCATTTGGGTCCATCTGCTCACCTGGGGGACCATGCGAATGATAGTGTAGGTTACCAGTCGGCTCCTATCAAAGGATCCATACTCTCTAACATGTGCAGTACAAATCCGTCGTTTCCGATAAATTTGATACTTGCACTGTGTGCAAGGACATGCCATTCTCTCTTCAGGATCCAAAGAAGCCGTCTGCTACAATATGGACATTTTAGAACATTTTACAACATTTCTTTTTTTATTAAACCTAAAAATCTAACTCTTAAAGACCTAAATACTTAAATACCTAAAGAAACTTAAAATCCTAGTTTTAAAACCCTAATCTATATAGCTATCCTATTTTATCTATATATTTGGATTTTTTCTTGATTGATCCTATTTTATATATATATTTATTTATTTATTCAGATTCTTTTCCTCTTAATTAAGTTATATGTATGCCTAAACCCTAAAACCCTAATTTTAAAGATCTAGACCTAAATTATGTATATTTCTATACACATGTGTATATACATGTATATATGTATTATATGTGTATATGTATGTGTGTATATATGTTATGTACGTGTTAAAACCGTAAAACCCTAATCCAAATGACCTAGAACTAAAACATGTATATATATGTATGCATGTGTATATATATGTGTATATATATGTGTATATGTATATATATGTGAATATAGATAGGTATATAAGTATGTGTGTTTGTGTATTTATATATTTATTTATATATTCAGATTTTTTCTTTACTTAATTATATTTAATTATATATATTTATTTAAATACTTTAACTAGTTCTTTTTATATTTCTTTATGTATTTAATTATCTTATTTTATATATATATATATATATATATTTATATAATCAGATTTTTTTTCTTACGTAATCCTATTTTTATATATTTAATTATAAATATTTAATTAAATTATTTAAAACACTAGTTCTTTTTATATTTATTTATGTATATAATCATCTTCTTTTATATATATATATTTATTCATATATTCAGATTTTTTTTCCTTATGTAATCCTATTTTTAAATATTTCATTTTATATATTTAATTATATATATTTAATTAAATATTTAAAACACTAGTTCTTTTTATATTTATTAATGTATATAATTATCTTATTTTATATATATATTTATTTATATATTCAGATTTTTTTCCTTACGTAATCCTATTTTTATATCTTTAATTTTATATTAATTATAAATATTTAATTAAATTATTTAAAACACTAGTTCTTTTTATATTTATTTATGTATATAATAATCTTCTTTTATATATATATTTATTTATATATTCAGATTTTTCTTCCTTACGTAATTCTATTTTTATATATTTAATTTTATATATTTAATTATATAAAACACTAGTTCTTTTTATATTTAATTTTAGATATTTAATTTTATATATTTAATTATATATATATTTAATTCTATTTTAATTCTATATATTTAACTAAAACCCTAATCTTAAATATCTAGACCTAAAATATGTATATTTTTGTATACATGTGTATATACATGTGTATATACATGTATATATGTATTGTATGTGTATGTGTATGTGTGCATATATGTTATGTACGCGTTATAACCCTAAAACCCTAATCTTAAAGATTTAAATCTAAAATATGTATATTTTTGTATGCATGTGTATCTACATGTATGTATGTATTATGTGTAAATGTGTGCTTGTGTATATATGTTATCTATGTATTAAAATACTAAAACCCTAATCAGAAAGACTTAAACTTAAATCTGAAATACTAAACCCTAAAACCCTAATCTTAAATATCTAGACCTAAAATATGTATTATTTTGTATACATGTGTATATACATGTATATATGTATTATATGTGTATGTGTATGTGTGCATATATGTTATGTAGGTGTTATAACCCTAAAACCCTAATCTTAAAGATTTAAATCTAAAATATGTATATTTTTGTATGCATATGTATCTACATGTATGTATGTATTATATGTATATGTGTGCTTGTGTATATATGTTATCTACGTATTAAAATCCCAAAACCCTAATAAAAAAGACTTAGACTTAAATCTGAAATACTAAACCCTAAAACCCTAATCTTAAATATCTAGACCTAAAATATTGATATTTCTGTATACATGTGTATATACATGTATACATGTATTATATGTGTATGTGTATGTGTGCATATATGTTATGTAGGTGTTATAACCCTAAAACCTTAATCTTAAAGATTTAAATCTAAAATATGTATATTTTTGTATGCATGTGTATCTACATGTATGTATGTATTATATGTATATGTGTGTTTGTGTATATATGTTATCTACGTATTAAAATCCTAAAACCCTAATCAGAAAGACTTACACTTAAATCTGAAATACTAAACCCTAATCTTAATTATCTAGACCTAAAACCCTAAAACCCTAATCTTAAATATTTAACCCTAAAACCCTAATCCTATTTAAAACCCTAAAACCCTAATCTTAAATATTTAACCCTAAGACCCTAATCCTATTTTTATATATTTGATGTAAAACAAAAACTTCAAAATAAAAATAGGATTATATGTGTGTATGTATGCATGTGTGTAGATATGTGTTTGCCAATGTATGCATGTGCACATGTGTGTGTGTATGTATACATATGTATACATGTGTGTGTATGTGTATGTGTGTGTATGTAGGCATGCATGTGTGTGCATGTGTGTGTACGTGTGTGTATGTATGCATGCATGTATGTGTATGTGTGTGTATGTGTATGCATGCGTATACATGTGTGTGTATGTATACATGCATGTGTGTATATGTGTGTATGTATGCATGTGCGTATATATGTGTGTATGCATGCATGCCGGTATATGTGTGTGTATTTTTGCATACATGTGTGTATATGTGTGTATATATGCGTGTGTATGTATGTGTGTGTGTGTGTATGTGTATGTTTGCATATGTGTATATATGTGTGTGTATGTATGTGTGTATGCATGTGTGTAAATTTATGTGTGTGTTTATGCATGCATATGTGTATATGTGTGTGTGTATGTAAGCATGCATGTGTGTATAGGTGTGTGTATGTAAGCATGCATGTGTGTAGATGTATGTGTGTATGTATGCATGTGTAAATTAATGTGTATCTTCCTTTCTCTTCTCTCTCTCTTTCTTTCTCTCTCTCTCTCTCTCTCTCTCTCTCTCTCTCTCTCTCTCTCTCTCTCCCCCCCTTCTCTCTCTATCAATAGCGAATAAAAGAATCACTTACAAGTATGTCTCTCTTTGAATCATTGTCATCAAAGCGTAATGTAGGTCGTCTCTCGTCCGATTCCAAATAATCAATGCCAACGAACTTCTGCAAAATCAACGAAAAGAGAAATTAGAAACCCTAAAGCATAGAGAAACACAAATGCTAACAGTATGCGTAGCACTTACCAAGATGTGAGAGCTAAGCCGAGAGAGAGTGTGTGTGTGTAGAGAGAGAGATCCGTGTGTGTGTGTGCACAAGACAATGCAGGTCCGCGCGCGCAAGTTCGACAGTAGACCGACAGTACTCAAACACGCGCAGAAATGTGAAGTTTTGCTCTCGGGTCGGTATACGCATCCATAGTTTCCAGTAAATTACCGACGCGTATACCGACGTTTATAGGGACGCATATACCGACGCCTATACCGACGCCTATACCGACGCCTATACCGACGCTTCCTACGGGCCACACCGACGATCCGTTTAAAACGGTCATACCGACGGTCACTTGACCGTCGATATCTCTTCGTGAGATTTTCCGAGGGCTATACTGACACCGACTATGACCATCCGTATATGCAGCGTCGGTATGCCCCTCATATGTTGTAGTGTTTGGAAGTTTATGATTTGTCTTTTATTATTCTTTATTTTTCTTTCATTTCGACGTTTTAATTATGTTGCCAAGGACAAAAAAGATAGCTAGAAAAGACCTTTAGTTTTATGTGTTGAAAAAACGATTCTCGGCCTAGCAATATTGCCTTATTGAAAAAGAATTTCCACGTGCACTTATGTCCTACCATGAATTCAACGTAAGATTGGGTGCACATTGGCTTTAGGTTAATCATTATGGAATGAGATATGAAAGTTTTTTTCTATACGCTCCTCACTTTTCATGTTGTGCACTTTTTAAAGAAACAATGATAAGGTTAGTGAGTGTGTGGATGGATGTGGAGGTATTAAGATGCATTTGGCAATGACTATAAGTTATATTTTACATTTATTTTGTAAAAAGAAAAGCCACGTAAATAGGCCAAAGCCATATCATCCTACTTTTAAGAAGTAGGGGGTGTCCAAGCAACTCGCGAGCTTTGAACACCCATTGCCCTATTTGGGTGCTACTTGAGTAATGAACACACACAAATCTTCTAACTAGTGAGAAATCTTTTTGTATTGCCGATGTGGGGGTAATGTGCCACTCTTTCAAGATCTTGTGAAATCTCTTTCTCTTTTCATCCCTTGGTTTTGATAAGCAAAAAAGCATTATGATGTTCAAATTTGAAATCAGATCAGTTGATATATTACGTCCATCATATTACTACTAGAGGCCCTCTTTTCTTCATGTTATCCCAAATCGTGGCCGTCCTTTAGATATGTATAACATGACTAATATTGTCGGAAGATGCATCGAATATTGCTTCACCAATTTGAGTCCGCATAGCCTAGTGGCTAACACCTTGAAGTTGTGAGAGGAAGTTCTCAGTTCAAGTCTTGGTTGAACATGTCCATGAGTCTTTCATGTTGGGTCCTCTACGTTACTAGGTTGGTTGAGTGCGTGGGTGCCTATTTCCGAATTCATTGTACTCTCGAAAAAACAAATACTGCTTCAGCATGGAGGACCTCTCCACTCCTTAAAGATCATGTAATAGCTATCACTCCTTAAAGATCATGTAATAGCTATCGTTAGTGACTTGATTTGATTTTCAGGCTCGTTCCGTATTTCCGTTTTTTCATTTTATTCCAAAGCATGTGCCAGGGTGTCTGTTCGATACATTGTCGGGGCTCGGGAGATGCATTGAATAGCTGCTTTACCATGCAACACCTGTGACCTGTCGAGTAGGTGTAGGCTCGCGACAATCTATTGGTTGGAAAACTTGGAATTCATGGGATTGGCACACGAGGAGAAGATGCCGTTGACCTCGATTCTGATGCTAGTCTTCATCATCTTCGCTGGGCTTTGGAAGCTTGCCTGTGTCATCCTCCGACACAAGCGCGCATCACTCATCGCACGCCTACATCCTCTGCGAAGCAGATATGCCATTTTGATTCACTTCTGCTTCGTAGACTTTCCCTTCATTTACAGGCGCTCGCTCGAATATGGCCTGTTTCGCACCTACGCCATACCTTCTATTTCCAGTGTCCTTCACAAATCCGGCAATTTTTCTGCAAACGCCTCCAAGCGCTATGACGACACCGACATTCTGGTGGGTGAGTTGCTCATGCATCACATTGATGGAGATCGAGCCTCCACTGCATTGCGACGGCTGAACTTTATCCACTCTCAATTTAAGATCACCAACGCCGATTTTCTGTACGTCCTTTCAATATTTGTTCTGCAACCGTTAGACTGGATATCCAGGTTAGTTCTCTTAGGGGGGGGGACATGAGGCCTCGGCGACCGGAGGTTGGGTGATAAACGTACCTTTTTGCCAGCGTGGATACATATTGTTGATGACCTGTCCGGTGAGACATTGGGTGACCCGAACGGATTGGCGCCTTGAGGCGCCAATCCGTTCGGGTCACCCAATTGCTCAAAAGAAGCCACAATGGTCAATAACAATGGCATGAAATATCTGCTAGCTCCATCGCCGTCGCTCTACAAAAGTTGAGTCTGTACAACAGTACTTCCAAGAGGAGTCGCTTATACAAGATAGTCGCGACTTGCTGCTTCGGGCATGAGAGCACTCTCAAAGACTCGGGCATGAGAGCACTCTCAAAGACTGTTATTTCAGAGCTAAGTTTACAAAAGCTCCTTATAGAAAAGAGAGTTGTTGGCCACTGGGGTGTTGGCGCAGGTCTTAACTACATAGTGGACATCTTTGGAGAGTTTTTTTTTTTTTTTTTTTTTTTTATATAAAGGAAGTTCGGCCTTAGCCTAATCTCCCGGACTTTAATTATATTAAAGAGAAAAAGTTACAAGTGAATGGGACTAGTGCCCATGGGACCCCCCAAATCCCACAACGTAGGGGAGGAGTACGGCAAGCTACAAGGCATTACAAATGAGGCGGATAACATTACCATCACCCTCATGTGGGACCCATTTGGGTTTCAACTTGTTGTTTTCGAGGAGATAGATACAGTGATGTCTAAACGGTGGTGATCTCTTGACTCGGGAGATTCTTTTACCAAGGAGAAATAAGGATTTCTCGATCGACCATTCCTTGGGAGTTTGGCCGAAATTGACGGCACAGCGCTCTCTCCAAATCTTCCAGAGAGCCTCACCTCTGATGGCATTCCATAGTCTTGATGAGCATCCGATCGCCTCACCCAACATCACTTGTTGCCAGTTGATTTGACTCGTTAGTCTCAAAACGCGGTATGCGTGATGCCAGATAACACGGGACTTGGGGCAGTCGAAGAACAGGTGGGCTAAATCTTCGATGCACCGATGACAATGCTTGCACCATGGCGGCACACCACAGATTTTGTTAGCCCTTGCATTAGTCCAGATTCCCTTATGCAAGACCTGCCACATGAGAACGGACTTTTTGACCTCAATTAGGGGGTGCCAAAGAGACATGAATTTTAGCTCCCACCGAAGTTTGGTCCAAGTAAGGCACCACCTCTTGTTAAGGGTGTGGTGAACATCCAAATCCCCTTTGAAGTTTGGGATTTCGGAAAGCTTCTTACCATTGCTCCATTTGAGGCCCTCCGAGCAAGGAAGATCCTGACCGCATAGAAGGCGGGTAGTTGAGCGGTCCCAGGCTAAACACCTGCTTTGAAGAAGAGTCCATTCCTCAAAGGTAACGCTAATTCTCAGATCCAAATCTTCGAACCTAATCCACTGGCTGGTCTCTTGTTTCCAGAGCTGTTTCCACTGTTTGAACCCCTTGTTCCATAACCGCCTTGTAGTTTGGAGGTTCCAAGATTCCACTCCCCTAATGCCACTGATCGGGAACCAAATAGAGTCATTTTGTCTTATGCCAGCTGCCCACTTCCAGTCATCGCTGATTCTGATGAACTATTTGGCCTTGTTCCAATTCTTCCATAAGGAACACACGAGGCTAGAGCCTTTAGGGCAGACCGGGTGGGGGGAGAACAAAAGTGATAGAATCCCTATGTCCTTTCAACCAGGGAGGCCGACGAAGGTAAAGTCTTCCGTGTTTCTGAAGATCAATTTAGCCCAAGAGGACTCCCTATTGCTCCAGGCCTTGATAAGCCATTTAGCCGCCAGCTTGTCAGCAAGTCCAGCAATATCCAAAATACCCAAACCCCCTGAGTCTTTAGGGCTAATGCAAGTTTCCCATTTGATTTTGGGAACCCCCCTTCTGTTAGGGTCCCCAGTCCAAAGGAAGTTCCTGCAGATTCTTTCTACTTTGGCCAAGTCTTTCTCCTTAGGTCTCCAGCACGAGATAAAGTAAATAATTGTAGACAACATAAAAGTGTTAATAACCATAGCACGTCCTGCCAGGTTGACTTGCATACCTTTCCACTGATTCAGCTTGCTATCCAACTTGGATAGTACCCAGTTCCATCGTTGGTCCATTGAGATGTCGAAACCCATCGGAATGCCGAGAAGACGAAAGACTTGACCGCTAGGGATAACTTGACACCCCCGATCCACCAACAATTGGGGAGTAGGCCCGCTGATCGCTCTAAAAGGAGAGTTGTTAGTTATTGGCAGACAAGGAAATAAATGCTTACTATCAGCGATTGTATACTCCAGATATTGAGTAAACTTAGTTGTCAAACTAAGGATTGAATATCTAATAGTATGATCCAACTAGTGATGCGGCGACAACACTCATGACCAGAAGCGTTAAGGTAGACCTGAAGCCACACATTCAGATTATAGCAAGAAATTGGTTCACCAAAAGCGTTAAGGTAGACCAGAAGCCACACACATTCAGATATAGCAAGAAATTGATGAACCAAGAATGACTATTCCATATAATTATAATGATGACATTTCGATAATTGTCATTGAAATTTTGATAATTGGTATGTGCTTCGATTGTCAAGTCACCGCACATTGGGTGACAAAATGCATGTGCTTGTAATTACAGTGACCGGAGTTCACCGCACATGTGCCCCTAATGGTCCGTTCAGTCACCCAAAAAGTGTAAACAGGTCACCTGAAAAAACTTCCATGTGCCCTCCCTAAGATCTGGCTGTTTGTGATCATTCGCTTGTGTGTTTTCCAAGTTCTCGGGCTTTGTGCGCATGTCAATAACTGTGTCTTGGAGAGAGAGAGAGAGAGAGAGAGAGAGAGAGAGAGATGTGTATGCGCGGGCTCTGGTAAGGAGGAGTTTTTCAGAACATTTTGTATCACTTATCTACGAGAAAGGAGTGTTGTGTGCTTTCTGGGTGCACTGTAGGAAACTATGATTGCCGTCAAACAAAAAAGATGTGCCGGAAGGCTTCCATGGTTGTCACGGAGGTAGCACACCAGACCATGAACATTTTGTCATTGTTATTACTGTAAATGTGCCAAGACGATCACAGACGAGAAAGTTCCCATTGCCCTGAACAGACGCGAAGGCTAAGAGATTCTTCATTGTTGTTAATTGTCGTTCATGGAAGGCCTTCAGGTATAGGAAGCAGTTGTTGTGTAACCGATGGTTCAGAACAGGGATATCTCCATAGTGAAGGTGTCTTTCTGTTTTGTATTCAGGTATGGGTATCGAGACGCGACAGACGTAGAGAAACTGGCAATATTTACAGCATGGCACGACATTGGTGTGCGCATGGGGATCGAAGCCATACCGTCCACAATCGAAGAGCTTGCTGAGTACAAGGAAGCATATGAAAGAGAGAACATGCTATACTCGGATACAAACAACGAGATTGCCGAACGGACAATGGAGCTGTTTCTGAATGAGGTACCTTCGCTTCTTCGGCCTCTTTCGCGTAAATTGGCATATGCATTCATGGATGACCGTCTGTGCAAAGCAGTGGGATATGCGAAGCAGCCAGAATGGTTGAGTACATTTGCTCACATGATTATGAGGTTCCATGGATATGCTATCGCTTGGCTGCCACCAAGGCCTGCCTAATAAGTGTAGGGAGGGTAGTTGAAAAAGGCTTGGAATTTAGGTTCACCCAACATGGATCTTTTGTGCAAGATCCATGTGAAGGCTTGAAGAAGATAGCCAGAGGTAAGAAGCATGGTAGGCTCTTTACTTTTGAAGTAGGAGAAACCAAAAACATAGCTCTATTCAATTTTGGATCTCAAACCCTAAGTGATCTTGAAACCCTAAGTGATCTTGAAGTGTGGCATAAGAGGCTAGCTCATGTGAATGAAAGAACCTTAAAGGATATATACTGGGATCAAAGTGCTCTCGGTTTGCCAAACATATCAAAGCAATACATGATCAATAGATGTGATGCATGTCAGATTGGAAAGGCACAAAGACAACCATTCAACCACAAAGGCTATATCCACAATAAGTTATTTGACCTAGTATATATAGATGTATGGGGGCCAAGCGAAGAACCTTCATCGGCAAGATTAAGGTATTATGTCTCATTTATTGATGACCATAGTAGATTGACTATTCTATAATTTATCAAGAGTAAGAATGAATTGTCTGATTGCTTCAAAAAGTATCTAGAAACACCCATCTCTGCACAGAGCCCCGTAGGGGCACACATTGAGGAAAAGCACGTAGGAGGGAAGGAGGAAACAGGGGATTGATTCTCAATCAATCAATCATAAACTAGATTTGATTTAAACTATCTCTTTTCCTAGATTATAAGAAAAGATTCCAATCAATCTAAACTAGCAAATTTGCCTTATTTGGAATTTAGATTCATGAAGAAAATTCATGGCCATATCATCAAGAGTCTATATAAAGAGTCCAAAACATTTCCACATTAGGAAGATTGGGGATATGAAGCAATACTTATACTCTTTAATCATTGCTTGGTGTCATTTCTATTCTCTACTCCTTCTTCCTTAGACTCAATCAACTTGCAAAGATTGTTTCTCTCTCTACAAAGCTTCAAATCTTGAGTTTAAGCACTCGTTGCAAAGATATTACTATCTAGTTTATGTGTACAAATTTTTAGATCATCTGACTCATTAATTTCAAAGGAATTCAAGTGTTTCATTGTTGAGATCATTCTCTACAAGTCCCTGAAAAATCAAGATGATAACAGTTTAGTGCTAAGGTGATTACTCGTTCTTTAGATTAACCATTTATGCAATTTAGCAAGATAACCCTATGTATGATGCTCCCTTAAGAGAAAATTTTCCAATTGTTACTATGTTGGTTGTTCTTAGTGTTTAAAGTCACAACCTCCATGCATCTTTAAAAGGTTTTTGTGAGCTAGTCAAGGTTCAAGTTATCTCTTTTGCATCAACTTGTTCTTGTTGATGTTCCAAAGTAGGTATTTGGTTTTATTGCACTAACCACAATCCTACAAGGTCCTTTTTACATATCCAAAGATTTAGGTCTGGTGCTATGCTGGCTTTCTAGACCGACTTCACCACTTTACAACTCATCTTTCCAAGCCTCTCCAAGCTTCCCTAACTTCTTTCAATGGTATTCGAGCAACTTGAAGATGGGAGATGACTTTCCATCAATGCTTGAGAAGCTTGATAGACACAAATATGCTACTTGGCAAATCAAAATGGAAGCTTATTGCAAGGAAGAAATCTATATGGGATTGTATCACGTTGTCGGGAAGATTTGCATCTTCCAGTTGACGACCAGAGAAAATGAAAACAATTTTATTGGTGAACTTTACCCTTTTATATCACTGTTGAACAAATGATTTGGATTGAATTAACTACTTTTGAAGTGTTTGCAGGTACAAGAGATGATGAAGAATATATGTTCAAATTAGGGTTTACCCTAATTACTCAATTAATGAGTATTTGATATTTATACATGCTTGATTCATGGGTACTTAACCCTAGGGTTCATAAGTTCATATGATTTTATGTCAATTGGGTTCATCTGAAGGGTCTCAAAAGATTCTAATGGGTTCATGTTAGGGTTTATAAGGGATCAGAAAGATTTTAATGGGTTATCAGTGATTTCCAAAGGGTTTTAATAGGGTTTTGATGGGTTTTAAGTAGGTTTTCTAGGGTTTTACTATATTTAAAGGGTTAAAATAGATGTTATGTAAAAACATCAATATATAAATTATATATTTATGTATTAAAAATTAAACTATGCTATTGATAATTACTTTAATTATATGTGTGCATTTAAATACTAAGGTTCTAATTAATTAAACCCTTAAACTAAGCTCAAATTAAATGATTTATTTAAATAAGAAATGTAGGCTAATTAAATTAAAATGGTAAATTAATTGGATAAATAACTAGTGGTCTATATGAGTGCTAGAGAAAACAATGGTTTATAGAAGATGTGTAACTAAAGTGACTTAAGGAGTGGTCTCAATAGTAGATGCACTTAAAGTAGGATAAAAAGAAACTTTAAATGAACGGTATATATGAAAAAGGTTAAAAGAGTGGTGTGAATTAAGTGTGTAATTAAAGTGGAGAAAAGTCAAATTAAAGTGTGATGAAAGTTAGTGGATAAAAGAATGGATGAGAAATAAAGTAGGAAACCAAAATAGTGGATTAGAAATGATTTGTGTAAGTACTTATATGTGTGAAGAGCTCTGTTAGAGGGGTTCCGAATGTTTCTCTTGGCCGGCCCCTTCATCTTTTATTTCAGGCAGCAATTTTTATGAAAGGAGGCCAATGGATCGTTCCTTTTAGGAAAATTATCAGAGAAGAAGAAAGGGCACTGACGGCTGAAAGAGGGGAGGCAGGCAGCGCATCGAAGGGGAGGATTTATTTCTCATTATGGAGAGAGGCTAAGGAGACGCGGGCGATCCATCGTGGTGAAGGCCCTGGCACGAGTTAAGGAATCGATGATGATTGCTGGCGGATATGAACGCAGAAACAAATAGCTAGCTGATGCAGCTCATCTAATGCAGAGAAGACGGGTAGGTTCTGTCGATGCGTGATATCAGGAGTGAGGGTGCTGCTGGGGGAAATAATCACTGGATTCTTGGCGCTGAATGGCAATCAACTAGCGCGAATTTGTCCGAAGGAGGCTAATACAACCGATTTCTTCTGGTTAATCACGGATGGAAGAAGAAGCTCTATCATCCGACATGAATTTAATTTCACTCCAGCAGCGCTGACGTGAAGATCTCTGAATTACTGATTCATGGATTCTTTGAACTCTAACGACTGACTCTGATATACGATTCTGATATCCTTCCGATGTTTTCCTTCTGGCAATTATGATAAACTGAATTCCTGACGCGGCGCTCATCTGACGAGAAGAAGAATTTGACGCGATTTTTGAAATAAGGAAGGTTATATCCTATCTCTTTATTATGAAACTCTGACACTTCTCCATGTTATTTGTTTGATGTGACAATGCCCAATGCATCATACCAATCAACTGTTCCATCTCTCACGCTCTTCGCTCCAAATCTCTAACATATCACCGCTTAGGACCTGTGAGAAATAGCTGCGATTGACATTAGTTTTTTGTGGACAATGTTTTGATATATAAACGATTCTATGTAATATGTTCCACCTCATGTTATAGTCTTAGCGCAATTATTCTCACTTGACGACGATGCCACATTGAAGCTGTTCAGAGATCTAATGAAGGGCTATGCTAGCTCATAGATAAAGTTTCTTTTAATGTGTTTAGCTCGACGCGAATAGAGAAGGATTATGTTTTTCTGTTGACATCTGACAATCTACCAATAGCTGCGTATAATCACTTAAATGGAATAGTTGTTTATGAATAAGCATGACGCTCTGCTCATATACTGCATGTAAATACTTATGGCCGTCTTAAAATTAGATTAAAATTGTGCAACAGCTATACACTTCGAACTGTAGAATTCAGTTATGATGTGACTTTCATATTGGATGGGTATTTACAAGGAGAAGAAAACCTGTAAATGAGGAAATCGATCTTCCATGTTATGCGTTTATTCTTGGATTGGATTCCTAGAGACAGGTATTATTTATAGTCGCAATATGACTTATTCATGGGGTTGTAGTGCCATATTTGCATATGGCATATAGTGATCAAAGTGAAAGCGTAACACTATATTGGTTCCCAATTCTCTTTGCATTATAAAACAAAAAAAAACAACATTGGAGTTTAAGATAGCTGCTTTTCGCATATGATTGGTATTCTGTTTATATAGTTGCACTAAAGAAGCTTAATGCTTTGTTGAACCGAGAAATAGTAATTGCATAAGTATTCGTAAACTATGAATGTATTTGTGCAAGGAGCAAAATCCCTTCAAAATTTTATGATAGGGAAAATACATTTGGATCTTTGTTGATTGAGTTCATATGAATGATGGATAATGAGTCCTAACGTTTTTTGTATGTCCATCGCTTGTTGAGTACATCCCACAATTATGTGAATGTTTGAGATCATGATTGATACATAGATATTTGATGCATCGAAGCCTCTGAATTAAACAAATTATTCGTAGAATTGGGGATGCAATTTTGTATTAGCAAAGGTCATTATAAATAATGAATTGAATGTGTTATAAGCTCTTGGATATCTGTTGGGTTATTTTGACTGAACAAACTTCTTGAGTTTATATTTGCTCTTTGAATCTTCGTGATCACACCTGAGCTTGCTCCAAGCACCCTGCGTGCGCCGTATTTCTTGCGGTTGGCTTGATCCACCAACCGTTACTTTCGCGCCGACATTGGTGAACCTGACGTGAAGAATCGGCGTTGCATCTCAGGTGCATGTTTCTGAACTTTTTCCTCACATCAATTCTAAGTAATGTATGTTTAATGTGCGTATAAAATCATAGCTTGTTTTTCATTTATCTGGTATTCCTTTTATATTCAAGCGTAAGTCATGGGTAAAACTAAACACCATACAAACACGAAAAATATAAATCAACATAATGAATCTTTTGAAATTAAATTACAAGAGCATAATGCAAAGAGTATTGTTATTGATGAAGCATTTGTGCATACATCGATAGATCACCACTTAAGAAAATGGGAAGATAAATTCATAGAAATGGAAAACAAGGCAAATGAAGCTATAGAAAAGAAATTTAGAGTGATTTTGACTGTAAATGATACGCTTAAAGCTATGCCAGAGACTCTACAAGTATTAAGAACTACTCTTAGAACTTGGAAAGAGGAAATGAATGCTGAGTTTCAAGAAATGAACCAGAAGTATGAAATAGTAGCTAAACGAATACAAGATTGAGAGCTAGCTAAATGTGAGCATGAAAAGGAGGGAATGAGCCAAAGTTTGTTCATAGATCCTTCATCTATAACACATACTCGTGATTTTAGAAAATCTAGCTGTAGACATTCATTAAGACCATCAAATAGGACTCGAATGAGACCTTTGCAGTGTTTTTGGTGCGATCAATATGGCCATGCATTTTGGAATTGCAGGTCCTACGAAGATGCACGAAAAGAGAAACTAGTGGTTGAATTTGAAAGGAAAATTTGTAATTTTCAAGATCGATCACCATTAAAATTAAATCTAGGAAGAGGTGGAATGAAAGAACTATTTCAAGAATCTCAAACCAAACCTAAGCCATGTGCAAGTAAAAAAGTATGGAAACCTATCATACATACGAACAATCAAACAAAAGAAGAAATGAGGGAGAAGACATTAAATGGAGAACAAGAGCTAAAAGATGAAATTAAAAGTATAAAACCAAAGGAAGAAGATCAAAAACCGATTATGGAAGAGCAATTAGAAATTGATCTAGGTGATTTTGAACATGAAATACAAGTAGGAGCCAGGAAACTTAATAATTTACAGATTTCACTTGATCCAATGCTTCTTTCTAATGAGAATTTGTTTGATCAAGTTAAGCTTAAACAACTACAAACTCAATTTAACAAACATGAATATAATCAATTTAAAGAAGAAGGAATTAAACAAGAAGAGACCAAACAAAGTATTATAAATCAAAACAAACAAACAAATGAAATAGAGAAGCAACTTCTTGATCATATAATTAAACAAATCAAAAACAAAATGAATATAAATTCAAAACAATCAAAACCTTTAAAACTTAACAAGAAAACTAGGAATGTACCATTGAAGAAAATAGAAGAGATGATTAAACTAAGAAATGATCAAACTAAGAAATGATTAATATATTTGACAAGAAAAGATGAATCAAATTGTTTTGTTTTTCTTATGAAAAAGGAATTTGATGAGAAGGGTTTTATAACATTATTATTGCACAAAGATGACACGTTCAAACCGAGAAATAGTCCAACTAAGTTTTGATAATTATGACGAATTCAAATTTATGAATTTTTATGCATGTTTTCTATCCATGAAGAATATTTATATGGGAGTTATAACCTACTTCCTCATCAAAAAGGTATTTATATGGGAGTTTATACTCTTTCTCCCTGATAAAAAAAGATATGATATGATGGAAATTTTTGAGATTAAAAATGAGTTTTGCATGTGATACTACTGATGTGTTTTCTGACTTTATTTTTAACAGGTCTTTGAAGATCAAATTAAGATGAATTTAAAACAATGAGGATGAAGCAGATTGAAGATGAAATCAATTTTAGGTCGTATTTTTCTTTGTCTTAAAATTTTGATTTACGTATTTTATTTGCATTCATATAAAACTAATTGATAAAATCTGGAATGAAGAATATTAATTTATAAAGGAATCTATTTAACCATATTAGGAAAACAAACATAATTTATATTTTTACATTTATAGATTAAGTGAGATTTGTTAAAAATAGAAGGATTTGTAGTTCATTTAGATAACGAAAGTAGTTGTATATGTGTAGGAGCATATTGTTGCATGATGCATGTCTGTGAAAACCTAGATCTTTCTTGTCCATGCAGCTAGATCCTTAGCTCGGATTAAGGGGTTAAGCCTTTCCCCTTTAAAACAAAAAAGTAGCGAAAAAAAAAAGAATATTGACATGGAAGTTATACCTTCTTCCACCCCAAAAAGGTATTTACACTTGTTGACATGAAGTTTATATCATATTTATATGAAGAAAACTAGTTGTGAAAAAACACTTCTAGTGATTAAAATTGGGCATACAAGGCGGCTGTCTGTCCAAGTAGATTTAGTAGATTTCTTTGGCATGCTTGATTGCTCATATCTGAGTGCATATATACGACAAAACCTGCATTTGAGTGAATGAAAATGAATTCTGATTTATACTAATCTTTACATTATTTATAAATGGATGAAATGTAAATTAATGTTTGTTGATTGAAAAGGTTACTAGTTTACCTTTATACTTTAATATGTTTTCATTGCCAGATGTAATTTAAATAAACTTCATGTGCATGTTGAAAAGATTAAAAATTTGATAATTTAAACTATGTTTATAAAAGAATTGATGTTGTTCTATGATTTAATTTCAGGATAATCAGTGAAATGCTACTTCCCTTAAATCTGCAAGTTGGCCCATCGGGACGATGTGCACGTTTGGTGGCGGTGGATGTCGGGAAGATTTGCATCTTCTAGTTGACGACCAAAGAATATGAAAACAATTTTATTGGTGAACTTTACCCTTTTATATCACTGTTGAACAAATGTTTTGGATTGAATTAACTACTTTTGAAGTGTTTGCAGGTACAAGAGATGATGAAGAATATATGTTCAAATTAGGGTTTATCCTAATTACTCAATTAATGAGTATTTGATATTTATACATGCTTGATTCATGGGTACTTAACCCTAGGGTTCATAAGTTCATATGATTTTATGTCAATTGGGTTCATCTGAAGGATCTCAAAAGATTCTAATGGGTTCATGTTAGGGTTTATAAGGGATCAGAAAGATTTTAATGGGTTATCAATGATTTCCAAAGGGTTTTAATAGGGTTTTGATGGGTTTTAAGTAGGTTTTCTAGGGTTTTACTATATTTAAAGGGTTAAAATAGATGTTATGTAAAAACATTAATATATAAATTATATATTTATGTATTAAAAATTAAACTATGCTATTGATAATTACTTTAATTATATATGTGTATTTAAATACTAAGGTTCTAATTAATTAAACCCTTAAACTAAGCTCAAATTAAATGATTTATTTAAATAAGAAATCTAGGCTAATTAAATTAAAATGGTAAATTAATTAGAGAAATAACTAGTGGTCTATATGAGTGCTAGGGAAAAGAATGGTTTATAGAAGATGTGTAACTAAAGTGATTTAAGGAGTGGTCTCAATAGTAGATGCACTTAAAGTAGGATAAAAAGAAACTTTAAATGAATGGTATATATGAAAAAGGTTAAAAGAGTGGTGTGAATTAAGTGTGTAATTAAAGTGGAGAAAAGTCAAACTAAAGTGTGGTGAAAGTTAGTGGATAAAAGAATGGATGAGAAATAAAGTAGGAAACCAAAAGAGTGGATTAGAAATGATTTGTGTAAGTACTTATATGTGTGAAGAGCTCTGTTAGAGGGGTTCCGAATGTTTTTCTTGGCCGGCCCCTTCATGTTTTATTTCAGGCAGCAATTTTTATGAGAAGGAGGCCAATGGATCGTTCCTTTTAGGAAAGTTATCAGAGAAGAAGAAAGGGCACTGACGGCTGAAAGAGGGGAGGCAGGCAGCGCATCGAAGGGGAGGATTTATTTCTCATTACGGAGAGAGGCTAAGGAGACGCGGGGCGATCCATCGTGGTGAAGGCCCTGGCACGAGTTAAGGAATCGATGATGATTGCTGGCGGATATGAACGCAGAAACAAATAGCTAGCTGATGCAGCTCATCTAATGCAGAGAAGACGGGTAGGTTCTGTCGATGCGTGATATCAGGAGTGAGGGTGCTGCTGGGGGAAACAATCACTGGATTCTTGGCGCTGAATGGCAATCAACTAGCGCGAATTTGTCCGAAGGAGGCTAATACAACCGATTTCTTCTGGTGAATCATGGATGGAAGAAGAAGCTCTATCATCCGACATGAATTTAATTTCACTCCAGCAGCGCTGACGTGAAGATCTCTGAACTACTGATTCATGGACTCTTTGGACTCTAACGACTGACTCTAATATACGATTCTGATATCCTTCCGATGTTTTCCTTCTGGCAATTATGATAAACTGAATTCCTGATGCGGCGCTGATCTGACGAGAAGAAGAATTTGACGCGATTTTTGAAATAAGGAAGGTTATATCCTATCTGTTTATTATGCAACTCTGACACTTCTCCATGTTATTTGTTTTATGTGACAATGCCCAATGGATCATACCAATCAACTGTTCCATCTCTCACGCTCTTCGCTCCAAATCTCTAACATATCACCACTTAGGACCTGTGAGAAATAGCTGCGATTGACATTAGTTTTTTGTGGATAATGTTTTGATATATAAACGATTCTATGTAATATGTTCCACGTCATGTTATAGTCTTAGCGCAATTATTCTCACTTGACGACGATGCCACATTGAAGGTGTTCAGAGATCTGATGAAGGGCTATGCTAGCTCATAGATAAAGTTTCTTTTAATGTGTTTAGCTCGACGCGAATAGAGAAGGATTATGTTTTTCTGTTGACATCTGACAATCTACCAATAGCTGCGTATAATCACTTAAATGGAATAGTTGTTTATGAATAAGCATGACGCTCTGCTCATATACTGCATGTAAATACCTATGGCCGTCTTAAAATTCGATTAAAATTGTGCAACAGCTATACACTTCGAACTGTAGAATTCAGTTATGATGTGCCTTTCATATTGGATGGGTATTTACAAGGAGAAGAAAACCTGTAAATGAGGAAATCGATCTTCCATGTTATGCGTTTATTCTTGGATTGGATTCCTAGAGACAGGTATTATTTATAGTCGCAATATGACTTATTCATGGGGTTGTAGTGCCATATTTGCATATGGCATATAGTGATCAAAGTGAAAGCGTAACACTATATTGGTTCCCAATTCTCTTTGCATTATAAAACAAAAAAAAACAACATTGGAGTTTAAGATAGCTGCTTTTCGCATATGATTGGTATTCTGTTTATATAGTTGCACTAAAGAAGCTTAATGCTTTGTTGAACCGAGAAATAGTAATTGCATAAGTATTCGTAAACTATGAATGTATTTGTGCAAGGAGCAAAATCCCTTCAAAATTTTATGATAGGGAAAATACATTTGGATCTTTGTTGATTGAGTTCATATGAATGATGGATAATGAGTCCTAACGTTTTTTGTATGTCCATCGCTTGTTGAGTACATCCCACAATTATGTGAATGTTTGAGATCATGATTGATACATAGATATTTGATGCATCGAAGCCTCTGAATTAAACAAATTATTCGTAGAATTGGGGATGCAATTTTGTATTAGCAAAGGTCATTATAAATAATGAATTGAATGTGTTATAAGCTCTTGGATATCTGTTGGGTTATTTTGACTAAACAAACTTCTTGAGTTTATATTTGCTCTTTGAATCTTCGTGATCACACCTGAGCATTCTCCAAGCACCCTGCATGCGCCGTATTTCTTGCGGTTGGCTTGATCCACCAACCGTTACTTTCGCGCCGACAACGTGATGAAGCAATGCCTATTCCAAGATCCAAAGGAGAGCCTACTCAAGAGGAAATAGATAGGCTAAGAATTTGGTGTGCAAGGGATGTGCAAGCAAGATCATACATACTCAAATCTATCTTTGATTTTCTATTACCACATATTCGACGATGCAAGATATCTCAAGAGACTAAAGACGCCCTACAGACCTTTCTTTTTTGCTAGTACAAAGCAAGAAAGAACCATCTTTGTAATGAGTTCAACCAGATGAAGTTAAACAACCAAACACCTTGTGATGTCCAACACTAGGTTTTCTTCCATACTATGCTTCATAAGGATTCATACCATGGAGTGATTTGGATGGTAGTCTATTGAAAAGTTACACAATAGCTGAAATAGCCTCTTCCCATAGATAATATGGCAACCTCTTCTCTTCAAGCATTGTTCTGGATGATCCAACCAATTTCTTGTTTCTTGTCTCGGCAATTCCATTCAATTGAGGAGAGTACTTGGTAGTCACTTCCCCTTTGATACCTTTATCCTGCAAGAACTCATCAAACTCTTTGGAGAAGTATTCTCCCACTCCATCTGATCTAAGCTTCTTGAGTGATCTACCTTTATGATTCTCCACATGTTAGTGATCAACCAATTAATACAAAGAAAATATGTGCACGTAAGTGTTATTCTTCAAGGCATATCCATAGCACCCAAATAATGGATCTGATGTAGAGTATATCCACTCAAGCATAATGAAAACTTGATGTTTCAACAAGAATAATCCCTACTACTCCAAGATTAAATCATCAACTTTTCATTATTTTGTTAGCCATGGCTTCCCCATTTAGGATGCCCAACTATCTCCTTTCGTTCTCATTGCAAGAAGGTATAACTTTGTCATCTATTATGTATTTGCGTAAGCAAATCTTTATATGTTGTTTTTTTGCATATTTGTGATGGGCATGTGTGCATTCGATTAGCATTCACAAATTAATATATGTATGTTTATTAAGGGGAAATTTTCATCTTCAGTCCATTGAAGCTTTGGCACATGCTCTATTTGTTGTTTCTCGGCCTATGAAAAATATTTTGGCATTAGTGCACCTTAGAGGCAGGGAATGCCATTACTGTGTAGCGAATTGTTGGAGAAGGAGATAAAGTTATCCTTGAAATTTAACTTGTTCAGTTTGTTATTTATAGAAAAGGAGCTGCATATTTTGATGGTTGGTGTTGATGCTATAAATTAAACCACCATTCTTTATAAGCCCCACCTCAGAGAGATGGTTACTACAATTCCTAGCATAGGTGCATCTTTTTTCTCGCATTCTTTTATTTTCACTTCATTCTAGTAGTGTCCATGTGCATATTATAATTTCTTGATCATGTGATGAGAATGCTTTCATTTCATTCTGAAAGTGAAAGCTACATATAAATTAATGCATTTCGATGGTGAGTTCTTCAGAGCAATTTATTGCAAATGAGGAAAAAATGGTGGAGCTTTATTCATCGAGTCTTTTGGGGTGTGAGATTTTGAAAGGGATTTTTGGATACATTGGCTCAAATTCTCTATCTATTATTCTGTTATGCAACCCTATTCATATTTTTATATGACTATATTAATTTCTTCTTGAGATATTTAAAGTTCATTTTAGTGATATTTGTTTCAAAGAATGGTGTAAAATATTTGGTTAGAAAACAGTGATTGTAAAAGGATATGTGCAAGAGGGGAAAGCCTTTACATGCATATGCAATTGTTTAATAAATTAGGTACAATAGATAGTGTAATATCATGTTTTGTTTTATATATACATATATACAAAATTATCTGATTTTTAAATATTGGATTTATGTAGTACTTTGTGTTGGGAGAGATGGATGGATACCTCAAGGAAGTGAGGTGGTACTGCTAAAACCTGCTTTGTACTAGCCTTGATGTATTTCAGAGTTATAAAGTAGGTCCTTTTAGCTTGCAAATGACACCAAGAAAGCACCTATGTACTTTGGAATGATGCTTGAAATAATTAATCCAAAACAAACTAGTTCAAGAATAACTAGTGTTGAAAAAACTTGCTATTCTGGTCCACACACTTGCTAGCTTTTTTACTGAGAGCTCACAGTAAAGTAACATTTGACAAAATTCCTTTCGAGCAAATTCAATTACCTTAGATAACAAATGATCGCAAGTGGAATCATTTAAAACGATCAACTATGCTCTGAGAATTAACTTTAGCAAATTAAATCTTACCCCCGACTTCTTAGGGAACAACCATTAGATGACCAGAGAGAACTTCGAAGATGATTTCTCTCCGATGTTTGAACTAAATGCCTTGAAATTTTGAAACCCTAAAGTAGACTTCAAGTTGGTTCCAACAAGCCAAAGATTATGTAAAATGGTTGAGTATTCACTAAGATATGACCAGAAGAATTTGATTGTTCTGAGTAGTCATAGCATAGAAGTAGAGAGAGATGTTCAATGAGTTGTATGTATTATAGAACATGATTGTACAAAGTCACTGGCATTGTAATGATGCTGAATGATGATGAACTGAGTGAGCTATGGTTTGAGCTACTAGAGTCCTACAAATGATCAAGGAATGGGCTCCAAAATGAGGCACACTATCCTGCAAGACTTTACAAGGCCTTTTTTTAATATTTCTTCTAAGTTTGAAGTTTGAATTCAAACTTGGCTCCAATCAGAAAGTAACTCCACTAATTTAGGAGATAATCCTTCAATTTGGAGTCGTAGCTAATATTCTTCCTAACTCCATGAGATATAAGCTTTTACAAGATTCTCCAAGGAAATAACCTTTTACAATGGTAGATGATCAAGTAGTTACAAGCTATAGGTCACATGAATCATTAAGTGCTAGTTCCACACATTGTCTTCCATGATAAGCCAAATGTGTAGGCATGATCATTTGCACCAACAACTCCACCTCAAGCCAAACATCTTCGCTTGCATTCTTTCATCAACTTCTTGAATATCCTACAGTCCAATCATGGTTTTAAACCTGCAAAGCTTAGTACCATCAAGTGCTTTGGTTAACAAATCAACACACTGCATATTTGTAGATACATATGCTAGTTGAATCTCTTTTCTCAGCATTTTCTCTCTAACATAGTGATAGTGTACTTCTATATGCTTAGTTCTTGCATGATAAATGGGGTTGGTTGCAAGATGCAAAGAACTAGTATTATCACCAAAGATAATTGGTGAATGAGTATGAAGTCCCTAATCTGAATAAAGCCAATAGGGGAAAAAATGAACCCTGAATGGGCCTTTTAGATTAAGGAGTGATTAGTGATGGACCAATCAGAAGAGGATGGTGGCCACAGTCTATGCCCTATAAAATACTAAGCTGAAGGGGGGAGGGGGGACATATTTCCCCCTTATTTAATGAGATGCCTCTAGAGAGAGAAGGAATCTCGTAACTCAGTTGGGCCCAAAAATTCAAAATTTCTAAAAAGTAAAAAAACTCATCATAACACCTGAAAATGGACCCCCCCGTTACTTTTTAAGGTCAAAAGTACTCTTTTTTACCCCAAATTCAAAACCCGTGCATGTTTTGAGCTGACAAAAATGGATTTTTTCAAAAATACTCAAAAAATAGTTATTTCCCTCCTAAACCTCACATTTTCATACCTAGGTCTCAAAAAGTCATCTTTTCCCACTACTTTCACTCTATAGCACACCATTGAAGCTCCTGTTTCTACACTCCAACCTACCTGCATCTCCTATCTCGAATTACTGTTGTAGCTTGAAGACCTTTAGCTTCAATGGCAACATCTAAAGCTTCCAGGCGACCTAAAGATTAAATTCTCACATTAAGATGTCACAATATCAAAGCCACAAATGGATAGTGGCTATCACATGAGTACTCCAAAGGTGCATGGGTGTACATGCAACCCTCTAGAGTTGGGCCTCATCGAGTTAGAGATCCTGGAAACTTAGATCTTCATTGGAAGGGAAAGCTACTTGGCTTCAAGAAGAACAGAGACAATGGGATGGTTGCTATTGTACAACATGTTTTTACAATGGCAACTATGAAACTTGAAAACTCTAGTAGTATGAGATATCCTATGAATTGTAAGTATTACTCTACAATATTTTATGTTTTCTTGTGTCGGATATATTTCTGAACTATTTAGATATGTTTTTGTTTGTTTCAGATATATTTCCTTCTACTTTGGTGGAAGAGCAACCACTTCATAGTCTTACAGGTACTTTCCAGGCATTGCATGCAGATGTTGGTGCACTAGTCTTTCCAAATATATCTCCTGCTCAACTTTCCCATAATAGAGTTTTCTTTTACACACATAGATATATTGTACCCTCTACAATGAATGGGTTTGGAAGGTTAGAGAGAATTGAAGTACATTCTCTTCTTAGCTCGGAGTGGCCAAAACCTGATATATGGTCCGTATCATCTTTGAAGCAAAAATGGTAATAGATATACATGACTCTTTGAAATTCACAAAAGTGTCTAGGTCTGTAGGTTTGCACTGGTCTTTTCCCATTCATTGTTTTGTATATTTATTCCAAGGATTCTCATTCCAAGGGACTTCCACCATGTTCATATGTAAAGATATCACATATGAGAAAGTCGAAAGTCTTCTTGGTGAAAATTGGGGTTTGATGGAAGGAATTGCAAAAGGTGATAAATATCTTTGTAAAATAGATGGAATAGGTATAGGATTTTGATATTTGAAACAACGTACTTCATTATACATCAGATTCTACTATGATCGTTGGATGTGCAAACTTGGCAAATGGATACCATTTCAAAGTTCATAGGGATCTTTGCATTCATTTGAAATAAAGTTTAGATTGCCCAATAATGAAACAAAAACTATTTTAGTGAATAATCATTGGACCTTGGCTAACCTGAGAGAACACTTGATGATTATGGGGTTTGAAGGACTAACTCAATCCAAATTCAAAATTCAAGGACATAGGGTGAGAAATGTTTCATGCTTTTGTTAAAGTAATCTTTTCATTATTGTTTATTTTACTTTAATGACTTCAATTTCTTGCAAATTGATTACAGATGGGCAGAAGAATGGAATAAAAAATGAAAGTCCTTGTAGATTGGAGAAAAAATGGAACAGAACTCTCATTGTCATAGTTCTTTTGCAACCTGATAATGTCACTTCTTGGGCCCTAGTCATTGTATCTCATAGTTTTTGCACTTTCAAGAACCTTGTAAAAAGTAAGACAATTGATTCATGTTAGATATTGTATATACCTTCTTCTCTGCAATGGTAATTTCAAAACTTTTGGAATGTCAAAAAGTCTGTTCACTACTTTGAAATGTGGTTGCTCATGTTTTTTTCTGTGCATTATTTTGTCATCAAAAACACATTTTTTGAAATTGCACTTCTTTATTCTATACTTTTAAAAGTGGACCCAATCAGTTTAAAAACTTGAAACTGCTATAAAAATGGTTCTATGTGCTCATTTCTCACATTTGCACTCTCAAAGAGTTAGAAAGCACAGACTACAAGCCTCTAGAATTCTCGCGCGCAAGCAATGGCTGCTAGCACTTCCCTTCCCATGAAATCTCCTCGAGATCTATTCATGGAGTTTTTGGATACTACAAACTACAATGGTCATACGGATTTGTATGACCTAGTCTGTAGAGTCCCTAATCTTGAAGGGACAATAGCCATGAACTCCGATGTGATCGATGAGAACACAGATTTTATGGAATTCTATATATTAAGATATGCCATAGATATTCCTGCATATGAGTGTAAATCGGTCCCCTGTGACCTGCTTTTCTACATTCATAAAGGAGATGAGGTGTTTGCGAAGCGCTTAAAGTGTTTCATGGCTATTGTTGAGGCTTCAGGGCACCTGTTAGATGAGACAGTGCCCTCAGATAGACAATTAAATTAGAAAAGAAAAATGGGAAGAAAATATCTTTCCTACATAGCAACAACCATCTTTTTTGTCCATGAGGAGCCCAAACCTTCACCCATGGACCTACCCCATCTTGTTACTGGGGGTTTTGTAGATGACAAGAAGGAACCCCAGAGAGAAGCTCTCAACTTATTAGAAGAGAGTCCAAAAATTCCCAGAGAATTTCCTCAAGGAATAGTGGACAAATTAAAGGAAGCCAGTACACAGAACAATCCACCCTCCTACTTAGACCCCGTGGAACCCACTCTACCAGAGGTAGAGATGGAAATGTTTTCAAATGTACTTATCGAGGGAGAGGAATTTTTGTTCCTAGACGATATTGAGAAGGCATTCGGTCTACGCCTCGACGAATGCCTTAGTATTTTCTGCTCGACCTCGGATGTTCCCATGGACAACACTTCTGACATTATCGAAAAGGCAACAATTCCACTTGGTGATTCAGTTGTGGACACCATTGCATTTGTGTGTGAAGAGATTTTGAGCCATGCCAACCAAGATGCCACTGAAGAAGATCTGGCCACAGCAAGGGAAAGAATTTTGGACAAGAAGATTCCAACATCCCTTGTTGTGGAGCAAAGTGGCATGGCCCATTCATGGATTCCACTAGAGGCAATGGGAAGAGGAGAGGATGAAGATAGGCTTCAAGATGTAAGTCTCTACTGACATTTATGGTTGTCTCATATTCATACAAGATGTATCTATTTAATTTTATGATTTTCTATGTGCAGGAAATAGTTGAAGTGGATAAATTTGCAGCACAGAGTGGTGGTGACCGTGTTTCCCGGGGCCATGTCTACTCCTTGGCACAATACATCAGAAAATTGCCAAAGGAAGATTTTCTCATAATCCACAAGGACTTTTTCCCTCAAGGACACTTCATGACTTGGTGTTTGAAGGCCTTGAGCAAAGTTTTGTGCCTATCTACAATAATGTAAGGGACCAATTGTATATTTCTAGTTAGGAAGTCCCTTGGCCTTACTACCCTAGAAGTTAACTTTAGAGGAAAAATATTAGGTCAAATAGGAATAGCTTTAGGTCTTGGATTGACAGACCCTCAGTTAATATCCCAATCAGTTTTGACTTACCAATTGCCACTATCTTTTCAGAACAGAAAGAATGTAGTGAAGAGGTTCAAGGCCAAGAACCAATTGTAAAAACGTTATAATACCAATTATTGTTTTTCCAATTTCCATGTGCATTCAATCTATTATATCTTTATGGTTTGAAAATCTCATAACTTTTGGACAGTTTAATCATTCTTTTTCCATTATTTCTTGTAATTTGTGTTGCCCAAAATGCATGCAATGGCCTAGGAATGCAAAAAAAAGGCTTGCCACAGAAACACGGGGATGGGCGGTGCAAAACTTTTGCAGGGCCCATCCCCGCGTTTCTGTGGCAGGCCTTTTTCTTGCATTCCTAGGCCATCCTATGCACTAGGTTACCTATATTGCAAGTCTATCTCCCTCAATTAGCACCTTTGCTTGGGGAATTGTGGAAGACTCTTCTTATGTGCAATAATTAGAGAAAGTTAAGACTCCTCTGGGTGCATATAAGCATGTAGTAGTAAATAAGTACATGTATGTTCATAAACATTGTTTAGCTATTGGTGAGGGGGTTAGCATGCAGTGCACTCTAGCCAAGGCCAATCATATGCCCCAATGTGCATGGCATGTGTTTCCATGGCTTGGAAATGCCAAAAAAAGGCTTGCCACAGAAACGCGGGGATAGGCCCTGCAAAAGTTTTGCAGGGCCCATCCTCGCGTTTCTGTAGCAGGCCTTTTTTTGGCATTTCCAAGCCATGAAATGTGTTAAATAGCATTACCACTTACAACAAGTACGGAAAAAAGAATGATACAACTATGAAAAACACTTCAAAGAGGTACTGGAAAAAGACACCTATAAACATAGGAGAAATAAACTTCAAATCATGTACACTAAGAGATAAACACTTGGGAGAGCAAATATGAGAAGACAAAGATTATATTCATCATTTGGGATTTACAAAATATTCATCATATGGGATATACAAAAGGTTCTCCAAACAAGGGAGTACAAATTTTTGTTAAGGGTTATTCCCTCTAATTCTCCTAGCTAACTACAAATCTTTAGGTTGTATTGTCACTCTCTTTGCATGGATGGCACATAGGTTAGAGTCCTCCAACATTGATATAAGATACACTGCAGCTTCTTGGAGAGCTTCAATGGCTATACCTTGGATACGAAGTCCAAGGCAATAGTGTTGGATCTCTTCCTTCACAACTCTTGCAAATGACCTTCGTGGAATAAGAAGCTCCACAAACTTTTGATAGTGTCGAATCTCGGCATATGCTCTGATTTGCTTTCTGCGCCTTTGTGGTGCTCTTGCGTTTGGGGGGATGGTGGGTTATGGTCGTTGTGGTCTACGACGTGGTTGATAGTTCTTCTTTCTTCTTGGAGGACGCCTAGATGGTCCTACCTCATCATTTAATTCCTCTGCCCGACCTTGCTCTCTTTCTTCATCGGTTACTTTCTTCATCTGAGGAACTTGATAAATTTGATGTCTCAATCACAACTTCCCTATGTCCTTGTTGTTTGGGCCTTGCCTTGATTGGTGTCCTGACTGGGGGATCATCATCAGATGTGGGAGGGGAATAATTTATTTCTTGGGATACATCTCTCTCTGGTGAAGCTTCATCCCCCACGATGGAATGCTACCAAACTATGTCCCTGCACCCGAGCTTCGTCTGGAAGAGTGGCTTGTGGTTCGACGCTTCTTGTGGGGTGTCAACCATGTTGGGTGCTGAGTACCTTGCACATGGCTAGGATAGACGACATGATCCTTCCTAGTAGTCTCCTTTGTGGGTGCCATTCTCTTAGGTTGTAAAGTGGTAAAATGAGGAAGGACACCTCTATTTATAGGCTTTCACTTAGGAATTGTCCTGTTCACATTTAAATGGATAAAAATTAGTTTTAAGACATTAAAAGTATATTCACAAAAATAGTAAAATTTTATTTGAAGTGAAAGGGGTTATAAAAACCTTGAAAAGAATAATGCATTTTTAGAGTTTGGAAACTATTTCCAAGCAGAACCCTCATGGACTCTTTGTGCATGCCATTGGGAGTGATGTACAGGTCCTGATGATGACATCCACTTCTCTTTTGCAATATCATGTTGTACCTTTCATGTAATCTTTGCTATTTGTGACTCACATGCTAGTTACATTACATATTTTCTAGCGAATGTCGCACGAAGAAACCAATTGAACATTTCTTTTAAATAGTTTGATTGGAATAGACCACCCCCATGATGAGTGTTTTTAAAGTAAACACCTCTAGCCCTGTAATGTGACTTCTCCATTCCTTTTGTACTAAAAATATCCAGTGACCCATATCGATTCATAAAATATGCTCCATGTGCAAAAAGAATATGCTATGATCTGGTCAATAAGATATACACATAGTGTTTAAGACCAAATAAAAAAATATAAGCGAAGCTTACTATGTAATGTGTAGTGTTGCTTTCTCCCCAAGACAAGATGAATGACTATGTAAACTCCTTCAAAATCACTTGGAATAATTCTTGTTGTGAAGCATTAGTGGAAACCAAACACATCAAATGTAACAATTGATGGAACAATGAACAAACCTTCTTTCGCTTGTTAATGAGATCAACCTGACTATCATTGTCTGTTGTAATTGAACAGAGGTCCTTCCAAAGCTCCCATTTCCCATCATCTTGACTATTCACATCTCTTTTAAAGAAACGTCTTGCCTTCTTCCCACTCATTGAAACTTGTCGTAAAATCTCTTGAGACTCACCATACTTCTTAACAACTAAAGATACGTGGCCACCATAAGAACCTATAGAATTCAAAAGATCTTCTATTCTTTGGATTGCTATTGTAGACCTCTCTAGTGGTTTCATTGCAAATGCATATTCAACATGGAGCTTCAAAAGCCTATCAAACATCCTCATGAATGCATGCAAAGTACAAAAGTGAACATTGACTAATGGAAATGGGATAATGGGATTCCAATCATTGCTTATTTTATCACGAGTCGGTGCTTGTAACATTGGACACCTCAAAAGTCATATCTCCCGTTCCCTGTGATTTGATGAGTCTGTTTCATCAATTTCTTCAAAGTTATCAACTCTCATCAACGCCCTTGCACGTTTAGACTGTGTAGTACCCCTCCTCCTTTCTCTCTCTCTAGGGGGCATTGTGCTTATCTCTCTTCAACACATAGAGTTTTTCTCTTTGTAGCTCTCTCACATAGTGATATGGGGTATGGGCGGTAGTAGATGCATCAGAGCTTGGTTGTTTGGCTCAGTTGGAATAACAGGGGAACACGCGCTATCCATCATCTACAAAAAGATCAAATTCCTATAAAGATTATTCCCTGTCATTTCATATACTTTGGTTCAGTTCATTTGGGATGAACATGTAGCATCGGACAAATAAAAGAAAGATATCGAGATAATCATATTTTATGTTAATATTTAGTGCAGTACTCAAAGAACCGACACAAATTCAAAAAAATAAATATTGATGCGCAATAGCGATTCAGCCGGCAGAATCGGAATGTTTCTCTTTATCACTAGATGATAAGCTATCTAAAGAATAACTGTTTTTACAGGCACAGTTTCACAAAGCTGCTACAAATCTTCCAATGTGTCGCAAATCTTTCATAAACCCAAACACAGAGTGGCTTTCGTCATCCGCTTTCTTATGATCACTTTCTGAAGGCATTATATTGGAATTTGGAAGGACATCACAAGCACATAATTTTTCTATTATCTATGATGCGGAACGAGAAAAGGAAGGAAGCTGCATAGGAATATCAGAACTCATTGTGCATATAAATAATTACTCACAAATATAAGCTCCGTATGACCTTTTGAAAACAATGGTTTCTTTTGTAACTCACATTTTATGAGAAGGTATAATGATCAACGCGCAACCAAGGCACACACAAACCCAGTATAAGGGCGTCATCTCTCTCTCTCTCTCTCTCTTTCTCTCTCTCTCTCTCTCTCTCTCTCTCTCTCTCTCTCTCTCTCTCTCTCTCTCCCTCTCCCTCTCTCTCCCTCTCTCTCTCTCTGCCTTTTGTTTTCTCTCTCCCGTCCTCCCCCTTTCTCTCTCTCTCTCTCTCTCTCTCTCTCTCTCTCTCTCTCTCTCTCTCTCTCTCTCTCTCTCTCTCTCTCTCTCTCTCTCTCTCTCCCCCTTTCTCTCTCTCTCTCCATCTCTCTCTCTCTCTCTCTCTCTCCCTCTCTCTCTCTTCCCCCCCGCAGCCGCCACCTCCCCCTCCCCCGCAGCCACCACCTCCCCCTCCCCCGCAGCTTCTCCCTCCCCCTCCCCCGCAGCTTCACCCTCCCCCTCCCCCACAGCTACCACCTCCCCCTCCCCCGCAACTTCTCCCTCCCCCTCCCCCGCAGCCACCACCTCCCCCTCCCTCTTCCCCGCTGCTTCTCCCTCCCCCTCCCCCGCAGCTTCTCCCCCCCTCCCCCGCAGCTTCTCCCTCTCCCTCCCCCGCAGCTTCTCCCTCCCCCTCCCCTGCAACCCAGCCCTCGCATCCCCGCAAAACCCCCCCTCAAACCCCCGCAAAACCCCCCCCTCAGCCCCGGCAAGCCCTCCCTCAGACCCCTCGTTCCCCTCATACACACACAGATCCACACATACACACACACCCACACACACACACACACACTCACACACACACACCCACACACACACCCACACACACACACCCACACATACCCACACACACACACACACCCACACACACCCACACACACACACCCACACACACACACACCCACACACACCCACACACACATACCCACACACACACACAACCCCCATTGCCGCCTAGTATGTAAGACACTTTCCAGCGCAGGCAGAGTTGTGCAGCGTTGTGTGTAAGGGGCGCTCCAGTCGTTCCCACAGTTCTTTGGAGCGGAGTGGATGATCTCGAGGCGATCCTTGACTTCCAAGTTGTGACAAGGAGAAAGTGAAGAGGCTTCTCGCTTTACTTAATTTTAGTTGAACCTCCTTTCCAGCTATCATTTTCGCCTTTCTTCACTCTAAAGCACGTACAAGCCACCGTTGTGCTTCCCTTCACTCCATCGCCATTCCACCAGAGGAAATGCCTTCTTCTACAATTGTTTAAAGTGATTTACTGTCAAAACTTGGTGCATTAACACAACCACACTCGCAATCAAACAACACATAGAGGTGCTCTCCTTGTTGCCTCAACATGGAGAAGGGTAGAACGTGGCCTTGGGAGAAGAAAATCACGGAGAAATTGGCCTCTGCCGCGTTAGAGTTCAAGTAGAGTAATGAGCAATTGGATAGCCACTTTGATCTCAAAGATCAAGCCAATGGAATGACTCCTTTACAACAAGCCGAGGCCAAGATAAGGAAAGTATCACCGTTAATGCTGTCTGCTCATGATCTTGTGTCAAGCCAAGGATCTACAGTGGGAAAGTTATGAGATATTTGCACTCAGATCGAACTCATTCCACCATGCTGCAAGAGACTATGGAAAATGAAGAAGTGCATGGGCCTTTTGGATGCTGCCCCACCTGTCATTCGGATGGCATAAATAAAGGGCCTCAAACTGTAAGAAGATAAAAGGTATTTGTTAAAACTGGGTTGCCACCTATCATGCATGAGGAATGCCTAATTGTGTGGATCCAATTCAATCAAGTGGAATATTTAATTTACCCCCCAATTTTGGGCAATCCACCGGTGCGTGATCAATGGACGTGAAGAATCGGCAAGGCCCTCTTGGCCTATTGAAGCCTATAAAAACAATGGATTTGTGCTCATTTGGGGTACAATTTTGGTGGATACATTAGTTCAGATACACATTTACGTTCGTGCAGAAGTCCTCTCTTGCACTTTGTGGCTTCAAGCCTACTATAGGAAGTCACTCTATGGTGTGGATACAGAGCGTGGGCTTCCCAGTGGAGGGCTAATAGCTCTATAGTGTAAAGAGGGTGGCTTGGTTGTTCTTCTCTGTGAGTCAGTGTTATTGTTAAGATCTATTTTCTAGAGAAATTCTCCACTATTTGTATTGCTCTGAGTTAGTCTGCATGCAATTGGCCCTATTATGCTGATGAGAAGATCCGCATGAAGTTTTGAGCATCACTTTGACAAATCTTGTAATCATCTGATTCGAATAAAAAAGTGTATGGTCTTCCTTGGTCATTTGTTGTTCATATTTACTAAAGTATTTACCACTCTGTGCAATCCTTGTTATTTGCCTACTCACAGAAGTGTTAAAGGGTATACTTCCCTAAAGAGAACGTCCCTTGAGTAGGTGACGTACTGGAAGTGTTCATTCTTTACTCTTGGTAAAAGAGATACCCCAGTACCTCCTCTACAGTTTGGCACGCCCAGTGGGACCTTTGCATTTCTGTGAGAGGTATTTTTGCCTTATTACATTTGCAAGAAGGTACATGACCCGTACACGAGCAGATAAGGAGTCTCTTCGTGTTCGGAGGAGCCTTAACAAGTTAGCAATAACCTCGACTAGTGAGTCTACCTCCCCTCTGCCTTCCCTAAATTTATCTATTGATTTGGGTGCGACACCATTGTCAAAAGAGAGGTATAGGAGAACCTTAGATTTCTCCTCAGATATGTCCGAAGAAACACCAGTACAAATGGAGGATCTCTCTCATTTACTCTCTAGATTAAACATCAAATTTTCTACCTTCAAGGGACAAGCTTATGAGGATGCTGATGATCATGTGAGGAGATTCATCTCTTTATGCCGTGGACGAGGTCTGCAAAATAGAGAGGATGCAATGCTGGCACTCTTTCCATCCACATTGGAGGGTCTTGCAGATAAATGGTATAGTCAATATGCAGATGGCCATTTCACTACATGGGAGGCTCTGAAGGCGGCGTTCTCACAGACATTCCAACCAAGTGATTCCTCCGAAAGAGCTCTAGATCAGCTAGAGAACTTGAAGTTAAGATCAGGTGAATCCTTTCATGAACTTCACACTAGAACAAAAGCACTTGTTGCATGTCTGTCACATGCTCCATGTGACTTCTTGGTTAAAAAGTGGATTGAAAAGGCTCTGCCCAGGTCATCTCAGCAGAAGCTTCGTGAGTCTCTTAGATTGGATGCAACCCTCAATGATTTTGTTGCAGCGGCATCACACATAGAAGAAGCAAGGCAACATTTTGAAGAGGACACACAAAGAAATTATGCTTCAGACCTGGATCCTATTGGTTAACTAAGGAGGGAACTGGAGGCATTGAAAATGCAACAAAATTAACAAGAAGAGAAGGTCTTGCCACCACTGCGTCGCACTGATGATGAGGTAGCCCAACTTCGTCGTGAGTTAGAAGATTTGAAGACCACTCAGCATATAAGGAGACAAATTTGGTGTACAATCTGTAACAACAATGGACATTCCAATGCTAATTGCCCTAACAAGGTAAGCTGTCAATTTTGTGGAAAAGATGGTCATGAAGCTAGAGATTGCTACTACCTCAAGGGTACACAGCAAAGAGGTAACCCTCAAACTTTGGATTCATACTATGCTAGTACTTCAAATACATCTAATAGAGAGGAGAATCGGCCTACAAAGCCTAGATATAATAGACCTTTGATGTGCTATCGTTGTGGTGAGTATGGCCACATGCAAAATAGGTGTTCCCTTCCAGAAGATGCACCTCCTTGTCAATATTGTCCAGAGGCAAGGATCATTATACCAAAGACTGCCCAAGAAGCCGTCCTGCTCCAATCCACATGATTGCAGTCTCTCCACATGAAGAAGGGAAAACCACCCAGTCTTATGCCGTTTCATCCTCTGCAATGCCCATGATGACCAGAGCTAGGCAAGGAGCAGAAATCCTTAGGAAGGAACAACAAGGATTTCATAGGGAGGAACAACAAGGATTTCAGGACAAAGAGGAAGAAAAGAAGTCTGGATGGAAGGACCAAGCAGAAATTGAAGGAGATTATGATAAGATGGCTACTTCTCTAAAGGGCCAACCAACAAATTTGCAAGAAGACACTCATAAGGTAGACATTGAGCAAATCTTGAAAGGTATTCATCACAAGGTTAGTTTGTACAAACTTATCAAAATGGATTCAAAAATAAGAAGTGATTTACTAAAGATTATACACTCTGCTCACTTGGTCCAATCACCTAGTATAGATGGTTTCATGGTTGATTTTCCCCCTGCACCCTTAGCAGACTACCAAAGCTCAAGATTATCTGTTTGTATAAAGGATGAAGCTCTCACAGGTGTGATCATAGATGGAGGCTCTGGTATCAATTTGATGCCAGATTTTACAATGAAGAAACTGAAATTGAACCCCACCAAGTTGGCACCATTCACGGTTACATTAGCACATCAACATTGGGTTGCGCCACTTGGCATTATTGAAAAGGTACTGATGATAGTACAGGGCTGCCACTTTGTTCTAGATTTTGTTGTTATTGCACTTCCACAGGAGACTTCTTACCCTCTACTCCTGGGGAGACCTTGGCTAAGACAAGCAAAAGCTTTGCAAGATTGGGGGAAAAACAAACTATGGATTTCAACAAGCACCGATAACCAACTGCAACTACATTTGGAAGAAGAATTCGACTCAAGAAAAACTACTGGATATTCTGTGGACACTCAGGTAATGCCCTCTCTACCCCAAGAAGATGATACATTGTTAAATTGGATGATGGGAAGTGCAGAGTGTTGCACAGTGGAGATCAATGAAATTGAAGAAGAAGTTGCAGATAAGGTAATTACAGGAAAGGGCAATGAAGACCACAAGGTGTTGGAGAATGAGCAATTGCAGGAAAATACAAGCTTTGAAGAGGCAACCAATATAAAAGTATCGGAGGTGGAAAGTTACGAACCTAAGAGCAGAGAAGATCTTCCTTTTGCAGATATACCTCAAGGATGGATAGAAGAACATATTGCAGAATATAAATTAAAATCCACTCCTGCATATAGTGGAGAAGATTTCTCAAACAAGACCAGTCCTGAAACATTGGTTCAAGAAGTAAATTTAGGGGATGAAGAGAACCCTCAAGTAGTCCATTTGGCATCTTGGTTGTGGCATTATCCTCCCTTACTACAGAAGGTAACTTCTTTGCTTTTTGCTTACAAAAGTGTCTTTGCGTGGTCCTACAAAGAACTAACGGGGATACCAGAAGAGCTTGGATTACATCGGATACCCTTAGTTGAGGGAGCCGCGCCTGTAAGAAGTAGACCATACCGACTCAATCCGAAGTATGCAGAAGCAGTAAAAGCAGAAATTACAAAACTAGAAGAAGCAGGTATAATTGTTCCAGCAGAATATTCCAGGTGGCTTTCTTCTATGGTTATTGTGCCCAAGAAAAATAGTGGAAAAATAAGAGTCTGTGTTGATTTTCGTGCTTTGAATAAAGTGACTGTTCAAGATGGATTTCCTCAGCCCTTCACAGAGCAAGTACTTGAGGAAGTAGCTGGTCACACTTTGTATAGTTTCTTGGATGGTTTTAGTGGCTACAATCAGATAGTGATCCATCCTGATGATAGGGACAAAACCGCCTTTGTTACTCCATGGGGCACTTATGTCTATACTCGCATGGCTTTTGGTTTGAAGAATGCACCAGCTTCATTTAATAGAAAAATGTATCTGATATTGGGCAAATGGTTAACAACCTTTCTACGCATTTTCATGGATGACTTTTCAGTATTTTAAGGAACAGATAAAAGAGCAGCAGTTCAAGATTTCCATGACCATTTAGAAAATCTAAAAGAAATTTTTGAGCAATGTCTCAAAATAGGTTTGAAATTAAATCCTGATAAATGTCACTTTTTGGTCACTAAGGGCACTCTTCTTGGTCACATAGTATCTGCTGAAGGTATAACCGTTGACCCTGCAAAGGTTACGGCTATTCTCTCCATGCCAATTCCACAAAGCCCAAAGGAAGTGCAAAGTTTCTTGGGTCATGTAGGATATCACAGAAGATTCATTCCGATGTACTCAAAAATAGCTAAGCCCTTGTCAAGGCTTACCAGTAAAAAGGTCCCTTTCTCATGGAGTGCTGAAGCTGACAAAGCATTTTGTGAACTAAATTTGAGGCTATGTACTGCTCCACTTTTAAGTGTTCCTAATTGGTCATTGGAATTTCATGTGCATACAGATGCTAGTCTTCATGCTGTTGGTGCAGTTCTAGCTCAACCATCATCTCACAAGGTGGATAGACCTATCTCCTATGCCAGCACACTACTCAACGAAGCTAAAAGGAATTACAGTACAACGGAAAGAGAAGGTTTGGCTATTGTATTTGCACTTCAGAAGTTCCGACATTATCTCCTTGGTGTACATTTTATAGTTATATCTGATCATCAGCCCTTGAAGTATTTGATAAACAAACCTAGAGTAGCTGGAAGGATTTGGAGATGGTTACTCCTATTTCAAGAATTTAATTTTGATATTCATATTAAGCCAAGAAAAAGAGCACTACATGGCAGATCAAGTGTCCAGGACTGCAATGAGCGAAAAGGCAACAGGTATTAATGATGAACTGGTGGATAGCAATCTTTTTCTAGTAGCAATTCGGACAGGTTGGTATGACAAAATTCTCCATGTTCTCACTACTGGAAAGATCCCATAACACTTGACACCTATAGAAAAGAGAAGATTGCTCCTGAAAACCAAAGCATATTGTCTTATAAATGGAAATTTATATAAATACTGTCAGGATGATATATTGAGAAGATGTGTCTATCCAGAGGAGGTAAATCTTCTGCTAGAGGTTGCACACAATGAAGGACACCTAAAAGGGGAAGAATTGGCTCATAGAATCATCCACAAAGGTCTATGGTGGCCTCGTATTTTCAAGGATGCAATCAAGTTTGCTAAGGAATGCCACATTTGCCAGAGGTGTGCCCCCGCGCCAACCAGATTGAATTTCCAACCATTGGTCATATCTACAGGATGGCTCCCATTTGAACGATGGGGTCTTGATTTCATAGGACCAATTAGTCCAACTGGTCAACCTGGAGGTAAAAAGTATATATTGATGGCCACATGTTATGCCACTAAATGGATAGAGGCTAAAGCTACTGTGGACTGCACGGCTTTAACAGTAGCTAAATTTGTGTATAAACGTATTTTTTCAAGATTTGGTTGCCCACTGGAAATTACTAGTGATAGGGGCACATGTTTTGTAAATCAATTGCTCCAGTATATTTGACAGGTACAAAATCTTCCATAAAAAATCTTGTGCCTACTATCCAAGGGCAAATGGCCAAGCAGAGAGTTCCAATAAGATTTTGATTGGATTGCTTCGCAAATTATCTTTCGATCATCAAAGCTCCTGGACACAAGCACTGATCGGTGCAATTTGGGCTTTCAGAACCACAAAGAGGGGAACCACAGGCGAGACTCCATTTCGCTTAGTATATGGGAAAGAGGCATTGGCACCGTTTGAATTTATTATCAGAAAAGTAATAGGAATCAAAACCATTTTTTTGGAATTGAACCCCCCATTCAGAGATTGGTGGCATTAGAAGAATACAAAGAAGGGGCAATGCAGAAACTTCAGGTAACACAGGAAGAGCGCAAGAAATTGCATGATAGGCATCTGAGATCCAATGAAGTTCAGGAAGGGTCCATGGTTTTAGTGCATCAAATTCCACCAATTCAAACTAAATTGGCACCCAAATGGGTAGGACCATATAAGGTTATCAAGGTATTACCTCATGGCGCAGTGCATCTGGAGGATTTGCAGGGTAAAAGGATTCCCCTGGTCAACATCTCCAGAGTGAAGAAGTATCTGAATTAAGTCAAAATGGAAGCACTTCATCCCTTGTACATACCGTGTTTCTTTTCAGTAATTACAGTATAACTAGATCTCATCAAAATGAGTAAAATAAGGGAGAAATTGCACCAGGGACGGTGCAAAAGCTTGATGTGGGGGTCTGTAGTACCCCTCCTGCTTTCTCTCTCTCTAGGGGGCATTGTGCTTATCTCTCTTCAACACACAGAGTTTCTCTCTTTGTAGCTCTCTCACATAGTGATATGGGGTATGGGCGGTAGTAGATGCATCAGAGCTGGGTTGTTTGGCTGGGTTGGAATAACAGGGTAACACGCGCTAGCCATCATCTACAAAAAGATCAAATTCTTATAAAGATTATTCCCTGTCATTTCATATACTTTGGTTCAGTTGATTTGGGATGAACATGTAGCGTCGGACAAATAAAAGAAAGATATCGAGATAATCATATTTTATGTTAATATTTAGCACAGTACTCAAAGAATCGACAGAAATTCAAAAAAATAAATATTGATGCCCATTAGCGATTAAGCCGGCAGAATCAGAATGTTTCTCTGCTTATCACTAGATGATAAGCTATCTAAAGAATAACTGTTTTGACACGCACAGTTTCACAAAGCTGCTACAAATCTTCCAACGTGTCCCAAATCTTTCATAAACCCAAACACAGAGTGGCTTTCGTCGTCCACTTTCTTATGATCACTGTCTGAAGGCATTATATTGGAATTTGGAAGGACATCACAAGCACATAAATTTTCTATTATCTATGATGCGGAACGAGAAGAGGAAGGAAGCTGCATACGAAAATCAGAACTCATTGTGCATATAAATAATTACTCACAAATATAAGCTCCGTGTGACCTTTTGAAAACAATGGTTTCTTTTCTAACTCACATTTTATGAGAAGGTATAATGATCAACGCGCAACCAAGGCACACACAAACCCAGTATAAGGGCGTCATCTCTCTCTCTCTCTCTCCCCCTCTCTCTCTTCCTCTCTCTCTCTCTTTCTCTCTCTCTTTCTCTCTCTCTCTCTCTCTCTCTCTCTCTCTCCCTCTCCCTCTCTCTCCCTCTCTCTCTCTACCTTTCGTTTTCTCTCTCCCGTCCTCCCGCTCTCTCTCTCTCTCCATCTCTCTCTCTCTCTCTCTCTCTCTCTCGCTCTTTCTCTCTCTCTCTCCCTCTCTCTCTTTTCCCCCCTGTTGAGCCCATAAAAGTCATGTTGGTCCAAGTCAACTGCAGTCAAAGTCAACAGGTCAAAGTCAACAGGTCAAAGTCAACAAGGTCAAGGTCAAAGTCAACAGGTGCAAAGTCAAAGTGCGTAAGTGCAGGTGTCAAAGTGCACAGGTAGTGCACAATGAATTGTCCACAAAGGGTAAATCGGAGAAAATAGGTTGCAGGTTGCAGAGGTACTTTCTCTAATTTCCCTAAGGTTCAAAGTGTGTTTTAAAGTGTTTTGGAAGGTTCAGGTGAACCCCCCTTATGTGCAAAAGTGAAGAATTAAAAGGAAATGTGAAGGCATGTGAAGCGGCAAAGTGTACGCACAGGTGAAAGTATGGCCCCCCATTAAAATTTTTGGTTTTAGACTAAAGTCACTACAGGACAAAACAGTGAGTAGTTGGCTGCCACTTGTGAGAGCAATCTTGGGACATCAAAGTGAGCACCAAGATTCACTTGCAGTTAGGAGCGTACGTGATCGACACACTCAAATCAAGGCAAGGGCCATTCTTGGACCAAGGTTAGAGTAAGCAAGAGAGCATAGGCTAAAGGGAGCAAGAGAGAGAAGTGCAGGGGTCACCAGAGTACGTCGCACAGAAGTGGAAGTGCAAGGTGCATAGAGAGTGACCAAGGATTTTGGTGCAGAGAAGTGTTAAGCTATAGTTCCCCCAAGTATCTCAAGGTCCTTTGGCAGTGCACGCTTGCCGACAGCAGGTATTCACTCCTCCCCCTTTGTGGAAGCTTGGTGCAAGGTGTGCACAAGGAGAAGCTTGAAGCAGGTGGAGGTATGTTGCAGAGGAGGTCGGCAGCAAGAGGACATTGGGATATTGGATATTTTGTAATTGGGCACTCTGTGGGATTGTGCACAGAGGTATTGGTGTATCTTGTATTTCAAACATTGTACTTTTCTTACTGTAATCAAACGGCAGAAACTTCCAAGGTGTATTTTCTCTTTTGGTCCTTCCATTTTCTCCTACAAACCCTCAAACTCCTTCTTGTCAAAGAATCCCCCAACAAATTTGGCACGCACGGTGGGACTTCCAAGGAGCTTTGAGCATAGGAGACTATATATTGCCATTGGAGGACAATATTCCAGTGTCAACAACATTACTCCAGTGGGCCAAAAGGTACATACGTTTATCAAGTGTCTCATTTTAAGTGGACTATGAATAGCTCATGACCGCGACCCGGTCACAAACCTTGAGAATCAAGTGCAAGCAGACAAGAAGAAAGACGAATAGAAGATCATCGAGTCCACTTTCATCGACTTCATCGGTAGGAAGCATGGCAGGACAGGTGGACCTAGAAATCTTGCTGTCCAGATTAAACATAAAATTTCCCTCCTTCAGGGGTTTAGCCCAGGAGGACCCAGATGAGCACATTCGACGATTTCTTGCATTATGTAAGACTAGGGGGCTGATGGGTAGGGAAGATGCTTTCTTGATACTCTTCCCAGCCACATTGGAAGGACTGGCAGACAAGTGGTTTAGCCAGTTTGCTAAAAATCACTTTACCTCTTGGGATTTGATGAAGGATGCTTTTAGAAATCAATTCTAGCAGGGGAACACAACAGAGATTATCATAGAAGAGCTAGAGAACTTGAGATTGGGTCCAGGAGAAAAATTCCCAAAATTTGTGACCAGAGCCAAAGCACTAGTGGCTAAACTACCAGATCCACCCCATGATTTTTTTGTCAAGAAATGGTTAGCCAAGCCCCTACCAGTAGCCACTCAATGCAAAATAAAGGAATTAGTATTACCTACAGCCTCCATAGAGGAGTTCATCACCACGGCTACAAGACTGGAGCAAATAAGGCACCAATATGGGACAACTTCTTCACCACCAACATATGGTACAGAGATGGAGGATCCAGTGACCCAGCTGAGGAGGGAGTTGGAGGGCTTAAAGAGAAATAAGCCCTACAAAGAGGAGGAGACTGCTGTGGCTCAATTGAGAAGGGAGATTGAAGCACTCAAGCTTCAAAAGGAAGAGGAGGCCCAAGCAGAGGAATTAGCTCAGCTGCGACAGGAGTTGCAGGAGCTCAAAGGAGGGGGCATCAAGAGTGGTCTTTGGTGTTCCATGTGCAGCAAACAAGGGCATATAGTAAGTGAGTGTCCTCTGTTAAGTGTAACTTGCCAATTATGCAGGAAGGTTGGCCATGAGGCCCATGAATGTCAATCAAGGGGAATGCCTGCAACGACATACTGGACCCAAGGAGGACCCCCAACAACCACAAATGTGATGGCTGCACAAAATCAAGGTAACAACTATAACCCTAGACAGAGGAATAATTTTGGAAATGGGCTTAGGAGGCCAATAATCTGTTTTAGGTGTGGAGAATGTGGGCACTACCAAACTAGGTGCACCCTACCAGAGAATGCACCTCCTTGCCGGAACTGCCCTGAGGCCAGAGACCATTATACAAATTGTTGTCCTAAGAATCAAGCCTCTTCATCAGGGCCCCATATCCAAATGATTTCTGTGCAGGAAGAAGAAATGGCACATCAAGTTAAGGTGCCATCACCATCTACCAGGGTGGTGCAGTTAGAGGAAATTGACTCTTTTACTGTGCAGACAAGAAGCAAGGGGAAGGCTCCAGTGGACATGGGTCAAGAATCATTGATTAATGGATTAAACAGAGACAAAGGTGTGTCCAAAGACCTAGCCACCACAAGTGCAGACACAAGGCAAAAGGAAAATTGCACAGGTACAAGTGATGCCATTGGACATGCATTCAGCAGGGCTCATGAGGAGTTGGATAAGTCAAATGGAGCCCAAGCTCTTAAGGAATCAGAAGCCTCCAGACTGCTCAAGTCCATGAAAAAGGAGGTTAGTATTTTTGATTTAATAAAGATGGATGGGAAGTTCAGGTCAGAACTCTTACAGATAATTGATGAAGCTTCCACTACAAGTTTGGTGGCAAAGACTGCTATTGTACATGAAGTAAAAATTGTAAGGGAAGCACCCCTTACAGATTATAAAAGTCCTCGGCTGACAGTATCTATCAAGGGTCATGAACTTAAAGGAGTTATTGTGGATGGTGGTTCTGGCATTAACTTGATGCCTGAACATACAATGAAAAAAATTGGACTCCACCCTTCAAGACCTGCAAATTTCACGGTTACTTTGGCAGATCAGAGCAAAGTAAGGCCCTTAGGGGTAATCCCAAAAGTTCCACTTGAAGTACAAGGTAATCTATTTATCCTGGATTTTGTGGTTTTAAGATTGCCCCAGGTTGAAGGAGGATTTCCTCTCTTAATTGGAAGACCTTGGCTGAGGCATGCCAGCGTCATTCATGATTGGGGTAAGGACACCATGTGGGTACAAAAGAAAGGGCAGGAGCTGACACAAATTCATTTAGAAGAAGGCCCAGACAATCAAGGAAACACTAGTATGATGCAAACAGTGAGCATTTGCATGGAAACAGAAGCGGAGGATCAACCCCAAATAGATTTTGAGGAAGAAGAGGATATTTTAAGTTGGATCCAAGCAGGCTACTCTTCCTCTTGTTTTGGAGTTTTCATTAATAATTGTTGTACAATTGAAGGTTATGATGAAGATAAGGAAAAAGTCCAGGTTGATGGATTGGGAGAGCCCATTACAAACCACAGAAGGGGCAGGAAGACAACCCTCAAATGCATTTTTGAGGAGGATATGACTACTACAGAAAATGAAGTTAATAAAGCTAAAGGCAAGGTAAAAGATTCTAGTGAAGAGTGTTCTTTTCCAATTCAAGAAATACCTGCAGGATGGATGCAGGATAAGGAAGAACAGATTGAAATCCAAAACACCCCTGCTTATGAAGCAATGCAAGAAAAGCTAGAAGACAAAGACAAGGAAGGAGAGGAGAAGGAAGATACTCTGGTAGAGAGAAATCCTGTCCAAGAAATACAATTAGGCAATCAAGACAATGATCGGCCAGTTTTGGTGGCCACTTGGTTGTGGAGCCACCCAGGGCTCCTGGAAAAGGTAAAATCATTCTTGACCCAATATATAGATGTTTTTGCTTGGCATTATAAAGACTTAGAAGGAGTGCCTGCAACTTATGGAGAGCACAGAATCCCTCTGGTTGATGAAGCAAAACCTATAAGAGGGAAGAGTTATAGACTTAACCCAAAATATGCTGAAGCTGTCTATGTGGAAATCCAGAAGATGGAGGATGCAGGAATCATCATTCCTGTAGAACACTCAGAGTGGCTCTCCCCTATGGTTATAGTACCAAAGAAGAATACTAATAAAATCAGAATTTGTGTTGATTTTAGAGCACTCAATAAGGTGACCATTCCAGATGGTTTCCCAATGCCTTTTGCAGAACAGGTCATTGAAGAAGTAGCTGGGCATGCCTTATATAGCTTTATGGATGGATTCAGTGGCTATAATCAAATATCAATACACCCAGAGGATCGAGAAAAGACTGCTTTTATCACACCTTGGGGAACATATGTGTATGTAAAAATGCCATTTGGGCTCAGAAATGCCCCAGCCACCTTTAACAGAACGGTCAATCTCATCTTTGGCCCCCTATTGCTGGAATCACTTAGAATCTTCATGGATGACTTCTCTTCGTTTTCAGGATCTCACAAAGAAACTCCTCTAGATTGTTTGGACCACCACTTGAGACAGCTGCAGAATGTTTTCAAAAGATGCAGGGAGACTAAGTTAAAGCTCAATCCAAACAAGTGTCATTTTCTTGTGACAGAAGGAACTCTCTTAGGACATGTGGTGTCAGCTAAAGGTATGGCCCCGGATCCTGACAAAATCATTTCTATCTTAAAGTTGCCTAAACCTAAATCCCCTAAAGAGATCCAGAGTTTTTTGGGGCATACTGGATACCAAAGAAGGTTTATTAAAATGTATGTAGAGATAGCTAGACCTCTGGCTAGACTTACGGGTAAGGAAGTGCCTTTTAAATGGGAAGAAGAGGAGGAAAAAGCATATCAAGCATTGCGGTCAAGGTTAGTGTCTGCTCCCATCTTGATCACACCTGAGTGGTCAAAAATATTTCACATACATGTAGATGCCAGTGCCTATGCAGTGGGGGCCGTTTTGACACAACCTAGTGAAGAATTTAAGATGGATAGACCAATTCAGTATGCTAGTAGAATTTTGACTAAGGCTGAAAGGAATTACAGCACCACAGAAAGGGAAGCCTTGGCAATGGTTTTTGCTGTCCAAAAATTTCGTCATTACTTGTTGGGAGTAAAATTTGTTATTATAACAGATCACCAACCACTGAAATATTTGCTCAACAAACCACAAGCCACTGGTAGAATATGGAGGTGGTTACTGTTGTTTCAAGAATTTGATTTTTCTATGGTCCACAGACCAGGTAAAGAAAATGTTATGGCGGATCACCTTTCCAGAATCAATATGATGGAGCAAGTTAGTGGAATCAATGATGATTTTCCAGATGCTCATCTGTTTGCTGTCCAGGCTCAAGGTTGGTATTATGATATCAAAAATTTCATTAAAACAGGGATGTATCCAGAAAAGGCTAGTGCTGTGCAAAGGAAGAGATTGCTACTCAAGAGCAGACCATATACCTTCCTTGAAGATAAACTCTACAGACAGGGCAAGGATGACAGGATGAGGAAATGCTTAGAGGAAGATGAAGTGAGGGAAATACTGCAATTTGCACATGAAGGAACAGGTGGTGGGCACCTTCCAGGGCATATCATGAGCCAGAGAATACTAGATGCTGGTATATGGTGGCCTACACTCTTTAAGGATGCAGATGATTGGAGAAAAACATGTGATGTGTGTCAGAGGTGTGGACCTAAGCCAACAAAGCAGAGGCATAAACCCTTAGTTGTTTCCAATTCCTGGCAACCATTTGAGAAGTGGGGGCTGGATTTCGTAGGGCCCATCTACCCTCCGGCGATTCCAAAAAGAGAGAAATATCTCTCAATAGCTACAGATTATGCGACCAAGTGGGCTGAAGCTATTGCTTCCCCCGACTGCACTGCTCAAACTGTTGCTGATTTTATCTACACTAGCATCATTTGCAGGTTTGGATGTCCACTTGAAATTTGTACAGATCAAGGTACACATTTTGTCAATAAGGTCATGCATGAAATTTTCAACAGGTATAAAATTCTACATAGGACCTCTTGTGCTTATTACCCAAGAGCCAATGGACAGGCTGAATCGACAAATAAGGTTTTAATCTCAATGTTAACAAAAGAGTGTCTGTTACAGCCCACTTCATGGGGCATTGCTTATCAAGGTACACTATGGGCATACAGGTTAGCATACAAAGAGGCCACCGGATATTCTCCTTTCCAACTGGTTTATGGCATATTGCCCATTGAGCCCTTTGAATTTTTACATGGCTCACCTAAGATAGCATTCATGCAGGGCAAAAAAGACTGTGATGTCTCTCAGCGAATAGGGGCACTACATGAAGTGGAGGAGATTCGTCTCCTAGCAACAAAACAATTGATCGAGACTCAGATGAAGAGGAAAGAGGCACATGATCGACACCTGTGGAACAACAACATTGAAGCAGGCATGTTGGTTCTTCTCCATAGACCTAACCTTCATACACAACTGAGAGGAAAATGGCTTCCAAATTGGGAAGGACCTTATAGAGTCAAAACAATGTTAAACTTGGGTGCTGTGGAGTTAGAGACGCTGAAAGGAGAGGCCTTGCCACTGGTCAACATTTCAAGGCTGAAGGCCTATCATCAACACACTTAAAGACGTATGGATCCCCTGGAACTGCCAAATATGTCCAGGTTGTACACAACTTTCTCATCATATTTTGCTCAGTTTTAGTAGTTTTCCTTATCAATTTCATCTTTGTTATTGGTGTTTTTAGAAAACCTAGAAGATATTTCAAAACCACTACCAAGCAAGCTCTTTTTTGGAATTTTTTTAGCAATTTTAGCATTTTTCTAGCAATTTTTATCCCTTTCCGATGTCTTTTTATTGCCCAATTTGAGGAATAAATGGAGGGTCTCTGTGGTTTGATGAAGGATTTTAGGCTCAACATGTAGAAAATTTCATCAGAATTTTTTCAGAATTTTTTTAAGAATTTTTTGGCCAATTTTTGGCATTTTTTTCAGATTTTTTCTTGATTTTTGTCTAAATTGGGCTATTTATTAAAAAATAAAAAATAAAAAATAAAGGGCCCCCTAGGGAATTTGCGGGTTTCCAAAAAAAAAAAAAAAAAAAAAAAAAATCCCCCCCCCCCACCCCCACCCCACCGACCATCCCCCCCCCGGCCCCCGTTCAAACAGCCCCCCCCCCCCCCCCCCCCCGACCCCCCCCCCCCCACCCCACCCCCCACCGACCATCCCCCCCCCCCCCCCCCCCACACCGACCATCCCCCCCCCCCCCCCCCCCCCCCCCACACCGACCATCCCCCCACCCTCCCCCCCCCCCCCCCTCCCCCCCCCCCCCCCCCCCCCCCCCCCCCTCCCCCTCCCCCTCCCCCCCCCCCCCCCCCCCCCCCCCCCCCGTTCTGACAGCCCCCCCCCCCCCCTATTTTCTTTTTATTATTTTTTTTATTTATTTTATTTTATTTTATTTTATTTAATTAATTTTTATCTTTTATTTATTTTATTTTATTTTATTTTCTTCTTTATTTTATTTTCTGTCTAAGCGTTGAAAACGAAAAAAAAAAAAAAAAGAGCGATCATTTTTATTTTTATTTTATTTTACTTTATTTTTTTTTATTTTTTCATGGCTCAAAGCTATTGGCTCTGGATTGTGCCTCGGTTGGCCGTTTTTTACAAAAATGGAGTCATTTTCATGTTTTTTGGCACCTATGAACTCAGTTTTTGAATTTCTTTTTACAAATTCCCACTTTTTGTATGACTTTTGGTCTGAAACCACATGTTTTCAACACCTTTATCACATGTTTTTATTTCACAACATTGTCCAAATGATCTATTCTCACCTTGTCTTACCTTATGTTTAATGATCTCCCATATGTACCCTCTGTAGCCCTCCGGTTTGTTCACATTAGCCTCCTCCCGACCCCTGATTCCTACTCCCCATCCCTCCCTTTACCAATATGCCCAGCCACATCCTTTCCCCTCCCTACCCCATCCATATTCGCACCCTCAGCCCTCCCTTCCCCTTCCTTTCTCCCCTTCCATTGCCCCCCTTTTTGCTTTTCCATTCCAAAATCCCACTTTTGGTTCTTCTCTGGGGCTTGTTCTCTCCTGTTTTGGTGGAATTGGTTGCTGCTCAGATGTCCTATTCAAGTTTTTGCGGCTATATCTTCATCGTGATCAAAGTTTAGCTATCGCTCTCCGGGACGGAGAGCACATTAGGTGGTGGGCAACTGTTGAGCCCATAAAAGTCATGTTGGTCCAAGTCAACTACAGTCAAAGTCAACAGGTCAAAGTCAACAGGTCAAAGTCAACAAGGTCAAGGTCAAAGTCAACAGGTGCAAAGTCAAAGTGCGTAAGTGTAGGTGTCAAAGTGCACAGGTAGTGCACAATGAATTGTCCACAAAGGGTAAATCAGAGAAAATAGGTTGCAGGTTGCAGAGGTACTTTCTCTAATTTCCCTAAGGTTCAAAGTGTGTTTTAAAGTGTTTTGGAAGGTTCAGGTGAACCCCCCTTATGTGCAAAAGTGAAGAATTAAAAGGAAATGTGAAGGCATGTGAAGCGGCAAAGTGTACGCACAGGTGAAAGTATGGCCCCCCATTAAAATTTTTGGTTTTAGACTAAAGTCACTACAGGACAAAACAGTGAGTAGTTGGCTGCCACTTGTGAGAGCAATCTTGGGACATCAAAGTGAGCACCAAGATTCACTTGCAGTTAGGAGCGTACGTGATCGACACACTCAAATCAAGGCAACGGCCATTCTTGGACCAAGGTTAGAGTAAGCAAGAGAGCATAGGCTAAAGGGAGCAAGAGAGAGAAGTGCAGGGGTCACCAGAGTACGTCGCACAGAAGTGGAAGTGCAAGGTGCATAGAGAGTGACCAAGGATTTGGTGCAGAGAAGTGTTAAGCTATAGTTCCCCCAAGTATCTCAAGGTCCTTTGGCAGTGCACGCTTGCCGACAGCAGGTATTCACTCCTCCCCCTTTGTGGAAGCTTGGTGCAAGGTGTGCACAAGGAGAAGCTTGAAGCAGGTGGAGGTCTATTGCAGAGGAGGTCGGCAGCAAGAGGACATTGGGATATTGGATATTTTGTAATTGGGCACTCTGTGGGATTGTGCACAGAGGTATTGGTGTATCTTGTATTTCAAACATTGTACTTTTCTTACTGTAATCAAACGGCAGAAACTTCCAAGGTGTATTTTCTCTTTTGGTCCTTCCATTTTCTCCTACAAACCCTCAAACTCCTTCTTGTCAAAGAATCCCCCAACACCCCCCATAGCCGCCACCTCCCCCTCCCCCGCAGCCATCACCTCCCCCTCCCCCGTAGCTTCTCCCTCCCCCGCAGCTTCTCCCTCCCCCTCCCCCACAGCCACCACCTCCCCCTCCCCCGCAGCTTCTCCCTCCCCCTCCCCCACAGCCACCACCTCCCCCTCCCCCGCAGCCTCTCCCTCCCCCTTCCCCGCTGCTTCTCCCTCCCCCTCCCCCGCAGCTTCTCCCTCCCCCTCCCCCGCAGCTTCTCCCTCTCCCTCCCCCGCAGCTTCTTCCTCCCCCTCCCCCGCAACCCACCCCTCGCACCCCTGCAAAACCCCCCTGTGTAACATAATCCTGGTAGGAGATGGTTGAACCACACCCTAAGAGAGAGGATTAGGAAGTAATCCTCAACCATGGCTTTTGGGGCAAGTGGTTAGCCCATCATATTCCTAACCAAGAGGTTGTGAGTTCAATTCCTTACATTGGTATCAGAGCGTAGGAAGTAGGCTTGGGCAAAGTGGAATGATCCAATGGCCTCTAAAAAAGGCGCTTGGGCATCCTCCATGTGAAAGGGTAGGAATTGTGGAAGGCGCGCGTCGATTTCAATGATGGACCTTACAATGATTGGGGTGTATCTCCCAATCCGTAGGTCGGATTGAGGCGTGTAATATACCGTTGGAAAGCTCTCGGAACGAACTTTCCAATGAGCTAGCTTGCAATGTGTGAATTCCTTGGGAATCCTTGGATGGAACTTGATTGAGGACATCCTGCCAGTCCCATAGCTGGTCAGGGTACATCCTGCCAGGGTACATCCAGGGTACATCCTGCCAGTCCCATAGCTGGTCAGGGTACATTCCCTAGGAGTTCAAGGGGGGAAGAATGTAACATAATCCTGGTAGGAGATGGTTGAACCACACCCTAAGAGAGAGGATTAGGAAGTAATCCTCAACCATGGCTTTTGGGGCAAGTGGTTAGCCCATCATATTCCTAACCAAGAGGTTGTGAGTTCAATTATCTCCTACCAGAAAATATTTTCCAAGGGGGGAAGAATGTAATAAAGTAAGTCTATGATCCAAGGGTCTGGCCGGTTCAGACAGATCTGAAATCGGACACCGTTTGGTCATCCGTGTGTATGACCAAAGATCTCGAGTTTTAGACTTACTAGGAGGTCTTGTGCTCTTGTGAACAAGTGATCCACTTAGCTTAGTGGTTAAGTCTCAAGGATGTGAAGGAGGAGGTCTTGGGTTCAACCCCCATGGGGTACATGGGGAGAGTGTTTTGCCCAAAGAGCTCTAGAGCCTTCTAGAAGCATCCACTTGAGTTAACTCGAGTTAACTGGGACACTTGGCGCACATGTAGTTACATGGCTGACACTTGGATGGTTAGTATCCACCTACCCAAGAAGGCAGTCCCCTGGAGAGAGCTATATATAGAGGCATTTGGTTGGGAGGAGAGTCATCTCTCAAGCACGTGGTGGTCGTCACCGCAAAACCCCCCCCCCCCCTCAGTCACCGCAAGCCCTCCCTCAGACCCCTCGTTCCCCTCATACTCACACACATCCACACATACACACACACCCACACACACACACACTCACACACACACACACCCACACACACACACACACCCACACACACACACACCCACACATACCCACACACACACACACCCACACACACCCACACACACACACACCCACACACACACACCCACACACATCCACACACACATACGCACACCCACACACACACAACCCCCATTGCCGCCTAGTATGTAAGACACTTTCCAGCGCAGGCAGAGTTGCGCAGCGTTGTGTGTAAGGGGCGCTCCAGTCATTCCCACAGTTCTTTGGAGCGGAGTGGATGATCTGGAGGCGATCCTTGACTTCCAAGTTGTGACAAGGAGAAAGTGAAGAGGCTTCCCGATTTACTTAATTCTAGTTGAACCTCCTTTCCAGCTATCATTTTCGCCTTTCTTCACTCTAAAGCACGTACAAGCCACCGCTGTGCTTCCCTTCACTCCATCGCCATTCCACGAGAGGAAATGCCTTCTTCTACAATTGTTTAAAGTGATTTACTGTCAAAACTTTGGCGCATTAACACAACCACACTCGCAATCAGACAACACATAGAGGTGCTCTCCTTGTTGCCTCAACAATGGAGAAGGGTAAAACGTGGCCTTCGAAGAAGAAAATCATGGAGAAATTGGCCTCTCCCGTGTTAGAGTTCAAGCAGAGTAATGAGCAATTGGATAGCCACTTTGATCTCAAAGATCAAGCCAATGGAATGACTGCTTTACAACAAGCCGAGGCCAAGATAAGGAAAGTATCACCGTTAATGCTGTCTGCTCATGATCTTGTGTCAAGCCAAGGAGCTACAGTGGGAAAGTTATGAGATATTTGCACTCAGATCGAACTCATTCCACCATGCTGCAAGAGACTATGGAAAATGAAGAAGTGCATGGGCCTTTTGGATGCTGCCCCACCTGTCATTCGGATGGCATAAATAAAGGGCCTCAAATTGTAAGAAGATAAAAGGTAACTGTTAAAAGTGGGTTGCCGCCTACCATGCATGAGGAATGCCTAATTGTGTGGATCCAATTCAATCAAGTGGAATATTTAATTTACCCCCCAATTTTGGGCAATCCACTGGCGCATGATCAATGGACGTGAAGAATCGGCAAGGCCCTCTTGGCCTATTGAAGCCTATAAAAACAATGGATTTGTGCTCATTTGGGGTACAATTTTGGTGGATACATTAGTTCAGATACACATTTACGTTCGTGCAGAAGTCCTCTCTTGCACTTTGTGGCTTCAAGCCTACTATAGGAAGTCACTCTGTGGTGTGGATACAGAACGTGGGCTTCCGAGTGGAGGGCTAATAGCTCTATAGTGTAAAGAGGGTGGCTTGGTTGTTCTTCTCTGTGAGTCAGTGTTATTGTTAAGATCTATTTTCTAGAGAAATTCTCCACTATTTGTATTGCTCCGAGTTAGTCTACATGCAATTGGCCCTATTATGCTGATGAGAAGATCCACATGAACTTTTGAGCATCACTTTGACAAATCTTGTAATCATCTGATTCGAATAAAAAAGTGTATGGTCTTCCTTGGTCATTTGTTGTTCATATTTTCTAAAGTATTTACCACTCTGTGCAATCCTTGTTATTTGCCTGCTCACAGAAGTGTTAAAGGGTATACTTCCCTAAAGAGAACCTCCCTTGAATAGGTGACATACTGGAAGTGTTCATTCTTTACCCTTGGTAAAAGAGATACCCCAGTACCTCCTCTACAGACTGTCTCTTAGATCCTTTGTAACCTTGTGTACAATATGGGCTAGGATAGAGAGAAGATGCTCCTTGTTTACAACCTAACATGCATTTTATACTCTTAAGGTCTCCACCCAAATGCCATTCTACCTCAAAATCACCTATATCATCTACGAAAAGCTTCTTCCCATGTATTTGAGAAGAGATTACTTTTGTAATCCATGGAGTCCTACTAAGAATCCATGAAATAACATTGTTTGTTTCTTTGGGAACTTCTATAGCACCTAACCACCAGATATCTCTCTCTGATTGCACACTGTAAGTCAAATGGTCCCTCCCTCCTAAAGTTTCATCACTCATTGCATGGTCCATAATTTCATTCATTAGCGTCATACTCAACCTTTCTAGTCGCCAACCCTTTATGATTTGACACTCATCAAGCTTCAGTATGAACTTTAACTTCACATTACATTCTGCACAAAAGAGAAAACATTATCTTAATATGACACTTGAATGCAATAAAACTTCAACACCAAATAAAATGTAGTAGGGGTACCTTTGATTGTCGAACTATAAAAGCGAACCATTGCTTGTTGAAGCTTCTGAAGATCCACAAATATATTGTTGAATTTAGTGTAAGTAAATCCTTGTGTAGATAGGATTTTGGATTGCTTCTTGGGAATATTTGGATGATACACAGAGGCACGCATAGATTCTTCTATGAATATATATTATCCAATAGTACGAGTCACATCCTCATTTGAAGTTCTTTTATTGATAGACACTTTATATAGGCATGGGAATATACTTTGAGAAATACCTTGTGATTGTAAGGCTTGCTTGAGAAGGTTGTACATTGCTGTATACCCATTTCTATTGATGCCCGCTTCGTCACATATTGCCTCCACATCTTGCACTGTGATAAAGGTATTTAACTTCTTTGAAAACTCAGCTTCAACAACAACTCTAATACACTTTCCTATGCGTGAGTCTAAATCAGAAGTGATTTCTTTGGTGTTTATACAGCTATTCATCAGCTTGAATTGGTCTTGTGTTGTTGATGAAGCAGCTATGTCTTGAATAAACGACCTACACAATGAAAGATTCCATTAAAAATCTTCATTAAAACATATAAAAAGTAAAAAAAACACTCACCTTATTGAATATATACGTTGTTTGGGTGCTCCACCACCTTTTGAAAGAGCTTCAAAGGATGAGAATGCTCTTTTCCTGTGTCTCATACCAAGTGGAGTCTCTTTCAGCTGCTGAAGATTGGTAGTTAACTTTGGAATTGTGCTTTATTTTGCTTCAATATCCTGTTCCAAATCTACAAGCTATTTTTGTAAAGATATGATTGTGCTTTCTAAAGTGACCACCCTCATATGATGGATGTGATATTATTGGAACCAATACTTAGCAGTAGCAAGTGAATGTGTAGATAATCACTTGCAGTAACCTAATAGTCCATCTTCACCTACACCAATGAACTGAAGTAAAGTTGAGAGGTTATGGAATATTGGATGGTAAGAAGATATTGGATCAAGAGGATATAGTGAACCATGAGCCCAAATGTCAATAATTTTTTCTCAAGCTGCACGACGTTCATTTTGAGAATTGGCATCATTGTTGCATCGTGTATTTGGAGCAAACTCTCTAGGCACACGAACATGGATACTTCTTGATGCAAGAGCATGCGGATGTTCTTCTGTGAAGTTTGTGATACATGTCAATAGCATCTTTCTCCCTTTAAACAAGAACATAATTAAGCTTAATCCCTAAAAATTAGGGATCCTTACAAGACCCATGCAAGGTTCATTTTTTCCCCTAGTGCAATCTAATCCACATAGCTTCTTATGTAGCATTTTCTAATCCCCTGTATTTAGCATCTGTTGAAGATAGAGCAACACTTGGTTGCTTCTTAGAAGACCATGAGATGGGTTTATCACCTGCAAAAGATAAATAGCCAGAAGTACTTCTTCTATAATCCTTACATCCTACCCAATCTACATCTTAGTAGAACTTAATGTCAAAATCTGACGTGTATGGGAAGTAAAGACCTTTATTTTGAGTACCTTTGAGGTACTTCAGAATTCTTTTAGCACCTTCCAAGTGAGGTGATCTAGGTTTATGCATGAATTGGCTTAGAACACTTACTCCATAACATATCTCAATCCTTGTTAGTGTTGCATAGTTTAGAATCCCAACTATGCTTTGATAACCTACAATGTCTTCAAGCAAATTACCTTCATGAACACTAAATTTATGATTTACCTCTATAGGAGTGCTAGCTACTTTTGCATCCTCCAAGTGGAATTTCTTCAACATGTCCTGCACATATTTCCTTTGAGTGATGTAGATTCTAGAGTTAGTCTATACCAACTCGTCTAAGAAAATATTTCAAAAACCCCAGGTCACTAATCTTAAACTCCTGCATCATTTGGTTTTTGATTTGTTTGATGCCATTGGTATCACTACCTGTAAGAATGATATCATCTACATATAAACATAAACATATCATTTCTGAATTACTCCTCTTGATAAACAAAGAAGAATGTGCTTTGCTCATCATGAATCCTTGGTCTTGAAGATAGGTTGACAACCTATGGTTCCATGCCCTAGGTGCCTGTTTCAAACCATAAAGGGCTTTCTTTAGTTTGCATACATGATTTACCTTTCTTGGATCTTCAAAGCCAAGAGGTTGAGCCATGTAAACATCCTTTGAAATCCACCCATTGAGAAAAGCATTTTTCACATCTAGGTGATACATATTCCAATTTCTAGATGAAGCTACACTCACCAATACTCTGATTGTTGGCATTTTAGCCACTGGTGAAAAGGTTTCTTCATAGTCAACTCCATGGTTTTGTGCAAAACCCTTAGCCACAAGCTTAGCTTTGTACCTACTTATGGATCCATCTGAGTTCCTTTTGATTTTGTAAACCCACCTAGAACCAATTACCTTCATTGCTGCTTTCTTGCACTACAAGGAATACGGGCCTATAACGACGATTACGGCGACAGAATTTCGTCGCTATAAAATTGCAACTTACGTCGTAATTAGCGTCGGGCGCGGACCGTCAATTACACCATGCAAAAAATTACGGTATTTGCGACTTGAATTGCGACGCTACCAGAGAACGTCGCTAAAACGACGGTAATTGAAACGTCGCTTAAGCAATGCTTTTTTGCATCGCATATGCGACGTTAAAAGCCGTCGCATAAGCAACGTTAAGAATGTCTCTTATACAACGACGAATAGCATCGCTTACACGAAGATCTGTTGACGGACAAAAATTAAAACATTGGAGGCTCTGCGATTGGCATTTTCACGCATCCAATCGAAGAGCTCTCCAACGTTCGCAATTGTGCTGCGCTTACGAGCTGAAGCAAGTATATGCAGAATTATTGTTTTGCCTAAGCTCTCTGTTATTGTCTCCCTTTGTCTTTGTTTCTCTCTTTCTACATCTTTCTCCCTTTGAATTCTCTTTCTCTCTCTAGATCTCTCTCTCTAGATCTCTCTCTCTAGATCTCTCTCTCTCTCTCTCTCTCTCTCTCTCCTTCTCTCTCTTTTCTTTCTCTCTTTAGTGCAGGTTATTCAAGAAGCTAACCAAGCAAAAACTATGGCTAACATTTGTAAGTACAATTTCTATTATTTGTAGATCATTTGAATTTTGTTATTTTCATTACATACCATACTCACACTTATTGATATGCACTCATACACTTATACATGATGAAGATGCACTTTCACACATATACATATATACACATGCACATACACACACATATATACACATAGATACATGTGCACATACACTTAGACATACACACATATACACATGCATATGCACAAACATTTCTACAACCATATAAAAAGACGTCCATGCATGCATTATTGTGTATATATATACACATACACATACACCCAATAACATAAATGCAAATACATGTATATGCACATCCACATACACATGCATGTTTCATACATATACACATGCATATACATATACATATACATATACACACATATACATATACATGCATATACATATACACACATATACATATATATGCATATACATATACACACACATACACAAGAACATGCACATACTCATACACACATATACACTTATACATGCATATACACTTATACATGCACATGCACATACATACATATACACACACATACACATGCACATACATACATATACACACACATACATATACTCTTAGGTACACACATATGAATGAATTATATAATTAAATTATTAAAACACATATACACATGCACACACAGATGCATATACCTACATATACACATATACATGCACATACACACACATACACATAGAGTTATACATATACATGCATATACATATACACACATACATAAGAACATGCACATATTGATACACACATATACACTTATACATGCACATGCACATACATACATATACACACACATACACATGCACATACATACATATACACACACATACATATACACTTAGGTACACACATATGAATGAATTATATAATTAAAGTATTAAAACACATATACACATGCACACACACATGGACATACCTACATATACACATATACATGCACATACACACACATACACATAGAGTTATACATATACATGCATATACATATACACACACATACACATACACATGCACATACTCATACACACATATACACTTATACATGCACATGCACATACATACATATACACACACATACACATGCACATACATACATATACACACACATACATATACACTTAGGTACACTATTAAAACACATGCTTAATATAAACAATAATAACAATCAATAGAACAAAACTCTTCATTACTTAATACCATACACACAATTCAAAACATAACTGAAATGAAGAATATATAGATAAATAAATATATATATATATATATATCAATGTAAATACATATAATCCAATGTCATAATCAACTAACATCCTAATCATCATCATCATGATTATCATCATCATCAGCAATATCATGATCATCCTGATCTTCCTCATCCTCATCATCATGATCACCTTGTGACGATCGAGATCATCCCTCCTCTGTTTGTCTCTCCACCTCATCCATATTTGTCTCCCCATAATACTTCTGTATTACATATAACAAACATAAATCAATAAAATAATTAAAACATGGATAACAAAAAAATAATTATATAAAATTTAAAAATACTCACAAAGGCATCAGGATGATCTTGTATATACTCGCCCAAACATCGATATCAAAAATGTGTAGCATAATCGATCTCGTGTTTCGTAGGATATCGACCATAATCCTTTCGCTGCAATGAAACAAATAAAAAACATTAGTTGCTTGCATTTTAACTAAAATAAGAAATATACTCACAATAACACATATACTTACAACCGTAGCTACAAAACCATTATGGCCCATTTGGCCTAAGTGCGATGTGTGGCCCGACTCCACTCTCTTCTTTGCAGCAGCCTGTTTACTCAAGAAAAAAAATAAATAAATTAAATGTAAAAAATTACTAAAATATATAAAAATTATAAATATAAACTATTAATTTGTGTACCTTCTGCTGAGGAAATGACTCCTGAAGACGTAGCTTTCTACGAAAAAATTGCCACGACTCAGGTGGTATGTTGGCTCGCCTCTTATTTTTTTTGACCATTTAATATCTCCTATTAATTTAATCTCAAACAGAAAAAAAAGTCAGAATACATACACATATATACACACACATACACATACACACATACACGTATACATGCAAACATATACGCATGCATATATGTATACATATACACATATACATACATATAACATAAACACACATATACATCTCCACATATATACATACACACACATGCATGCATATACACTCATTCATACAAAATACATGCATTTATCCCACAATAATATGTAGTTGTGTATATGTGAATATGTGTGTATGTGTAAATGTGTATATGTGAATATGTGTGTATGTGTAAATATGTATATGTGAATTTTTTATTTATGTAGATAATCAAATTATTAATATCAAATACCATTATTTGTAGATTCTGATCAATCAGATGAAACTCCACCACCGTCTCCTCATCGTGCAATGACTTTATACTGTAAGTATATGAAATATTTAATTTTAACTATATTTGATGGATACATAACTTATATTTCTTTTTTATGTTTCTTATGATGTGCAGATTCTCATCAATCAGAGGGTACTCCACCACCTCCTACCCATGCAACGACTTCACATGTGTCCTCCGATAGGAATTATGATGAATTTTACTATGAAGAGCATATTATATGTTGGCGTAACTCTTGTTATGGCACGTATCAAAGACCACGATTGGAATGTATTGAACATGAGGCAGAGTATGGTACTTTTGAGCGTGCACCATCACCTTGTCAACGTGATAATGCTTGGGTATGTATTTTCTATATATATTAATGTCATTATTTTATTTAAAAACCATGTATAAAATCAAATTATTATTGATATACAGGAATACTTGCTCGATGATGATGATGATGATGATTTTTCTCATAATGTTAATATACCTCGTACACGTCATGGACTTGCTGTTCATCAATTACAAGCAGAGGTTTCTAGAAATCCTCTACCTCCTGGTTTAGAGAATGAAACGGCTGGAGATTATCCATTGCCAGCTCGTGATCGTTCTTTAGTACAAACATATGATAGAAGAAGATATGGAGGATGGAATAGAGGACCACTTCCTTTAGATGGAGAGGTTTTTAACTTTTGGGGTAATTGCTATATGATTGCTCCATCCACTATTACTAATGCTAGTCGTGGTCTCTTTATTGTAGAGGATTTGTATGTGCCTCCGAACTCTGAAGTCACTCTTATGTCATTTTGTGGTCCTATATATGGATGGGGAGATTTGCATCGACTTTCACATTATGTTCAAAGCATGAGTACTTATGGAATATGCTTGAACGCAACATCCCTTACTAGTAGAAGGATTTTACATGCAGAAAATGAAAGATTATATATTGATGGAAGACCTTACACACATGGAAATATAGCAGGTTTAATAAATAGTAGTCAAGGGTTACATAATAGTTCAAGGACTAATTGCACATTTGAGGAGCGTGAAAATAGTCATGAATCACCATACATGAGTAGAGATGTATCAAGATACATAGTTGTCAATGCTATTACTACATTACATGCTGGTGATGAACTATTAGTGAATTATGGATGGCGTAGACCTCCAAGAGCACCTTTTAGCTAGAGAGAATAAAAATTTTCTATCCATATTTAATAAGTTATATACTTAATTTTATATTTGAAGTTTAATTTTTATCCATTTATGGAATACTAATGAGTTTTATTTATATGTGTAGATTCCAACGTATGATGTTGATGATATTCGTCCACAGCATTCACGATTACCAGTAAGACCTCATTTATCAGAAGCTTCCATGAGGAGGCTACGCAAAACTAATCCTGTGCAATATGCAAAGTTTAAAGATCTATATTCAAAAGATGATAAAGTACAAGATTTGTGTGACAATGATGAAGATGATGGCATGGCAGATTTTATTGAGGATTGGTATCAAAATGACAGTGAGAGCATGGATATTTCTAGAAATGAGAAATATCTTCGAGAAAAATGTCTAAAGCATGTATATGAAGGAAGTCGTTTGACACGACTAACTGCGAGCTTACGTATTCTCAACCTTCAAAATCGTTTTGGATGGAGTAATGTATCTGTTTCGACACTATTAAGGTATAAATTTCAATTTTCTATCTATTTATATATATATATATATATGCATAAATATATATATATATATATATATATATATATATATATATATATATATACATGCAGGTTTTTATTCTTACTTTAGATAAGGTAAGAACAAGAACTTGAATTGAATGGAAACTTTTTGTCCATGCATCTTTTAAAACTATTAATGCACCTTTCCAAATATTCGCAATGGTGACCTGGATGAATCGCATGCACAGAGGTTACTCAAGAGACAGCAATCTGTCTATAATGGAGTAGTCCACTTTGTATCCTAAAGTTTAGATGCTCATCATTGACATGCAAGAGGTTTATTGCATACCCGAGAAATCGTGCTCTATCTTGAGTAACCTCTGTGCATGCGATTCATCCAGGTCACCATTATGTGAACATATGTGTGAATTGACAAGATACGATTGTTTGGATGGCAGGATACGATTGTTTGGATGGCGGGATACGATTGTTTGTTTTGGAGGATATGAATGATTTATCGATTCACACATATGTTCAATTTGAAAGTGTGAATCGACAAATCATTCAATGAAGGTACATACTTCATATCATCCAAAACAAACAATCGTATCGTGCCATCCAAATTTTGCGTAAATATTTTAAAAGATGCGCGGACAGAAAGTATCTATTCAATTCAAGTTCTTGTTCTTACCTTATCTAAATTAAGAATAAAAACGTGTATGTATATATGTATATATATATATATATATATTTACTTTTTTTAATATATATTTTTTTGATAAACTTATAGGTTATTATCTGAAAAGTTTTTACCCAGTCAGAATATTGTTCCTACCTCACATGATGAAATGAAGAAGATAATCAACAATCTTGGTATAGATTATCAATGTATACATGCATGTCCTAACGATTGTATTTTATATAGAGGTGAATATGCAGACTCTGACATGTCCCAAATGTCAATCTCCTCGACATAAGGGTGAAGAAGTTAAAATCCCAAAAAAGGTATTGAGACATTTTCCATTGGCTCCACGGATTGGACATATGTTTCAAAGCCCCGAATTATCAAAGCTTTTGACTTGGGGACAAGATCACAAAAGTACTGATGGAATAATCAGAATTCCTCATGATAGTGTTGCTTTTCAGCATATTGATTCTACATGGCCTGAATTTGCACAAAATCCATAGAATCTAAAGTTAGGAGTTGCATTCGATGGGGTTAATCCATTCTCCATGAAATCTAGTAAATGGTCAACATGGCCAGTGGTAGTCATAAACACCTAATAATGGGACGTTTTTGTTGTTATATATTTTGATAGGTCATTTTGAAGGTTGACTCGTATCGAGCGGAAAATAAAGGTAGTAATTCTACAATAAGAAAGGAATTATCTGGGTTTTGGGAAATTGATTCTTCTGAGGTAATGCGATCTACTAAAGAACCATATATTCTTCCTAGGCATATTGAACAAGCATTGTTTTATAAAAACCCAGATGCTCATCCTTGGTGGCAAGTCATTCATGTGCAACCTAGAGGTAGGTCATTGTTTGAGCAGTTTATTGTTAGAGAGATTGAAGAAAGTCCTCTTGATGATTCAGCATCAGATACTGATACATCAACATCTGGAATAGAAATTAGACTCATTATACGTGATAATGATACTAATCTTTTTGATGAAGAGGATAATTCTCTACATGCTGATTCTACTGATGAGGAACAAGAATTCCCAGAAGTAGATATTAATCCACCAATAGATGATGTGATTCATGAGAACATATATTTAACAATAGAAGAAATAAATGAAATCAATAAGGATAATGAAGATACTATATTGATGTCTTACCAAAATGATGGCAATAATGAAAATATATGAGCAGATTAGATAGTAAATTCTACTCTAGTTATCGATGAATAACTTGAAGTTTATGAATGGATATCAGATAATAGGTTTTTTTTATTAACTTGAATAACGATGAATTCTACTAGAGAGATGAAATAATGTTCTTCTAAGTTAGAACATGAAGCTCGGGGGTATGCCTAATTATTTTATATATAGCTTTATCTTCGAGGAGTAAATTTTTATCATGTATGTATGCATATGTGTGTGTATTCATGTGTATTATATGTATACATATGTTAGTATGCATATGTATATGTATGTGTTTGCATGTGTGTGATATATGTATACATGTGTTAAATATGCATATGTGTATATATGCATATGCATTTATGTTCATGTATTTATGTACGTAATATATGCAAGTGTTTATAATTGTGTACATGTATATATGTATATGTGTCTATGTGTAAATATGTACATGTAAATATGTATGCATGTATATATATGTTTATGTGTGCATGTAAGCATGTACATGTATGTGTAAATATGTACATGTAAATATGTTAGTATGTATATATATATTTATGTGTGCATTTAGGCATGTATGTGTGATGCATAGTATATCTACTCCATTTTATATTTATGTATCCTATCTACATGATGTGTATATATCTTTACATATATTATGATCCTCGTTGATTCGAGTAGCTATATATAGAGGCATAAGGTTGGGAGGAGAGACATCTCTCTAGTAGGACGTCGGAGGTGTACATATACTTCAAACATATGGCTAAAAGGGTGAATTAGAGTTTTTAAATTAGGGATTTCAAAACCCTAATATCGAGATTAGTGTTCTCTCTCTCTCTTTCTCTCTCTCTCTCTCTCTCATATATACATACATATCGTGCATTGTCGCGACGATGAGCCATAAGTGTCCGCATCTCTTTTAAACACCACTTAAGCGACCACCCTGTCCCAAACTCCGTCTCAAGTGAATTGAGCACGTACTTTTTATCCCCCTCATCATGCTCACTACAAAAATAAAAAACATAATGTAAATAAAACATAAGATATATATCTCAATTTATATGTAAAACTTTTACTTACTTCCACGGTAAGTGGATAAAGTGCAGGTAACAGTTGCATAGTGCGCACATTCTCCTCTTGAACTCCAATCCATTTCCTATGTATACAATGTTCCCCTCTGGCTCTATGTCGCACTCTAGTCCTAACGTGCCTATGCATGTCCTCATAGGCAACATCTGTGCTCTGCTATCATGTGCTGGAGGTGGTATAGGTGTCCTAAAAATAGATAGATAGAAATAAATAAAAATATGTGTTATAATATCATTAAAAAAGTTTATGAAAAAAACATACCTATGAGCAGATAGCTCTCTTCTTGCGTGTGGAGCCGCAGAAGAGCCCTCGTCTAATGGCGTAAGCATGTGGATCGTATAATCCAGCTCCTCATCAGGCATCTCTGCGTACTCCCGCATTATGGTCCCTAGAGAATCAGACGGAACTCTTTCTCTCATAAGATTTTTTATGAGAGTGAGTTTCGCCTTTCTCTCTCTACTAGGATCCATAATACCTAACATATAAAACAAAATGGTTAAAAATCAATATATATACGTGTACATATGTAAATGTGTATGCATTAAGTATGTGTATGTATGCATGTGTGTGTATGTATCTGTGTGTATATGTGTGAGTATGAGTGTGTATGTGTTTATGTATATGTATGTATCTATGTGTGTGTATGTGTCTATGTGTGTATGTGTATGCATGTATGTATGCATATGTGTGTGTATGCATATGTATGTGTGTGTATGCATCATTATGTGTGTCTATGTATGCATGTGTATGTGTGTATGTATCATTACGTGTGTATGTGTCTATGTGTGTATGTGTGTGTGTATATGTGTTTGTATGTGTGTTTGCATGTGTATGTGTGTGTATGCATCATTATGTGTGTAAGTTTCTATGTGTGTTTGTGTGTGTATATATGTGTGTGTGTGTGTCTATGTGTATGTGTGTGTGTCTATGAGTGTGTATGTGTTTATGTGTATGTATGTATTTATGTGTGTATATGTGTCTATGTGTGTATGTGTATGCATGTATGTATGCATATATGTGTGTATGCATGTGTATGTGTGTATATGCATCATTATGTGTGTATGTGCCTATGTGTGTATGTGTGTATGTATATGTGTGTGTTGTCTATGTGTATGTGTGTGTGTCTATGAGTGTGTATGTGTTTATGTATATGTATGTATCTATGTGTGTGTATGTGTCTATGTGTGTATGTGTATACATGTATGTATGTGTATGCATGTATGTATGCATATGTGTGTGTATGCATATGTATGTGTGTGTATGCATCATTATGTGTGTCTATGTATGCATGTGTATGTGTGTATGCATCATTACGTGTGTATGTGTCTATGTGTGTATGTGTGTGTGTATATGTGTTTTTATGTGTGTATGCATGTGTATGTGTGTGTATGCATCATTATGTGTGTAAGTGTCTATGTGTGTTTGTGTGTGTGTATGTGTGTGTGTGTGTCTATGTGTATGTGTGTGTGTCTATGCGTGTGTATGTGTTTATGTGTATGTATGTATCTATGTGTGTGTATGTGTCTATGTGTGTATTGTTGGGAAAGATGGATGGATAATCTAGGAAAGTGAGTAGATGCTGCTAAACCTGCTTTGCACCAACCCTCTTTAGCTCCAGAGTTGATTAGTAGACTTCCTTAGCTTCCAAATGACACCAAGAAATGATATATGTCCTTTGGAAATGATGTAAGTATTGATAGAATCCAAACAGACAACTTTGTACTTCACAATTTCATGAAAAACTTCTAATTTGGTCTTGACACCTGCTCACAGTTTTGGTCAGTGTGACCAGCACAGTAATAATTGATCAATTCATTCTAGGGTTATTCAATTAGCTTAGCAAGCTACCATTCACAAGTGGAATGATGTAACATGATGAACTACGCTAAGAGAAATTGATTTAGCAAAGCTTAGATTACCCCCGACTTTTCAGGAGTGTTGTAGAGATAGACCAGAGAGCACCTCGATCACGATTCCTCTGAATTGGCTGAATTAAATCACTTAAAATTTTGTCCGCATGTAGATGACTTTGAGCTGAATCCGACAAGCTTTGACTCACTGAATTTGGTGGAGAAATCACTGAGATATGTGCTTGACAAGTTGACAGACTTTGGAGTAGATAAACAGAGAACATAGATGATACATGTAAATGTATCTATTAATTCACATTGATATACAATCCCATTTGCATGACTAGCATTGCAAAATGGTGTAGAGAGGTGTAGGCTATGGTATATTCCTCACACACACTCAAACTCAGTAGAGTTGGCCTCGGGAAATGAGACAATCTGCTCGCGACTTTTCATGTACATCTTTTATAAGAAGTGAGTAGGAATTTGAATTCAAATTCAAATTCTTGGCTCCCTATAATCAAGCTTCTAAAAGTATGGAGATATTGTCTCAACCATATGATCTATTTTTTCACGATAGGATTAGCTGCAAGGTGAAGAGAACTTGTATTGTCTCCAAAGATAATTGGAGGCCTAGTGTATAAGCCCAATTCTGAATATAAAAGTTTAATCCACATTGCTTCTTGAGTGGCATTAGCTAGCCCTCTATATTCTGCTTCTATAGAAGACAATGCCACAGTTGGTTGCTTCTTTGCAGACCATGAGATAGGTTTGTCACCTGCAAAAGAAATGTATCCTGATGTGCTCCTCCTATCATCTTTGCATCCTGCCCAATCTGCATCTGAATAGACTTTTATATCAATATCTGATGTATAAGGAAAATACAAACCATGGTTCTGTGTACCCTTGAGATACTTCATAATTCTCTTGGCAGTCTCTAGATGAGGTATCCTTGGTTTGTGGATGAATTGACTTAGCACACTAACTCCATATGCAATGTCAATTCTAGTTAAGGTAGCATAGTTCAAACTACCTACCTTACTCTGATAACCTGTAATATCTTGGACTTCATCACCCTCATTGGCACTTAGCTTTAGGTTCACCTCCATTCGAGTGCTTGCTACTTTAGCATCCTGCAAGTGAAATTTCTTCAACATATCCTGCACATACTTCTTCTGAGTAATGTATATCCCTGAATTAGTATAAACTAATTCAAGTCCCAAAAAATACTTTAATAATCCAAGATCATTGATCTTGAATTCCTTCATCATCTGGCTTTTGATGTTTCTGATTCCATTGACATCATTACCTATAATGATGATGTCATCAACATAAACACAAAGATAGATTACCTCTGTATTACTCCTCTTAATGAATAGAGAAGTGTCTGCTTTACGCATAACAAATCCTTGGTCTTGGAGGTATGTAGTCAGCCTGTAATTCCATGCCCTAGGTGCCTGCTTCAATCCATATAAAGCCTTCTTCAATTTGCAAACATGATTTACCTTCTTGGGGTCTTCATAGCCAGGAGGTGGTGACATATAAACTTCTTCTGAAATCCATCCATTCAAGAAAGCATTCTTGACATCTAATTGGTACATGTTCCAATTCTTGGATGTAGCCACACTCACCAACACTCTGATTGTTGGCATTTTGGCAACAGGAGAGAATGTTTCTTCATAATCAATGCCTTGGGTTTGTGCAAAACCCTTGGCTACCAACCTAGCTTTGTACTTGTTGATTGTGCCATCAGAATTCCTTTTTAATTTATAGATCCATCTGGACCCTATTACCTTCATTGAGTACTAACTCCCATGTATCACTCTCCTTGAGTGCTTCAATCTCTTCATCCATAGCTTCTTTCCATTCTGATTTGGTGATTGCTTCTTCATATGAACCTGGTTCTTCATTTAACAAATCTTTTGCAAGATAAATTGAATGTTTAGTAACAAGGGATGTATCATACCCATATCTGATAGGCTTTTTACTTTCCCTTTGTGATCTTCTGATTGATTGAGTTGAAGATTCTGGTATGTCCTCAAGCTTCTTCATCTTCATTTTGCCTTTGGACTTCCATGCCTTGAACTCTTCAAGGTTGATTGTATCTTCATCTTCTGAACTTGAGTCCTCTTTCTGATTTGATTCCTCCTTTGCGAATTTTGGAAACTCCTCTTCCAAATCATAGGGTAGGTTGACTTTCCTGCATTCATTCTCATACCAAGAGTCATTCTCATCAAAGATTACATCTCTGCTTACCATGAATCCCTTATTGGTAGGGTTGTAAAAACTGTAACCTTTTTGATTCAAGTCATATCCAATGAAAATACATTTTTGAGCCTTTGGATCTAACTTACCTCTAACCTGTGAAGGTATGTGTACATATGCTACACATCCAAAAATTTTTCAATGATCTAATGATGGTCTCTTGCCATGCCAAGCTTCATAAGGTGTCATACCATCAAGTGATTTTGATGGTAACCTATTTATGAGATATGTGGCAGTAGAGACACTCTCTGCCCATAGATAATTAGGCAACTTTTTCTCATTAAGCATAGATCTAGCTGTCTCAACAATTAACCTATTCCTTCTTTCAGCTACCCCATTCTGTTCAGGAGAGTACCTTGTGGTTATTTCCCTTTTGATGCCTCTGTCCTGCAAGAAGTCCTCAAATTCATTGGAGAAGTATTCACCTCCTCCATCTGTCCTTAGCCTCTTCAAATTCCTTCTTGTTTGGTTTTCAACTAATGCAAGATATTTCTTAAAACAATTAAACACCTCATCCTTGTGCTTCATAAAGTATAGCACAGTCCATCTGCTACAGTCATCAATGAAAGACACATAGTACCTTGAACCTGAGATTGAGGGATCTTTGCTAGGTCCCCAAACATCTGTGTGCACCAATTCTAGGTAGTCTTCATGGATATATCCTTTCCTTGAGTAAGGCAACTTGTGAGACTTACCAAACTCACAAGCACCACACTTGTAAATCATGTTTTGCTTGGATACATTGGGTATCCCAATCACACATTGGTCCCTACACATTTGCTTCAAGGTCCTTTCACCTATGTGACCTAATCTCTTGTGCCAAATTTCAAGCTCTGAAAGTGTTTGATCCTTATAACTGTATAAAGCAATATTCTTTGTGTCCTCTAACTCAAAAGTGCAAAGTCTACCTGATTTTTCTCCCTTGGCTATCCTTTTGAATCCATGTCTTGGGTCCTCCACAAATGCTCCATATTGATTAAACCTCACCTGCAACCCTTTCTCCACAATGACCAACACTCATTAAATTCTTTCTAATTGTTGGTACATAAAGTACCCTGCTCAACAAATTCTGATTACCATCACAAGTTTTCACATTTCCAATTTTAACTATAGAATGCTTTGTATCATCACTTGTCTGGACTTGGTGTTTACCTTTGGGTTCCTCAAGATCAGAGCGTAGTGCCACATTACAAGCCACATGATTTGAACACCCTGAATCAATATAAAATAAGTGATCATCATTTGTACCTGACTTGGAGGTCATGTTCATGATCAAGAGAGAGTCATCTTGCTCCTCTTTGTAATTGTTGTAATCCTTTCTGTTTCTGAATCCTCCTTGGTAGGTGCCATTGTAATTGTTGTAGTTGTTGTTGTAGTTGTTGTTGTGGCTTTGGTGATGGTTGAACCTTCCTCTAGATTGAGAGTATCCACCTCTTTGGTAGCCTCTTACTCTCTAATTTTTGTAATTCCTGTAACACTCATCTGTGGTGTGGTTTGACAAACCACAAATGTTACATGGTGATGAATTATAGGGTCTCCCCCTACCTTGCTTACCTCCTCTGCCCCTACCTCTTGAAGATCTACCTCTCCCTGCATAGTTAGCTTGGGAGGTAGAGCCTTCATCATCTACCTTTTTATTCTTGCCTTTATCCTTAACCTTCTTATCAGTATATAGGGCAGAAGAATTGTTACCTTTGGATGTGTCTCCATTCTTTGTGAGCTTCGCTTCATGTGTAAATAGTTGACCCATGAGAGTTGTGAGATCTGGAGTATGCATGTCCATGTAGAGATCCATTGCAGTGGTGAAACTTTCCCACTTATCATGAGCCTTGATTCCATTGATTACCTGTCTCACTATTTGTTCTTCTTCAATCTCCTCTCCTATGCTTGCGAACTGGTCTGCAACATCCTTGATCTTAGTCACAAATTCTGAAACAGCTTGCTTTGGTTGCTTCCTAAGTGTTGTGAACTTAATCCACAACTGATTTTTCCTAGCCCTTGTATTAGAAGAAAAGTATGATGACAAGGTTTCCCAAGTCTCTTGGGAAGTCTTACAATTTCTGATATGAGGTAAAAGAAAGTCAGATATAGAGTTAAGTAGATAAGACCTTGCCAAAGCATCTTTTGCACGCCATGTATTGAGCTTCTCTTGTTCTTCCTTGGTTGGCAATCCTCTTGCTCTGAATGAGGGCAATTCCTCATCTCCTGGGATGTATCCAAATAGACTCCTTCCTTGTAGGTAGGTCTTCATCCTTAGAGACCAAGCTTGATAGTTGTTCCTGTCCAGTTTGTCAATGAATGAAGGAAAACCATCTCCCATTTTATCTTATTTGCTTTGATACCACTGTTGGGAAAGATGGATGGATAATCCAGGAAAGTGAGTAGATGCTGCTAAACCTGCTTTGCACCAGCCCTCTTTAGCTCCAGAGTTGATTAGTAGACTTCCTTAGCTTCCAAATGACACCAAGAAATGATATATGTCCTTTGGAAATGATATAAGTATTGATTGAATCAAGACAGACAACTTTGTACTTCACAATTTCATGAAAAACTTCTAATTTGGTCTTGACACCTGCTTAGAGTTTTGCTCAGTGTGACCAGCATAGTAACAATTAATCAAATTCCTTCTAGGGTTATTCAATTAGCTTAGCAATCTACCATTCACAAGTTGAGTGATGTAAAATGATGAACTATGCTAAGAGAAATTGATTTAGGAAAATTTAGATTACCCCCGACTTTTTAGGAGTGTTGCAGAGATAGACCAGAGAGCACCTCGATGATGATTTCTCTGAATTGGCTGAATGAAATCACTAAAAATTTTGTAAGCATGTAGATGACTTTGAGCTGAATCCAAGAAGATTTGAATCACTGAATTTGGTGGACAAATCACTGAGATACAAGTTGGCAGACTTTGGAGTAGATAAACAGAGAACACAGATAATAGATGTAAATGTATCTATTAATTCACATTGATATACAATCCCATTTGCATTACAAGCATTGCCAAATGGTGTAGAGAGGTGTAGGTTATGCTATAGTCCTCACACACACTCAAACTCAGTAGAGTTGGCCTCGGGAAATGAGTCAATCTGCACGCGACTTTTCATGTACATCTTTTATAAGAAGTGAGTAGGAATTTGAATTCAAATTCAAATTCTTGGCTCCCTATAATCAAGCTTCTAAAAGTATGGAGATATTCTCTCAATCATATGATCTATTTTTTCACGAATCAATTAGGTAGGTGTTACATAAAGATTCCAAGTCATTTAGACTTTTACATGAGGTAAAGTAGTAACAAACTACTAGCATGTGTTCCTATGATTCTTCATACATGGGAAGTCTTCATAATATCTTCCAAGCCAAATGTGTAGGCTTGTGACTTACACCAACATGTATGTGTATGCATGTATGTATGCATATATGTGTGTATATGCATCATTATGTGTGTATGTGTCTATGTGTGTATGTGTGTATGTATATGTGTGTGTTGTCTATGTGTATGTGTGTGTGTCTATGAGTGTGTATGTGTTTATGTATATGTATGTATCTGTGTATGTATGTGTCTATGTGTGTATGTGTATGCATGTATGTATGCATATGTGTGTGTATGCATATGTATGTGTGTGTATGCATCATTATGTGTGTCTATGTATGCATGTGTATGTGTGTTTGCATCATTACGTGTGTATGTGTCTATGTGTGTATGTGTGTGTATATGTGTTTGTATGTGTGTATGCATGTGTATGTGTGTGTATGCATCATTATGTGTGTAAGTGTCTATGTGTGTTTGTGTGTGTGTATATGTGTGTGTGTGTGTCTATGTGTATGTGTGTGTGTCTATCAGTGTGTATGTGTTTATGCGTATGTATGTATCTATGTGTGTATGTGTCTATGTGTGGATGTGTATGCATGTATGTATGCATATGTGTGCGTATGCATGTGTATGTGTGTATATGCATCATTATGTGTGTATGTGTCTATGTGTGTATGTTTATGTGTGTGTTGTCTATGTGTATGTGTGTGTGTCTATGAGTGTGTATGTGTTTATGTATATGTATGTATCTATGTGTGTGTATGTGTCTATGTGTGTATGTGTATGCATGTATGTATGCATATGTGTGTGTATGCATATGTATGTGTGTGTATGCATCATTATGTGTGTCTATGTATGCATGTGTATGTGTGTATGCATCATTACGTGTGTATGTGTCTATGTGTGTATGTGTGTGTGTATATGTGTTTCTATGTGTCTATGCATGTGTATGTGTGTGTATGCATCATTATGTGTGTAAGTGTCTACTTGTGTTTGTGTGTGTGTGTGTGTGTGTCTATGTGTATGTGTGTGTGTTTATGAGTGTGTATGCATGTGTATGTGTGTGTATGCATCATTATGTGTGTATGTATCTATGTGTGTACGTGTCTATGTGTGTATGTGTTTGTGTATATGTGTGTGTATGTGTGTGTGTCTATGTGTATGTGTCGCTACGCGTCTATGAGTGTGTATGTGTTTATGTGTGTATGTGTCTATGTGTGTGTATGTGTCTATTTGTGTATGTGTCTATGTGTGTGTATGCATGTATGTATGCATAGGTTTGTGTATGTTTGTGTATGCATTATGTATGCATATGTGTGTGTATGCATTATGTATGTGTATGTATGCATATGCATTATGTATGCATATGTATGCATGTATGTGTATGTGTGTGTATGTCTCTCTATGTGTGTGTGTGTATGCATATATGTGTGTGTATGTGTGTATGTGTGTGTATATGTGTGTCTATGCGTGTATGCATGTGTATGTGTGTGAATGCATCATTATGTGTGTATGTGTCTATGTGTGTATGTGTCTATGTGTGTATATGTGTGTGTCTATGTGTGTGTATGTGTGTGTGCATCTATGTGTGTGTATGTGTGTGCGCGTCTATGTGTATGTGTGTGTGTCTATGAGTGTGTATGTTTGGATATGTATGTGTATGAATGTGTGTCTATGAGTGTGTATGTTTGGATGTGTAAGTGTATATGTGTGTCTATGTGTGTATGCATGTGTATGTGTGTATGCATCATTACGTTTATGCGTCTATGTGTGTATGTGTGTGTGTCTATGTGTATGTGTGTGTGTCTATGAGTGTGTATGTGTTTATGTGTATGTATGTATCTATGTGTGTGTATGTGTATGCATGTATGTATGCATATGTATGTGTATGCATGTGTATGTGTGTGTATGCATCATTATGTGTGTATGTGTCTATGTTTGTATGTGTCTGTGTGTATGTGTTTGTGTATATGTGTGTGTATGTGTGTGTGTCTATGTGTATGTGTCGCTACGCGTCTATGAGTGTGTATGTGTTTATGTGTGTGTATGTGTCTATGTGTGTGTATGTGTGTATGTGTCTATGTGTGTGTATGCATGTATGTATGCATAGGTTTGTGTATGTGTGTGTATGCATTATGTATGCATATGTGTGTCTATGCATTATGTATGTGTATGTATGCATATGCATTATGTATGCATATGTATGCATGTATGTGTATGTGTGTGTATGTCTCTCTATGTGTGTGTGTATGCATATATGTGTGTGTATGTGTGTGTATATGTGTATCTATGTGTGTATGCATGTGTATGTGTGTGAATGCATCATTATGTGTGAATGTGTCTGTGTGTGTTATGTGTGTGTCTATGTGTGTGTATGTGTGTGCGCGTCTATGTGTGTCTATGTGTGTATGCATGTGTATGTGTGTGAATGCATCATTATGTGTGTATGTGTCTATGTGTGTATGTGTGTATATATGTGCGTATATGTGTGTGCGCATCTATGTGTGTATGTATGCATATGTGTGAATGTGTGTGTCTGCATGATGTATGCATATGTGTGTGTATGTGTGTGTATGCATGATGTATGCATATGTGTGTGTATGCATATGTGTGTATGTATGCATATATGTGTATGTGTGTGTATGCATGATGTATGCATATGTGTGTGTATGCATTATCTATGTGTATGTATGCATGTGCATTATGTATGCATATGCATTATGTATGTCTATGTATGCATGTGAATTATGCATGTATATGTGTGTGCATGTGTATGCAATATGTGTGCATGTGTGTATGTGTATGCATTATGCATTGTGTATGTGTGTATATGTGTGTGTATTTGTGTGTATGTGTGTGTGTGTCTATGTGTATGTGTGTGTGTCTATGTGTGTATATGTGTGTGTACATATGTATGTGTGTGTAAGTGTGTGTGTGTGCGCATAACTGCCAATGGTCTCGTTCTCTCTCTCTCTCTCCCTCTCGCGCTCTCTCTCTCTCTCTCTCTCTCTCTCTCCCTCTCGCGCTCTCTCTCTCTCTCTCTCTCTCTCTCTCTCTCTCTCTCTCTGTTGGTCTCTCTCTTCTTGCTCGCGTCCAAGTCCCGGCACAAATGTGTCGGGAGAAATCAATTTTTTTTTTTACATTCCAGAGCGTCGCATATGTGACCCTCTGCAGTTTGCCAACGTCATTAAATTCGTCGCTACGCAGCGACGGTTCGAGCGACGCTTTTTAAATAGCGTCGCATAAGCGACTCTAGCATCGCTTAGGCGACGGGGGTCGGGCAAAAAAAAAAATCGAAATTTCTACCGTCGCTTATGCGACGAATGCGTCGCATAAGTGACGAATCCCGTTTTTTTTTCCGATTCGGGGGCATCGCTACACCTCCCTTTTTCTTGTAGTGTTGGGTGCTAGCTCCCAAGTGTCATTCTCTTGGAGTGCTTCTATTTCTTCATCCATAGCCTCCTTCCTTTCTCCTTTGGTACTTGCATCTTCATATGAAGAAGGTTATTCAAGTGATGAATCCTTAGCAAGATAAATAGAATTCTCAGTGACTAATGAAGTATCATACCATATCTCATTGGCTTCTTACTCTCTCTTTGTGATCTCCTTAAGCCTTGGTTGGATGAATCAGGTATGTCTCCAACCTCTTCATCTTGACCTTGCCTTTTGATTTCCATGCTCTAAACTCTTCCAAGTTGATGGTGTCCTCATCATCTATCTTCAATTGTGCTTGGCTCCTCCTTGATGAGGCTTGGAATTACTTCTTCCAAGTCATATGGCAATTTGAACTTCCTACATTTACTTTCAAACCAAGCATCATTCTCATCAAACACAACATCTCTACTGACCATAAATCCTTTGTTGGATGGATTATAAAACCTATACCCCTTTTGATTTATATCGTAATGAAGATGCATTTCTCTACCTTAGGGTCTAACTTACCTTTGATTTGAGATGGAACATGCACATAAGCAACACAACCAAATATTATGCAATGTTCAAGTGATGGTCTCCTACAATTCCACGCCTCATAGGGAGTCATCCCATCAAGGGACTCAGGTAACGTGTTAATAAGATAAGTGGATGTAGACACAGCCTCTGCCCATAAGTAATTCGGCAACTTCTTTTCATTTAGCATAGATCTAGCTGCTTTCACAATCAATCTATTCCTCCTCTCTGCTACTCCATTTTTCTTAGGAGTATGTCTAGTTGTGATCTCTCTCTTGATATCTCTATCCTGCAAAAATGCATCAAACTCCTTGCAAAAATACTCACCTCCTCCATCTGACCTTATCCTCTTTAAACTTTTTCCTCTTTGATTTTCCACAAGTGCAAGATATTTTTTGAAAGAATTGAACTCTTCATCCTTATGTTTCATGAAATATAGGATAGTCCACCTACTGGAATAATCAATATATGACACATTGTACCTTGAGCTTGAAATTGAAGGGTCCTTGCTTAGTCCCCACACATCTGTGTGGACACGTTCCAAGTAATCCTCATGCATATATAGCCTTTCTTTGTAAAGGGTAACCTGTGTGATTTATCAAACTCACATGCACCACATTTATAGATCATATGTTGCTTGGACATATTAGGTATCCCAAGTACACATTGATCTCTACATATCTACTTGAATGTTCTCTCACCAATTTGTCCTAGTCTCTTGTGCCATATCTCTAACTCAGGCAAGGTTTGATCCTTATAATTATAAAGTGCAATGTTCCTAGTGTCCTCAAACTCAAATGTAAATAATCTATCTATTTTCTCTCCTTTTGCAATTCTCCTAAATCTATGTTGGGGGTCCCCCACAAAGGCTCCAAATTTATTGAACCTAACCTACAAACCCTTTTCCACTATCTGTCCAAGACTCATTAAATTCTTTGTGATAGTAGGTATATAAAGAACTCTACTCAACAGATTCTTATTTCCATCAAAAGTTTTGATATTTCATACCTGGACAACTAAATGCTTGGTATCATTACATATCTACACTTGGTGCTTTCCCTTGGGCTCTTCAAGATATGAAAGGAGAGCTATATTTCCTACTACATGGTTTGAACAACCTGAATTAATATAAAAGACTTGCTCATCATTCATACCTTGTTTTGAGGTCATGTTCATAATGAGAAGAGAATCCTCTTGATCCTCTATATAGATGTTGAAGTCTTTTCTTGATTTGTATCCTCCTTGATAATTTTTGTTGTAGTTGTTGTTGAAGCCATGGTTGTAACCTTGAATATGATTGTATCTTCCTCTTGATTGTGAGTAGCCATGTTATATGGAGTCAATGAATGGAGGTGTTGTGAACCACCTCTTAAGTCCATTTAGATGGATTTACACATGAGTGCCCATGTGGCATCCATGTGCAGCTCATAGGACTCACTCAATAATTGAGAGAGAGACTAAATGGAGTAGTACGCGGCTGGGTGGTCAAGATAATGAAAATCTCCATGCGACGTCGAAGCCTGAGCTGTTAGACGATCTCTTAACGTGTGTAGAAGATGACAGAAATTGGGGAGCTCATCGGAGCACAGAGGCACACGACAGTAGAGTACAGCGATGTGGCATTGGTATCTGAGCAGTACAGGTCAACAGACGCACACGCATATGACGGCGACAGGGTGACTGAGCCGATAGAGCGACAGAGAAGACAATTCACACACGCAGGCGTCCGCCAGTCAGCCCACGAAGGAGCTTTGCTCCTCCTTCCCCACTCCAAGATGTAATAAACCAACGTATGCTTTTGTTCTTATAGGGAGCTCCTCCGACTGTAGCGCCCATATATGGGATAAAAGTCCCCTCCATCAACAGTCCTTCCTTGTGACAGTGAACTCAAGCTAAGCAAGGAGGTATATTTTTTGAAAATTTCTTGAAATTTTGGAGTGGAAAAGTGATACTATGAGCCAAAATTCTGGGAAAATTATGATGTATCTATGTATTATGGGTTGTGGAGATGGGATATGGGTTTTGAGTTGATTGAAAAAAGCTTTAGTCACTTAGTTTTGAGCTTCTCAAAGTCATCCATTTATGAAGATAAGTTTTTCACTTCCCATGGGTGACATACCCGGCTTCTCCGCCCCATTGCTTCTTCATACGATATCGGATTTCAAGAATTTTGGTTGCATTTCGAAGCTACACTCCTAAGCTTTGTTCAAAAGCCATTGTTGTTAGATATGGATGAGATTTGCCCCATCAAAATCTCTCTGCAACGTTTCAGCAGGAACTAGGCAGCCTCTCTCGGGCCTAGTTTTATATCATTCGGACTCCCAATCCACTTTCTCCACTTGGCATAGTCTCAAATTCTTGAAGTACAGGTGCTGGGTAGCAATTCTTGAACTAGCGAGGATTGATAAATCTCAGAAGTTGCTCAGTTCTACTCACTTTGCCTGATTGGGGTTATTCCCACATACTTTTGGCGTTGTTTTGGATGGTTTATGGTGTTTAGAACCTCCCCCGCCAAACCAGACATTTCCAATTCTTTTTTGGGCTTGGTGAGGATTCAAAATCAGTGACCTAAAGCTTTGAGGATTACTTGGATTTCGCTTTCGTAGGTCTACTTTGTAACAGTGAAGTGCTCTTGTGATATATTACTCTTCTTCTTTCATATTTGAGCTTTACTTCCATTCATTTTCATACAGTCTAGTTAACAAACAAAACTAAAGGCAAACAACTAGTTGAAACCACTTCTCCATCTAAAGAGCAACTAGAGGATCCTGATTCTAGAATGGAAGAAGTAGAATTATGGCAAGAAATAGAAGAGAACTTAGAAGAGAAAGAGCCTTCACAGGAAGAGTACACATATGAGGAACTTATAGATGAATTTTTCACTCGTGACCAATTCATAGATTTGAAGGAGAAAACCTTTAAATTAGAGAAAGATCTGGGTAGCATCACATCTATAATACAGCAGCTTAAGTTTCAAATGATCTCACTTGAGACTAGTGTCACCTCTTTCCTAGCTAGGAAGGAAACAGAGACCCCTCCTATTCCTCTAGAGCTCACTAGGAAAGATACTTCTCTTCCTAGTAAGCATAAAGGAGAGAGCTCTAGGGAAACTCCCCTCCTGAAAGACTTAAAGCCACCCACCTTTATGGAGGATGACCGAGAGAGGAACAAGGATGCAATCTACACTTTTTTTACAAAAGTGGCATGATTTGCATCAATTAAAGGGCACCCCACCTGAGTATCGTGTGCTAGAGGCCAGTCTCTCCCTTGACCCACGTGCTTATAAGTGGTGTATGAGTCTTAAGGAGACGAACTCCATCCCTACTGATTGGACTCAGTTTGAGACTCTTTTTCTAAAAGAGTTTCTTCCTGAGAATGAGGAGGAGAGAAATTGGGATGAGTGGGATCGGATTACTCAGAGAGGTCGGCCTCTTTCAGTCTACCTATCCCACTATAGAGAGATCATTTTGAAACTTAAGGGCTTAGATGATTTCTAGAAGACTAGAGGGTTTGTTAGGGGCTTGGATAAAGCCATAAAGAGGGAAGTCAGAAGGAATACACCTAAGATGTTTGAGGAGGCGATCAAATACGTAAAGATCTATGAGGACCATAACCATCCTCAGTATACTCCTATGGAGATAAATCAGCCCCTCAAGCCTCTTAGTACCACTAAAGTCAAGAAGAAGTTGCCTTTTGGGAAAAACAAAGTTTTTATTAAAAAACAAAGATCACAAGGGCCTAGGTTATCCACAGATAAGTTTGAGAAGGCCAAAAGAGAGAACCTCTATTTAAGGTGCCTATCTCCTAGCCATTCATAGTGGAACTGTCCACTCAAGAAGGGGGAAGAAAAGAAGAAGGGACCAGAGTCTAGTACGGCCCTCGAGAAGGGCAAAAAGACGGTCCACCTAGTGCATACCCTTCCTATTCATGGCAACTCTATCTGCAAGGGAGTGGAGATGATGCACGAGGATATAGAGCACACCTGTTGTTTGAATCAGTCATTGTGGTCATCGCAGTTTGGACCACATGACTTAGTTAAGCTACATGGTAGTGTATACGAGACCAGGGTGCGGGTCATGATAGATGACTCAGCTACTCATAATTTTATAAACTATGCTTTGTTAAGAAATTAAAGATTCCCAAGCAGCCTAGTGCACATAAATAAATTGTATCTATGATGCAAGGGCAAGATAAAAGAATATGGGATACTATGGTATCCAATTTGGAAGTCAAGATCAATTTGGAAGTCAAGATGCAAGACTATACAGATTATATGGACTTCCAAATTATGAATATGGAGAGGACAGATCTAGTCTTAGGAAGAGAGTGGCTATGGGGGTTGGGAGACACACTTAAACACATCTATCAAAACAACACACTCGAATTTGAAAAGAATGGAAGTAAAGTTTGTATTCACGGAGAGAGAGATGTACCTAGTGCACCTCTCATTTCATCACTAGAGTTGTATAGTCTTTGTTATACTCAGCATGTATAGGACATCTTTTTATTGTATAGTTATGATTTGGAGCATTGTACAGACAGCTCATCTGATGTATCTTTTCATGTTAGGAATGTAAATATGAACAGGACTTTCTACTATTCTTTTTTGCAAGAGTGTGTAGTTAAAAGTTTTAAGGATCTTATGTTTGAGTACAGAGATGTTTTTCCCACTGACTTACCTAGAGGGCTACCACCTGAGAGAGGGGACATTGACCATGCCATAGAGATTGTTACTAACACTAATCCTATTTGCAGACCACCTTATAGGCTTAGTGTTTCTGAGCATGAGGAGGTTGAGAAGCAATTGCAGGATTACTTAGATAAATGCTTCATCAAACCTAGTAACTCACCTTGGGCATCGCCAATGCTCCCACTTAAAAAGGAAGAAAGATGGCTTTATGAGATTATGTATAGACTATTGAGCACTTAATAAGGTAACTATGAAAAACATATTTCCAATGCCTAGATTGGAAGATCTATTTGATCAGTTACATCAAGCTAGGTATTTTACCAAGCTTGACCTTAGATCAGGATATCATCAGATCAAGATTAGGGTAGAGGATGTCCCTAAAACTGCATTTAGGACTAGATATGGGCACTATGAGTTTTTGGTGATGCCTTTTGGTCTCACCAATGCTCTTGCCACTTTCATGAAACTCATGAGTAGTGTTCTACGACCTTATCTGGGACACTTTGTGGTAGACTTTTTGGATGACATTCTGATCTATAGTGTATCAAAAGAACAACACTTTTTGAGGAAAGTATTTCAAGTGCTAAGGGAAAATTCACTCTTTGCTAAGGAGTCAAAGTGTGAATTCTTCAAGATAGAGGTTAGATACCTTGGGCATATAGTCTCCCAAGATGGAATCCAGATGGATACTGAAAAGGTGAGGGCTATTATGGAATGGCCACATCCGAGGAACCTAGAACAGCTGTAGATCTTCCTAGGTTTATCAGGTTTCTATCGAAGATTCATTAAAAACTATGCCAAGATTACTGTCCTGATGACGGAATAGCTTAAAGGGAAAGAGAAAGCCTTTCATTGGGGAGACAAAAAAAAGCAAAGTATGGAAAAGTTGAAAGTAGCAATCACTATAGCTCCACTTTTACATATAGCAGATCCCAACAAACCATTTCTGGTTGAGACTGACGCGAGTGACTTTGCTATAGGAGCGGTTCTAGTACAGGATGGTCGACTAGTAGCTTTTGAGAGCAAGAAACTAGAACCGGCTCAGAAGAATTACTCCGTCTATGAGATGGAGTTGTATGCAATTGTCCATGCTTTGAAGAAGTGGCATCATTATTTATATGGTGCCAAAGTCACAATAGTGTTTGATCAAGAGAGCATTAAGTGGTTCTCTAATCAAACAGACCTTAAAGGTCCTAAGGCACGATGGGTAGAGACCCTTCAGGAGTTTGATTATGAGCTTAGGTATAAGAAGGGAAACTTTAATGTGGTGGCTGATTCACTTAGCCGCATGCCTATGCTCAATGGAGTGAGTTTTACTCAGATCACTACTAAGCTACTTGAGCCCATTAGAGGAAAATGTAGGCTTGATCCTGCATATTTCGAGATTTGGGAAGCCATAAAGAATGGGGATCGTGATATACGGGTTTAAAGTTAGGATGGAGTATCGAGGGGTACTCAAGAAGGATTCAAGTGGAAGAATTAGAGTGTCCATGATGGATATCTGCTATATAAAGGTAAGGTGTGTGTCCCTAGAGATACTGAGATGAGATGGCATATTTTATATGAGTGTCATGACACACCTAGTGCGGGACACCTAGGAGTTAACAAGACTTATGATCTTGTTAAGAGGCAGTTTTATTGGCCTGGACTTCATAAGGACATCCTAGAGTATGTGCTTAAGTGCAATAGATACCAGGTCAACAAAGCCGAGAGGTTGAGGATTGGAGGACTACTCCACCCATTGGATATTCCTAATGGGAAGTGGGAGAGTATCCCCATGGACTTTATAGTCGATTACCTAAGACACAGAGAGGGCACCACTCGGTCTGGGTAGTTCTGGATAGGTTAACCGAAATGGCTAGGTTTATTCCAACGCGTACTACAGTGAAGACACTAGAGTTGGCTAGACTTTTTGTGGAGAATCTATACCGGTTATATGGTCTTCCTTTAGACATAGTTTCTAATCGGGATAGGAAGTTTACTAGCCACTTTTGAAGAGTGGTCTTCAAAAGCTTGGATACGAGACTTAGCATGAGTACGGTCGAGCATCCACAGTCGGATGGGCAAACAGAAAGAGTTAACCAAATCCTAGAGGATATGCTTCGAGCATATGTGAATGAAAGGCAAAGTAATTGGGAAGTGTACTTATCTATAGTAGAGTTTGCATATAATAGTGCCAAGCACTCTTCCACTGGGCATAGTCCATTCATGCTTATGTATGGGTTTCAGCCAAGAGCTCCTTATGCAGTAGGCTTGCAGAATGAAAAATTTCAAGCTACAAAAAACTTCTTGGAAGAGATTGTTGATATGTTTAGGTAGTGATGTGTGTGAACACACTAGGACCGCCGAGGCACTTTTTTCCCTCTTTAGGAGGTTTTTTCCCCCGGCTTGTATATATGCCTATTGCCCTAATGGGCTACTTATCTTTGTAAATTCTCTAGTAATACATTCAGTATTGTGTGTTTGTGCTCCAAGCTTCTTCTTCTTCCTTGTGCTGTTCGCGTGCTCCTGTAGATGTCTAAACTCCAACAGAGATGAACGATATGCTTAGGCTTGCTAAGGAGAGCATCAGGAGAGCTCAGGATAGAGCTAGAGCCTATGCTGACCCTCAAAGGAGAGATATCAACTTTGAGGTAGGAGAGTAGGTCTATCTTAGAGTTCCATCTAGGTCTGAAACCATGAAGATGGGACCTTGTCCAAAATTATCTCCTAGGTATTGTGGACCATTCCAAATACTTAAGAGAATAGGAAAGATGGCTTACCAGCTCCAACTTCCAAGGAGTAGTCAAATCCATCCAGTTTTTCATGTTAGCCGGCTTAAGAAAAGGCTGGGTGAATCTGATAACCGCATTCCAGATAGTGAGGTAGTAGAGTCTATTTTTGTTCAATCTATTCCACATGAGCCTAAGAGCATACTACGCACTTGAGAGAAACGGACGAGAAGTCACTTGTATAAAGAGTGCCTAGTAATGTGGAAAGATAGTTCAGAAGATAGTGCCACGTCGGAGCGGGTTAGCACCCTTCAGAGACGGTTTCCAAACTTTAGATTAACTTCCCAAGATTTTTCTTAAGGGGAGGGATATGGGGGAACAACACGGAGACATCAACATGTATTTTATACATGGGTATTTAGTGGGAGTAATTTCCATTGATTATCTCTTTCTATTAGACCTTCCAGTACCAACTTTGAGGACAAAAATGGAGTTAAGGGGAAGGAAATGTTATATGGAGTCAATGAATGGAGGAGGTGTGAACCACCTCTTAAGTCCATTTAGATGGATTTACACATGAGTGCCATGTGGCACCCATGTGTAGCTCATAGGACTCATTCAATAATTGAGAGAGAGACTAAATGGAGTTGTACGCAGATGGGCGGTCAAGATAATGAAAATCTTCGTGCGACGTCGAAGCCTGAGCTGTTAGACGATCTCGAAAGGTGTGCAGAAGACGACAAAAATTGCGGAGCTTATCGGAGCATAGAGGCGCGTGACAGTAGAGTACAGGGACGTGGCAAGCCACCTCTTTGAAATCCTCTTCCTCTCTGGTTCTTGAAGTTCCTATAACACTCATCTATTGTGTGGTTAGACAATCCACATGGGGAAGAGTTGAAAGGTCTCCCGCTACCTTGCTTACCTCCTCTGCCCCTTTCTCTTGAATTCCTACCTCTCCTTGCATAGTTAGCTTAAGAAGTAGCATCTTCATCTTCAAACCTTTTGCTCTTTCCTTTATCCTTAGACTTTCCTTTATCTGTGTAGAGGGCAGAATAATTGTTACCCCTTGATGGCTCACCATTTTTGTTGACCTTGGCCTTATGGGTGAAGAGTTAATCCATGAGAGTGGTTAGATCAGGGATTTGCATATCCATATAAAGATCCATTGCAGTTGTGAAATATTCCTACTTATCATCTACCTTGATGCCAGTGATTATCTATCTCACTATTTGTCCTCTTCAATCTCAACTCCTATGCTTGCCAACTGATCAGCCACATCCTTTACCTTGGTCACATACTCTGAAATATTCTACTTAGTTTGCTTTTTTTTGAGTAGTAAACTCCATGCACAATTGATTTTTCCTAGCTCTTGTATTGGAAGAAAAGTATGAAGATAGACTATCCCAAGTCTCTTGGGAAGTTTTGCAATTCCTAATATGAGGAAGAAGGAAGTTAGAGATAGAGTTAAGTAGATATGAACTGGCTAAACCATCTTTGGCACACTATGAGTTGAGTCTTTCTTGCTCTTCTCTTGTAGGTCGATCTTTGCTCCTAAATGTGGGCATCTCCTCATCTCCTGATATGTCTCCATAGAGACTTCTTCCCTGTAGATAGGTCTTTATCCTCAAGGACCATGTTGGATAATTTCTTGTCCAATTTATCAATGAAAGAAGGGAAACCATCTCCCATTTTTACCTCAACTTGCTCTGATACCACTGCTGGGAGAGATGGATGGATACCTCAAGGAAGTGATATGGTACTGTTAAAACCCGCTTTGTACCAGCCCTGATGTATTTCAGAGTTATAAACGAGGCCCTTCTAGCTTGCAAATGACACCAAGAAAGTACCTATGTACTTGGAAATGATGCTTGAAGCAATTAATAAAAAACAAACTAGTTCAAGAATAGCTAGTGCTGAAAAACTTGCTATTTTGGTCCACACACCTGTTGGCATTTTTACTCAGAGCTCGTAGTACATTAACAATTGACAAAATTCCTTTTGAGGGAATTCAATTATCTTAGATACTTAATGATTGCAAGTGGAATCATTTAAAATGATCAACTATGCTCTGAGAAATAACTTTAGCAAATTAAATCTTACCCCCGACTTTTTAGGGAACAACCAATAGATGACCAATGAGCAATTCGAAGATGATTTCTCTCAGATGCCTGAATGAAATGCCTTGAAATTTCGGTAGCATAAAGAAGACTTAAAGCTGGTTCCAAGAAGCCAATGATTAGGTAAAATGGTTGAGTATTGATTGAGATATGACCAAAAGAAGTTGACTATTTTGAGTCGTCATAGTAGAGAAGTAGACAGAGATGTTCAGTGAGCTATATGTATTATAGAACATGATTAGACAATGTCATTGGCATTGTAATGATCTTCAACAATGATCAACGGAGTGAGCTATGGTGTGAGCTACTCAAGTCCTACAAATGATCAAGGAATGAGCTCTGAAATGAGGCACACTACCTCGTGAGATTTTACAATGCCTTTTAGAAGTATTTCTTCTAAGTTTGAATTTAGAATTCAAACTTGGCTCCAATCAAAAAGTAACTCCACTAATTTAGGAGATATTCCTTCAATTTGTTGTTGTAGCTAATATTTTTCCTAACTCGATGAGATATAAGCTTTTACAAGATTCTCTAAGGAAATAACCTTTTACAATGATAGATGATCAAGTAGTTACAAGCTATAGGTCACATGATTCATTAAGTGCTATTTCCACACATTGTCCTCCATGCTAAGCCAAATGTGTAGGCTTGATCATTTGCGCCAACATTGTGTCATTCTTTCAAAATAATTCTATTTAGTGCTGCACAAATGAGTCTTGCAGCAAGTAACAAGATAGATGCGAATATCATGGTCATGCTTTTGGAAGGATGGTTTTTACACATCATCAAATGTTGTGTATGTTTTAATTGCTACTTTTGGAGATAATATTTTATTCTTCAAAATAGTAGTATAGAAATATGATATATAGATTGCGCTTACCATGTTTGGAAAATTCTACAATGTATTTATGCATGTTAAACTATTCTTAGCTAGATAACTCGTTTAAGTTGAAGTTTATAAAGTTTGTAATCTATATGCATGGTTTCACTTACCATAAATATGTTTAGATGCTCGTTTGGGACATTGCTTGTTTCAATCTATTTGTTTTAGTGGCTTTGAAGTTCTTAATATGATATGATATGCTTGTTTCAATTGTTTTGTTTCATGATCTCTATGTCATGAAGAAGAAATAATAAGGTTTACCCAAGCTATGGTATTGTCTCGTAGTATCTTTTGAGTAGGTTTATTAGTATGGTAGCATTTAATAAAGAACCTAAATTTTCATACAACTGGTATTGACGACATAATTGATATTTTAGCATTCTATGTTCAAGTTGTTAGTTCTTCCATCAATACATGCTCAGATTTTGATCAATCTATTTACTTTGATGAAAATGCTTCTCATTTTGAACTTGTGCTAAAAACCATGGTGTCATTGAGTAATGTCTTTGTATGCAATGATGTGAATTTGGAGGAGTTACGAATCACCTCCATTCATGAAGTGCACCTCAACGAATGAGAACCATATGTGGATTTGTAGATAGTGTATCTATCCCTTCTTCTTTAAGAATGGGATTCTGAAGTTACATGAATAGATTGCTTTTGGCCATCAATCTCGCTTTATTTTAGAACGAACAAGTAGACAAAATAGTGAAATTAGCAATCAAGTAGACCATTTTCATCATGATATGAGACTCTACAATAACATTGAGCCTTGTATATTTCATGAAGGGATGTTGAGAGGCAAGGTGGAAATCAATTGTTAGCCAACACATCAGACCATGTACTCAATTACATATACTTGTACTAAGTTTTTAACTTAGATTGTTTACGAGCTATCTACTCCAAAGTGTGATTTTTCCTAAGAATACATATGTTCACCGATTCTGTATGAGAGAAAAGAACCTTGATAGTATTGATATTCACCAAAACACAATTTTTGTGAATTATGATGAAATGATATTGTAACATCTTTAAGTGGAAGGCCAAAAGGCTACACATATGTGGATTAATACAATGTCTTTCTAAGATGAATAGATAGTAATGAAGAATAATGCCAACAAATAGTCAATGTATGAGAGACATGGGATCTACTTTTCTTTGATCTCATTGTCCTCGAATATGAAGGTTAGAGTAATTTGAGGGAACACTCAAGGTGGTTGTAGGACCTCTAAATTAATGCAAACTTCCTTTATTAGTTTATTATTTCTTTTGTTAAACTTCCTAGTGAGGTTATCACAAAGATTCACCTAACAAATTATAATTCAAATGTAAGTTCTCATTGAGATTTGCCAAAATTTTTATAATTAGAATATGATCCAATTATAGAATTTGGTCGGCATATATATAATTTTGAGTTACTTAGGTGGTTTTATCTTTTGCTTTGGTTTTAATTTCTTCCTCTCGATTTCCTCCTCATATCTAAGAATGAATTTGATCTTAAGGAAGACTTTTTGAAAGTGTTAATTACCTTTCTTAAGTTCAAATTCTATTTGAGGGAGTCTTCTTTAGAGCATCTCCCATATATATCTTTGAATATCCTGGATCTCCTTTTGAGCTATATGCAAAACAATGTGTGTGTGGTTGCTAGCCTTACTCCAACTTCTTGATGGTGATGATCCATCAATGAAGTTTTTTCTTGAGATAACAAAGATTTTGTGTTGCACTAAAGGTAACAAAAAGGCCATAGTATCCAATGCAACCAAGGATCTTTCCCAATCTTAACAAATGGTTTAAACATTAAGACAACAAGAAAGTGATATGAAATGAAACTCTCCATATCTTGCGAGAGGGAGGGGATCTCCATGACATCAATGGTGTAGCGAGAAATGTAGCCTCTATTAACTCTAGCCTTGTGCAAGTTGACTTCTAATTGGAGGTTTGACCACAAAAATCCTTCGGGGTCCTTGACTTCAATCAAATCATGGTGAATCTTAAGTTGGTTCCGATAGTCTTTCTCTAATCTACTAATAATCCAACCTCTTTTCTCCTAGTTCTTCGAAAAAAATTCCATCATGTCAAAGTTTCCACACAAGATCATATCTAAGGGTAAGGAATTTCGAGACCTCCAAGTTTGTATCCTCACAAACTCATGATTTCGGGAATAAATAGATGTGATGTTTAACGGATTCAATCCACCAAAAGAGGAGGCCGCAATCCATATGTGGCAGGAATCCATCAAGGAGTGCAAGAAGTATGAGGAGCAAAATGCCTTAAATCCAATCACAATGCTACTAGTTCTGCTCGAATGGGAGGTGGTGAGTGGAGAGGAAGGTGTGGAGAGAGGAAATACTATGACGCCTTTCAAAGAGATCTTTTTCATCAACTCTAAACTCTTGAATATAGATAAAGTCTACATAAATGTTATTTTCAACCAACCATTCACCAATAGTAATATCCTCGAAGGGATCCATCACGACCCAAACCTTGAGAGAAATGCCTTTCATTTCCAAATAATTTGCTCATTCTTGGTGGGGATCTTTTCCCTCTTGCGTGTTTCATTCTCGTTTTGTCAATGTGGTAATCCCATGGTAGGTAAGCCTGGGTTCTTCCAATAGAATTCCATCACAATATTACCTTTCATAATACTAGCTGTCTTGTGGAATGAGTGTAGTATTGTGGATCCAATATTGATCGAGCTCTCACTTTGAGGATTTTCTTCTTTGCTGGTGGTGTAATAATCTCCCTTTCTAGTAGTGTAATCTTCTTGCTTTTTTTGTAGTCATTGGTGGTTTTATCAACTTCGGATTCTTTGATTTGACATATACATAATGGGTAATCAAACCGATTGAGTTCCTGTTCTACTTTACTACTTTCTATGGTTTTAGTGTTTGCTAAAGAGAGAGAAAGAACCAACTCTAGTAATCCTTTTGGATTTCTCCTTTGTCTATATTTAATCTTTGTGAATCTATCAAAGCTTGGCATAGGGAATTGGGTTTCCTTAACCTTCTTGATTTTGGATAGGAGATTATCTTGACTAGGAGCACCATTCTTTTGAGTTGTCTCTTGCTCTTTGGCAACCATGAGAGGTTGCATTGGATCTTTCTCTCTATTATGTTTATTTTTCTGGGCTCTCTATCTTTGTGGGTAGTCTTTGATTATATGCCCCTACATTACACAATGAAAGCAAGCATTAGGTATCTTCTTGAAAATCATTTCTTCTTCAAACAGATACAATTCTCCAATGTCATTATTGATCTTAAAGAATAGCACTTTATTTAAAACGCTTCGACATAGATCTATGGATGCCATCTTCCACCAAAAGAGTAGGTTGAACCATGATAAAGAATTCCTCCACTAAATTCTCTAGTAGCCAAGGAGCACCATGGGGGGGGGGGATGGCGGACACTATTTCCCTAATGAGTCCATATAGGAAGAAGGGCATGTCTAGGAGCTTCACCCAAAGTAGATAACATAGAATGTTAAAATTATTGGAAGTGAATTATGGCAACCACTTAACAAGGCACATAGTTGTAAGAAGAATCTATCCAGCTCCAACTTACAAAGCTTAGAAGGCCATTTCCTTGTTTTCAAAGATCAAATAATGTAGTTCGCATGTAAGAATTTGAAATTTTCAATGAGTACCCCATAGAGGAGCCATTGCTTGCATAATCATTTCTTGAAGGATTCCAAAAGAGGTTTTAGACCAAATAGGTTGCTGATGAGGCATGTTTGCTTTAAATCCGCTTGCATTTCCAAGATATCTATCTTTCAAAGAGAGAAAATTGGAGGTTGGACTTCAAATAATGAGAAAGATTCACCTCTACCTTTTCCTCCTATCGAAGGATTGGCATTGCTAACAATGAGGTTTTGAGTCACACAAGCCATAAACTCCCACCCCCAAAAATCATTTAATCTACTACAATAATTTACTACAAGTAGTGTGAGATTTGAAGACATAGACATGGCTAGGAGAGTGGAAGAACAAGATTTGCCTTTTAAGGCAAAGAATCATTTCTTAGGAGTACTTGAAGACCCATCTTCTTCTCAGGCATGATCCCCCCACAAATTGAAGGGTTATGTTTCAATGAAAAAAAATTAGACACGGCACTGAGTTTCAAGAAGCACCCAAACTTGGATCTTTCCTTTAATAGGAGATGGCGTCTTAATTAGCCATACACTAGATGGAAGTAATCTATTTGAAGACTCATATAAAGAATCAAAAAATTCCATAAAATATTTTATGAACATACATTTCCTTTTTTATTTCAATCAGTTAGAATACATACCATTAAGTATATGGAAATTCTTGATCACTTAACCTTATGGCCAAAATATCAATATCCTTGTAGCCTATATCCAACTCCACTAGACTTATAAACCAAAAAAAATATTGAATGAGTGAAGAAAATTGAAGGTTTTTGGAATATTTGGGAAAAGAGGGTTTGTCGATTTAGGTGATTCTCTCATCGATAAAAATATGGTTCATAAATTCAACTACGTACCAAAAATTAATGCAGGTAACATTAAATCCAAAAGAGTAGATTTACATGAGTCACATACATTATTTATAAATCTCTCCAAATATGTTTTAAAATTATTTGAGAGTGATGTCTTAGTGTCATTTTGAAGTGGATTGACATAATTGAATATATTTATTAATCAAATATAAATATTTCAATGTGGCCTCATATTACCATCTGAAGTCTTCACATTGTAGATCTTCTCCATTGGCTGCCTTGTGTCATCTACTGTTTGGACTCTTGGAGGAGATGGTGGACACTCACAAGAGATGAGTTGTTGTAGCTAAAACCTGTCTCACACCTGCTATATGTAATGGCTGGAGAATGTTGTGGGCCTCTTTAGCTAGCTAATAATCATAAATGATCATATATGTTGCTTGGAAGATGATGCGCAAATGATAGGATCAAAAGAGATAGGTTCACATATGATTCAAGATCCAATACTTGCTATTTTGGTTAAGACATCTACTTAGAGTTTTACTCAATTCTTTGCGTACAACAACAATTAATCAAATTCCTTTTGGGGAGCTTCAATTAGCTTAACAAGCTTGCAATCATGAGTGGGATCATCTAAAATGATAAATATATGTAGAGAAATATGTTTAGCAAGTTGAGCATACACCCTGACTTTTACGGGCCTTAACAATTACAGACTAGTGAGCAGAGTTTGATTGATATCTAATGTTCACGAGAATCATTACCAAGAGACTTTGTAGGATCAAAGTAGACAGTATGCTGAAGATGTCATGCTTTAAATTACACAGAATGATGCACTATACAGTGAGAACAAGCTCAGAAAAATTCACTTTTCTGATAGAGTGTGAGAGAGATATGAAAGTAGGAAGTAATGAACATGTATGTATTGAATCAAATAGAACTACAATGTCATTGGCAATAAGTCATTGCTTAGTGACTGTGGAGAGAGTGAACCATGAGATGAGCTCCTCTTCTCAATGAACATACATGAATATGATCTTTGAACCTCGAGATATATGCGGGCATTTCATATAATCTTTTATAGCTTTTTGTTGGAGCCAAGGATTTGAATTCAAATTCAAATATTCTACCAATAAAGTGCATCCTAGTGATTCTCATTTCACTCAACCACCAAAACGTACAAGATTATATGCTTCCTAACTCCTCGTGGGTTTATTCCACTTTTAAAATGAGTAATTATAACTCAAAGTTACAAGAGGTTGTACATATAAAGTCTTCCAAATGATATGCTAATACATCAAGCTTATGTGAAGTGGTCAAGTGTGTAGGCTTGGGATTAATTGCACCAACATGGAATTCATGTCTATTCCTTGGATCCTCCAAGTATTAGAGTAGAGCTACATTCCTTGCTTCATGATTTGAACAACCAGAGTCTATATTGAATACTTGTTCATCTTCTTTACCTTGCTTTGATGGTCACGTTCATCAGAAGAAGTGAATCTTCTTGAGTTTGATCATTTTCATAATTGTTATAGGATCTCCTTCCTCTGTAGCCATTTTTTTGTATGAATTGTTATTGTATCCATTGTTGTTTAATCTTCCTCTTGAGCTTCCATAGCCTCCTCTATTGTAATATCTTCATCCTTGGTTTCTAGGATTCTTGAAACAATTCTCATTAATATGATTATTTAAGCCCTATATGGCACATGGAGATGATCTTTGAGCTCTCCCCCTACCTTTTCTTCCTCCTCTACCTCTTCTTCTTGAGCTTCTACCTCTACCTACAAAGTTTGCTTGAGAGGTGCTGCCCTCATCATCAAACTTTTTACCTTTGCCTTTGCTATTTTTTTTCTTGTTCTTATATGTATAGAGAGAAAAGGATTGATTACCTTTGAGTTTTCTCTATTCTTCATAAGCTTTGCCTCATGTGTGAATAGTTGTCCCATGAGAGTGTTGAAATTAGGAACCTACATGTCCATGTAGAGATCCACTGTTATGGTCAAGGCCTCCCATTCGTCATCTGCCTTTATTCCATCAATCACTTTCCTTACTATTTGCTCTTCATCAATGATTTTTGCAATGCTTCCAAGTTTATTCACTATGTGCTTCATTTTGATAAAAAAATCAAATCACATTTTTCTTGGGCATCTTCTTGAGTGTGGCGAATTCCATCCATAGTTTATTCTTCCTTGCCTTGGTACTTGATGAGAAGAATGCTTCAAAGAATATATGACATTGGTAGAGCGTCCTTTGAGCACCATCTCTTTAACCTCTCTTGTTCTTCTTGAGTTGGTTGGCTTTTGCTTCTAAGGATTGGCATCATCTCACCTCTAGATATTTAACCATAGAGGTTTCTTTATTGAAGATAAGCTTTCATTCCAAGTAAAGTAACTGAGTAGTTACCTCGATCCAATTTGTCTATGGATGAAGGAAATCGATCTCCCATGTTGATTTTTTGTTGCTCTAATACCACTCTGCTAAGAGGGTATGATAGGTCTCTACACATACCAATTTAACTTCACAAATGCATAAGAGACTCCTTTATCTTCACAATCATACATTTAGAACCATGAAGTTCTTTGGATCAGCACTCTTAATTGTTTGCATCAAAACAGATAACTAGAATATGATAGAAATATGAAGAATCTTCTATTTTGGTGATAGAAGGTCTCGGTATTATGCTTAGAGCTCTCAACTTGGTATGAATTGACCACAGAGCTTCTTCAGACATGTAATTAGAGTGTACATATAACAAAATGAAGATCTCTCATGAATGTAATTGCACCATGCACTGAGAAATGAATCTAACAAGTTAGGGGTCATCCGAACTTTTCAGGATCTAGAAGATCTGTAAACATAGTCAGCTTCCAAGCTTCATATCTCAAGATATGCTGAACCAAACATGATGAGAATTGATTTGTGAACACTAGACATCAACTATTCCAAGTTAAATTATAGCAAATGAATGAGTATACATAGAGAAATTGATTCCACAAGATCGCTATATTAGTTTCTTTTACATAGTTCAAGTTTGATCAATTGCATATAAAGAAAATCATTATTTGAAGTCCATGCCTATGTTCGGAGTAGACAAACGTAAGTAAATTAGATAATGAAATTCTCGTAATTAGTTCAAGTACACTAATCGTTGTGACCATCTAGCTAATCACTAGATGAACTTTTGTAATCCTCCATAGTATTTAGAAACTTCAGAAGATAAACGATAATATTCGTCTCATTCGAAATACTATATGACGAATTATATATGGGAGCAAGTGTGAAACATTATGATTAAAACCTACATGCAACTTCCTTTTAAACCATTACCTAAAACCTTTTGATCAGTTTTTTTTTGCATGAATCTATAAACTTTAAAAATATGAATTCAATTACCAAAGCATCTGAACAGAGTCATGCGCGCAAACAATTGAAACAACTAAAAAGCAACATGAGCTAAGAATCACTATCAAAAGTTAGGATGGAGAACATGTCACCCAAAAACAGAACAGTATTCCATCATTCACATTATTCGTGACTTTTGCATAGCAATTTGTATCTGTTGATAGTAGGAAAACCTCCAATCTCTATATAAATACAAAAGTATATCCAAATTCCTATCGTAAAGTACACTTCGCAATCTTCTTGAGCTTCAAAAGTGCTGAAAAGCTATCACAATGATGGTTGATGATGAAGTGCAGAAATGCAGAAGCGATGATGTATAAATAGGAAAAAGCAAATTTGTGTGCGTACTCAAGATAATCAATCTTTCATTCGTACATAACATGAAAATCCAATATGCAATCGTTTTAGTTACCAAATATTATTCAAACTAATTGGAAATCACCCGCATTGAATGATTTAGCACAAAGATTCCAATAAGCAAACCGATTCAAATCAAGAAAGATCTCAGCGTGCAAAAATCAATCCAGCAATCATTTTGTTCAGGCACAGGTTTAATTAGTTGATCAACTTATTGTGCATCATCCTGTATATCAGTTTCATCCATAACAGTCCTCCATTTTTGCATCGCAATTCATGATCATATTTTCAACCTGTTATATTCTCGAAAAAGAAGCAAAAACAAACAATATTTCATGTGCCCTTCATCAGTATTACCTTGATTTAATTAAACCTTTTTCTGGAATTGTTTAGGTCAATAGGATTTTTGTGATACTGGCGCATTAAAAACGATGGTAAAGGTGTGTTCGATCTGTAAAGCATTAAAACATCCATGCAAATCTGAAGTGACGCATTTAGTTCATAGAATTTTAGCCATCGCCCATTCAAACTAAAACGATAAACTTAATTCAAACAATTACGAACATATACATTCAATGGTTAAACAAGGCGCTAGCCTGTGCAACAGCAAATTTTTCTTTTCTTACAATTGCCAAACCTTTAATATGCCTCCCCTTTCCTAAATGGTCTTCAAATAGTGTGCACGATTAGCCACACCAAACTGTTGCGCAAGCTCTCTTCAGTTTTGTATCATCCAATCTTAAGAGCATCACTCCCCTCGGACTTCTGCATACAAACTTCTCCTGCAGCTCGAGTCCTCCCAGATAATGAACAATAATTTGGCCTCCCCTCCAGCAACGGCTCCTCCTTAGATAAAAATAGCGCTCTCCTCTTGTTCCCCCGTTATTTGATCAGCGTCCCTCAGATATTTTTGCGTCTCTTTTCTTCCTTTTCTCCTAGATAGTTCTTCCCGTAGCAATACACCTGTTGTCTGCATGCTCTGAACTCCCACTTTTCTTCATGCATGCACCCTTTCACTTCAATTGAGATCAGAACTCTAAAGTTAGAGTTGAAAACAGAACTGCCCGTGAAAAAACTTTTTGCCATACGTTTTGTTTTTTACAAACTAAATGTTCACACTACAGAGTTCATATGGATAATCATTTAAGTCTTTCTCAATGACCATTGAATCGGTGATAAAAATCTTCTATTTGTAAGATTCACTAAGATCCGCAAAGAAACACTATATGTCAAGAGAATATCATGCCAATCCATCAAATTTGCTGGAATATAATACGATCATCCTTCAAATAGAAGTTTGATTGTTCTTTTCGTCAAAGATCATGCTTTAGTAAGGAGAGTAAGGAGAGTAAATGTCTCCGACATTCATCCCCACCAAACCTGTGCTTCCTCTGGATGCACCAACCAAAACCTGTATTCTACTTTCAAAATCAATGATAAAGTTCATGGCATATAGCATGTGCATGGGTTTAAAAACAGAGTGCCTATGCAAGGCCGCATAATTAGCTCTATAAAATGAATACTTTTAAAATGCATATATAAAGTTCATTGGTGCATTTTAATTAGGGTGCAAGGCTTTCAAATGTAGGAGCGAAAACAACGGTCGATGGATCAAGACAATCGCTGGAATTACAGCGAACGCCGGGTGCTTGCAGAAAACTCAGGTGGTATAAAGACTCAAAGAAAAAGGATTAGAACTTTTGTATAAATTTGTTTTCACTCAATATGATCTCTGGAATTGTTCTTCACAATGTAGTAAAAAAAACATATCTTTTCGTACTAGAAAATAAGTGGTGTATCGTGATTTCACAATAATTGTCTTCGTTCTCCTAGATGTCAAAATCATAAATACAATCAAGGAGTACCCATGAATCAAATCATTACAATGAAAGGGATATGATGAATGATACGTCTTAAGTTATTGATAAAAAAAGAAAGCTATTCTTAAAAACAATCATAATTTGAATAGATTTTATATTTAAATCAGAAATATATATCACGTCTAAGCATAGCTTTACGATAAATGGAGCAAGATTGGTTTAAAGAATTTATATAAGAACAAATTTTGTTTTAAAATATGTTAGAAAGCATTTCAAGGATATAGGTGAGCACATACTAACAGATAACCATCCATCCCAAACAGAGCAGCACAAAACTAAAGTGTAATGCTTTGTTTTATAGAATAACTTGCAAGAACACTGCCGTATGCAGAGTAACCTCTAAATTTTGTTTTGACAAAATACTTTTAGAACAGTAACTCGTGCCTATTCTGTTAAGATTAAATCCTAAATGCAAATACCAAAAAATTTTGTATTCCTATCAACCTTACACTATATACGAACATGTGACTTATGACTTGATATTTCTAGCGTGATCATCCATCAGTTCTTGACAAAACGGAATCTAAACAGATCCGATGTGTAGACCATTGATATCCGTCAGATGCGCACAAATGTACCTTCGTTGTTATCACTTGCGGCACAGTCACGGATGACAGAGCGTCCAAGCTGTCTCTTCTTAGCTTCTGATTGTACTTCCTTTATAGCAGCAATCCTATATTCAATCCTTTGAATTGATCTAGTGTAGCTTTCTCCTAGAGTGATGTGATCATCCTGTAGCTAAGATGATGCATGTATATGAGAGAGGCATCCCTCAGTATAATTGAATTCTCTGTATAATTTATAACTACCATTCAGCAATTCATGATTCCAACTCAATTAATCAATTTTTATCAAATTTATATTAACCATCTATGTACGAAAAATGGATGCAAACTTTCACTTTCACTTTAAATTTAATATATGTAAACATCGGAGAGCGAATCAATTGCAAAAAATATTATCTAGTGTGACGTGGGAAGCTTTATCTTCTAATAGAATAGTTCATCCAGAATTTTGATTTGAACTACAAAGAAAACTGTATAGCTGCACCAAATAGTATGTGGAGAAACCATATACTGATTGTCATCGAATATAAATCGCTTTCAAACATATAACGCAGAGGAATTATTCGCTTTATCATCGTTTTTACTCAAAAGAAAAGCAACTCCGAGTCATATCATATTTTACAGATAAAATCCATTCTGAGTACTTCAGCCATAAAGGCTAATATGTATAGCACCGTTCTGCAGAATGATTCAAACATGAACGAAATTTAGAAGATCATCAATCATGAAAAAATACTTATTCGTATATCATCAAAATCTCAATGCATATTCAGAAAACACGGGCGATCCACCAATATTCAATAAAAGATGCATCGAAGAAAGCGTAATCATGTGAGAGTTTTAAGTTCATAATATCATTTATTTGTCAGAGAATTGTCATAAAAAAATTAGAGACGTTAGCTTCATGTCTTCATCAAATTCATTTTCGCTTTCCATTATACTGGATAAGATATCAGTTTCAAAAACATTCAATCATAAACATCATAAAACATTAAATGTGTAGAGCGCACAAATTGAATAGAATTCGAAGCGAGGATAAATCGAAATATTGAAGGAGATACGTAAAGATCAAACCAGAGAAGCTTCAAGGCATTTTGATGTCGCGTGGTGCAAACATATCAGCTCTACTCCATAGATAAATGTTGATGTTTCTGCCAAAACTCTATTTGTGAGATGTCGCTTTTCCTCCTGTTCACGCTTCTTTCGATGTTTATTTCTTTCTTCTCAGCGGAGCAGCTTCCTTCAACTGTCTTCACTCAGCCACTCAAATCAGAGGCCTTCTTTTTCCTGATGATATGCGTCCCAATTGTCTCTAGCGCACATCCTCCTCTGATCAATCGTGCGTGTAGAGATCTGCCAGATAAAGATGCATGAAAATTGGCCTCCCTTTCGCATGCGCATCTCCCTCCTACCGGTAGCTTTAGCACCTCCTCTGACACCACCCAACAGATGCGGTTAATGCACGAGAGACCCCCCCTCCGGGAAAGCAAGAGCTGCTTATATTCTTTAATCAAAATCTTGCTCTCCACGAATCTCCAGATATCTTTCTCTCCGTGAAGCGAACTCAGCCTCCCTCTTCTGCATGCACCTCACCTATTTGTCTCCCTCTTCCATGCAATTCTACCACACATCTCCTAGTAAAATGTGCTATTTTGACCCTTCATTTGCGTTTTTCTTTATCCACAAACTGTTATCTCCAACTATACTGTTTATTGGCTGCACATATTCCCTTCCGCATCCTTATTCTGATCTTCTTTTCTACTTATGATCATGGAGATCCCCTCATAAAATCCCTTCCGATCTGCTAGAAGAGAACCCCTTATCTCATGCATTGCTCCCACTTCTCAAGTGTGACTCCTCTTCATGTGTACATCCTTGCATGTCGATCATCAATTGTACACATATGCCTATTCCAATAATTGTTGCCACGCCATAATGGTGTCATGTCATATTGTTGCCATATCATAATATTGCCATGCCATATAATTGCAAAATGTGTATGATAAAACCTCTTCTGCTATGAATTTGAGATGCTCAAATGAGTAGGGATATGCAAGATCTAGTACTAAATCTCAGTTGGCTTTCTTTGAAATCCATTCCACAATCATAGTATCTCCTATTGATGTTTGAACCATGCCTTCAATAATTCTATTCATTATTTCGACCATTCATACATCAAAATAAAGGATTAAAATATCCAGTTAGGGAAAGAAAATATCTCGACATTCACCCCCACCAAACCTATGCTTCCTCCGGATGCACTAACCTAAGAATAACCTGCTTTCTTCATATAATCAAATTTGTTTTTCATGTGATTTTCTTATAAACTCTTGCAACTGCATGGGTAAACATAGTAAAGTGCCTTATGCATGGCCATGTATTGGGCCCTATAAAATGCATACTTTTTAAAATGCATAGAGAACAAATATGGTGCAACGAGCCAGGTAAAAGGCTTCGGATGGTGAGGATTGTGCACTCACTCACATACATAGAAATGTGAAAGTACATAAAGCCTTACAGTCTCTCTTATGTGCATGGGTACCACTCAGTTTGTGCCTCAATGCATGGTCATATAATGTGACCCTACCACATGCATACTTTAAGTGCATCAAAAACATAATGGTGCAATATGAGAGGTATTAAGCATTCGATGATTCCCATTTTCATTGCCTTCCTTCGATCTTCTCAATCCATGGAAATTCTTGATTTGCAATCAGCTCCAAGTCTTCACCTATATTCATAAGCTCAAAAAACACATCAATAGCATCACATTAGAAACTCATTAGTAGACCTTTTTCATCAAAATTATCATCACATCATCATCATATTTTACCATCATAAAAATCATAAAAAAAAATCATATTATTAATCACATTCATCATCATAATTTGGTATAAAAAACTCATAGTATATTGATCATGGAAAATTCTTTTAAAGAAAAAGAAATAAAAAAAATGTCAAATAGTTTCATTGAAATTAAGAATTTCCTATCCTGATAAAGAAAAGCGCAAGCAATTAACACATATTCCTTTTGAAAGAAAATATTTTTCATCAACTGTTAATATCTTTTTCAATCATAGGAATTATTTAGGAGGATTTTCATCAAACATTCATCAAGCATCAATGATTCATATTTTGCATTATAAATTTAGTAAACACAAAACTCATAATAAAAAATTCATTGATATAGAAAACCACAAGAAAATTATTATATCAATTTGTTTTCCCTCTTCTTCATAATTTTATAAGAGTTTTTGATATTTTGATCAATATTCACAATAGCCTCTTGTACCCATTTTCCAATATCTTTGTCATTATCAATTTTAGTATGAAAATTTGTATCATTAAATTGAAATTTAAATGCATCAAATGTATCTTGATTACAACTATTCTCATTCTCTAAGATTTTAAGTTCATCATTCATAATATATATGTCTTCTCTTTCATCAACTTTTATTAAATTTTGAACTTCATTTTCATCATTCTTTATATTTACACATTCATCTTTACCAATCCTTTTCAATGTACTTTGATCATCCTTTTTATCAAGAGATTTAGTGTTATCATCAGTGTTACTTATAACTTTTGGTTTTAGAAGATCATTATCAAAACATGTACCTTAACTTTCAAATTTGTTCATAGATTTTAATGTTCTTTTTGTTTTCTCATTAGAGCTCTTAGGTCTCCACTTTTTTTTAATGTTCTTACATATTTTAGGTCTAAAGTTAGTTTGGACAAAGTATTCTTTCATCCCTCCTCTCCCTAAGTTTAAATGCAAAGGTAATTGGGTTTGGAAGTCACAAATCTTGAGGTCACGTATAATGACTAAGTGTAATTTGCATGCATCATCATAAGAAAGACAATCATCATATGCATGACCTAACTGATCACACCAAAAGCATCTTGTTGGACGTTTCATTCTCCTATGCATAGTCCTAATTTACTTGTTTGCTCAATTCATCAATTTGGTTTTTTCAATTTGAAACAACTTCTTTTAACATACCAAACATCACATGACTTAAATTGGAAAACTCACTAAGTTTATTAATTAATAGGAATACTTCTTCAAATTTAGCTTGATTTGTTGACTTTAAATTATCCCCTAGTTCTTTGAATTGTAATTCAAATTCCAAAATCTTATTCTTAATTAAGTCTTCCATAGTAGAGTTCTTCTCATTTATATTTAATTTAACTATCTTCTTCTTACCCATTGAAAATAAATAAAAATAAATCTCAAAAGATAGATCAATACCTGAAAGATAGCTCGAAGAAGAGGCTCAATGAAAATTCTAATACATCAAAGTCTATTGAATGAATGTGCAAACGTCTTCGCTTCAGATGTCGATGAGAGGGTGGTGAGAGGAGGATTACCACTTGCCAATTTTCGTGGAGGCGCTCAGATAATGTATGATCAGCCCTCAACACCCAGGAAAAAGCAAGGTTTTAGGATCAAGACATGGAAGAAGAAGCCACGACTATGCGCCAACTTCGTCAATGCATAAACAAACAAATAGAAACTATACGTACCTGAGTTGCAGTGCCGTTTGTGTTCACGTCAGGTTCAAATATCGGAGCGAAAACAATGGTTGGTGGATCAAGCCAACCGTCGAAAATACGGCACACGCAGGGTGCTTCGAGCAAGGTCAGGTGCGATAAAGACTCAAACAGGATAGGAGCTCAGAACGAGATTAGATCATAACTAGTAAACAAACTTATCTTGACAAGAACCATTCACTATTATTCAAATGCATTAACAAAAATTTACATAATTATTAAAACGCATATTTGCTCAAGGAAATTTTTTTTGATAGGAATTCACATCAATGTTGAGACAATATAAACCTCATTCCATAGTCTCCTAATGCATTGAGCTTCAAAGTAGCTTTGGAAATACAAAAAGTCAATCATTCATTTATAGGGAATCGTACCACTTTCTTCATGAAAATTCTCGAAGAAACACGATATATCTCTATAGACAAGTTTCAAATGTATTTATGAAGGTGTCCATGTTAATAAATCAAACCACTTAGCTCCACACAGAAGTTAATAAATCCTATGATCATATGTCTATATTAGTTTCTTTTACAGAGTTCAAGTTCGATCAATTGTATATAACGAAAATCATTATTTGAAGTCTATACCTATGTTTGGAGTAGACACAAACGTAAGTAAATTAGATAATCAAATTCTCGTAATTAGTTCAAGTACACTAATTGTTGTGACCATGTAGCTAATCACTAGATGAACTTTTGTAATCCTCCATAGTATTTATAAACTTCAGAAGATAAACGATAATATTTGTCTCATACGAAATACTATATGACGAATTATATATGGGAGCAAAGTGTGAATCATTATGATTAAAACCTACATGGAACTTCCTTTTAAACCATTACCACTTTCTTCATGAAAATTCTCGAAGAAACACGATTTATCTCTATAGACAAGTTTCAAATGTATTTATGAAGGTGTCCATGTTAATAAATCAAACCACTTAGCTCCACACAGAAGTTAATAAATCCTATGATCATATGTCTATATTAGTTTCTTTTACAGAGTTCAAGTTCGATCAATTGTATATAACGAAAATCATTATTTGAAGTCTATACCTATGTTTGGAGTAGACACAAACGTAAGTAAATTAGATAATCAAATTCTCGTAATTAGTTCAAGTACACTAATTGTTGTGACCATGTAGCTAATCACTAGATGAACTTTTGTAATCCTCCATAGTATTTATAAACTTCAGAAGATAAACGATAATATTTGTCTCATACGAAATACTATATGACGAATTATATATGGGAGCAAAGTGTGAATCATTATGATTAAAACCTACATGGAACTTCCTTTTAAACCATTACCTAAAACCTTTTGATCAGTTTTTTTTCGCATGAATCTATAAACTTTAAAAATGTAAATTCATTTACTAAAGCATCTAAACAGAGTCATGCGCGCAAACAATTCAAACAAATAAAAAGCAACATGAGCTAAGAATCACTATCAAAAGTTAGCATGGAGAACATGTCACCCAAAAACAGAACAGTATTCCATCATTCACATTATTCGTGACTTTTGCATAGCAATTTGTATCTGTTGATAGTAGGAAAACCTCCAATCTCTGTATAAATACAAAAGTATATCCAAATTCCTATCGTAAAGAACACCGCAATTTTCTTGAGCTTCAAAAGTGTTGAAAAGCTATCACAATGATGGTTGATGATGAAGTGAAGAAATGGAGGAGCGATGATGTATAAACAGGAAAAAGCAAATTTGTGCTTGTACTCAAGATAATCAATCTTTCATTCGTACATAACATGAAAATCCAATATGCAATCGTTTTAGTTACCAACTATTATTCAAACCAATTGGAAATCACCAGCATTGAATGATTTATCACAAAGATTCCAATAAGCAAACCGATTCAAATCAAGAAAGATCTCAGCGTGCAAAAATCAATCCAGCAATCATTTTCTTCAAGCACAGGTTTAATTAGTTGATCAACTTATTGTGCATCATCCTATATATCAGTTTCATCCATAACAGTCCTCCACTTTTGCATCGCAATTCATGATCATATTTTCAACGTGTTATATTCTCGAAAAAAAGCAAAAACTAACAATATTTCATGCGTCCTTCATCAGTATTACCTTGATTTAATTAAACCTTTTTCTGGAATTGTTCAGGTCAATAGGATTTTTGTGATACTGGTGCATTGAAAACGATGGTAAAGGTGTGCTCGATCTGTACAGCATTAAAACATCCATGAAAATCTGAAGTGACGCATTTAGTTCATAGAATTTTAGCCATCGCCCATTCAAACTAAAACGATAAAACTTAATTAAAAAATTATGAACATATACATTCAATGGTTAAACAAGGCGCTAACCTGCGCAGCAGCCAATTTTTCTTTTCTTACAGCCGCCAAACCTTTAATATGCCTCCCCTCTCCTAAATGGTCTTCAAACAGTGTGCACGATTAGCCACACCAAACTGTTACGCAAGCTCTCTTCAATTTTGTATCATCCGATCTTTAGAGCATCACTCCCCTCAGACTTCTGCATACAAACTTCTCCTGCAGCCCGAGTCCTCCCATAAGAAAACAGAGAGCTCCTCCTCCAAATCACATGGACCTCTGTGCTAGATAATGAACAATAATTTGGCCTCCCCTCCAGCAACGGCTCCTCCTCAAATAAAAATAGCGCTCTCCTCTTGTTCCCCCGTTATTTGACCAGCCTCCCTCAGATATTTTTTGCGTCTCTGTTCTTTCTTTTCTCCTGGATCGAACTTCCCGCAGCAATACATCTCTTGTCTGCATGCTCTTAACTCCCACTTTTCTTCATGCATGCGCCCTTTCACTTGGGATCAGAACTCTAAAGTTAGAGTTGAAAATAGAACTGCCCGTGAAAAAACTTTTCGCCATACGTTTTGTTTTGAGTTTTTTTTTTTACAAACTAAATGTTCACACTATAGGGTTCACATGGACAATCATTTAAGTCTTTCTCAATGACCATTGAATCAGTGATAAAAATCTTCTATTTGTAAGATTCACTCACATCCGCAAAGAAACACTATATGTCAAGAAAATATCATGCCTATCCATCAAATTTGCTCCAATATAATACGATCATCCTTCAAATAGAAGTTTGATTGTTCTTTTCATCAAAGATCATGCTTTAGTAAGGAGAGTAAGGAGAGTAAATCTCTTCGACACCGCATACATATCACTATTTAGAGGACTCATCATTAGCATGTCCTTCTTTTTATGAGTAAGTTCATTGTTTTGCATCTTTGTATGCAGGAACAACGTAACACTACTCACAACAGAATTGCATACTCACAACAGAATTGCAATGAAGATCACCTAGTCGATCTTGTCTTTAACTCAACAACTTTGACAGAGATGCCAGTTGTTCAAAACTAGGAGTGGCCAAAACAATAGAGCCGCAATGAGGATTTATGTTTTTGCCTCTCCACGTGCATGCAGGTTCCTAAAATGGAGGATTTTGTTTTGGAGAAATATTTAATGATAGAAGCTATAGAAGCGTAAGATCTCAGAGCTTGAGACTATTCGGATTTAGAAAATTTGAAACTAGTAACATGGATAGATCAGAAGATGGGTTGCTCCTTTCCAAGATATGATATTGGACATTTTAAATTTATGGAGAGGTTACTGCCTTAGATGGTTCCTATCTCCTTATTGTTGGTCCTATTGCTCTTCAATTTATCTAGGATACTGCTCCTATCAAACTAGATGGTTCAAGCAATGCCAATCTCCTCATTACAACTACATCTGGAGGTGTTGTATTGTATGCCGTTGAGATAGCGAAACTTGGTGGAGCTCATGTTACGGCAGCCTCTAGAGCCAGCAATATAGAGCTTGTGAAACGTTTGGGTGCAGATGAAGCCATAAACTATAGAACAACAAAAGAAGATGCATTGAAAAGTCCTTCATGTCACCTGTATGATGTTGTTATTCATTGTGCTATGCTTTCCCTTTCTCAAAATTTAGCCCGAATCGTAAACTTGTAGCCAAGGTGATAGACCTGACACTGAGGTTCAGCTCTGTAGTCACTACAAACACCAGTGGTTTCCCTCTTCACCAGCATGCTCCTTCCCGAATAGAATAGCCCTTAATTTCAGTACATGAAACCGTTATATCGTATGCTATCTTCTAGCTGATAAACATAGATTATATCGGGATCTACTTCCTCAAGAATAGAAACCTGTCATTGCACATTCATTTCAAAATATTTGCATATTATTTCCTGACGCACTCTTCAATAGTGCGTCATTTGCCTGCACAAAAGTGTAACACGTCTCACTTCCTTTTGATATTAGAAATTCAGTATTTTCCAATTTAAGATCCTTGCTTGGAGCTAAATAAGAAACAATATACTTTTACATCTGTTGCTTGATCTTTTTGTCTGCTTATGTCTAGGAACCCCCGTGTTCCTTCTATTGCATCCTTTTATTTCCCTCTACACCACCATCGAAGCTTCCTTTCCTTCTGAATATCATGTGAGTGGCCACCCGAATGCTCCTACATGCTTTCAATACACAAATATATATTGCCAAACTAGGAGCCAATCCATAGGATTTCATTTGTTCAAATAAATGAAGAACCTTTTCATTGTGTCCATGATGTCCATATCCAGTCATTAGTGAATTCCAGAATATATTATCTCTATCCAAAAACTCATCAAATAGTTGTTGTGCCTTTGCAAGAGAACCACATTTTCATGCATACAAGTCCACCAATGCATTGTTGAGGGTGGAATGTTTGGCAATCAAACCTTCATAAGCAATTTTTGCAAGCATCTTCTAGCCATTTTGTATAGATCTTAAGCCACCACATGATTTGAGGATACAAGCAATTGTAAACAAACAAGTACTTCCATTGATTTTGATATGCCTCCAAGTGGGGAGGTTTCATTTTACAATTGTGTCCATAGTATAATGTTGAGATATTGCTTTCTCGAAATCTTGTGCTTTATAAGAAGTGAATTGCGACTCGTAGATCCTTTTGCCACCATGTAGACAAGATGAAGAGGGTGAGAGGGTTAGCCATGCTCCACCCTCGTGCATAGATGGACACATGTATTCATACACATTTTCATGAGCACAACACACAAAATACATGGAATGCGCATGTACAGGTACCCTCATGGCTAGCTCTTAAATGTCTTATGAAGGAATGTATGGAAATCATGTGGAGACACATCAAATGATTTATGTAGCTGACTATATGCAAATTCAAACAAACAGACAAGTGTTCTCTTCATGGAAATTGAGTTACTAAAGAGTGAAATCTCCCATATGTAACCATGTTAGAAGCACTTTGTTTGAGCTGAATTTTTGCTCATCAAATCTACCTCCAATATCAACATAGAGAATGGTTTTGATTGATTTATACTCACATTCCTCAACCTTTAAAATTATTTCTTCTAATCAAATCATAGGCTTGGTCTTTGAATCTCCTCCACACTGTGTCTTTTGTAAAGCACATTCTCTAGTGGCCACTTGCATGGCGGCAACTTGAGCCATACTTCCACTCGGTTCTACCACTAAGCCAATTACATTGATTGAGTTAATCTTCTGAACATTGGTTTGGTCCTTAGGACAATCTCGAAGGAGATGTTCCTTTCCATTATCATGAGAAAAACCTTGAATCACTATAAATTGAGGTTGTCTTAGTGGAGGAAGTCAACAATCATGAAAAAAATGATCTCCTTGACATCTATAACATGGTGCTCTGGTCCTTGAGGCCTATATTGTCCCATTTGAGGTCTATGTTTGGGGTTTGTGTGCATCACCTAAGTGTGTTTTGATTGCCAACTAGGTTCTACCAATGGTGTATCACATTGATAAGCCTCATTATGCTCTAGAGATTCCTTGTGACCAACCGATAGGCTATCTTCATGTGTGGAGTCAAGACTTTCAAAATTAGGATCACTTTTTGAGATTCATGGAGATGTTGGCAGTAAAGCCTTGTTTAGGTTATCCTCAACTACCACATACTTGATTGATATTACATTGGTAGGGGGTCATAGTTGTTGTCCTAGCACAATCTGTGGTGTAGGCTATATCGGATACTTTGGTTGGTAATTTTGTTCTGGCCTATAGTAAGGCTACTTCTCGTAATGATTTTGACATCTACTTGCCTATTGCTATGGTTGATTGTACTTTTTCTTAGCTTCCTTTTTGTTGTAGGGGCAATCCTAAGCCACATGGTTCGTGTATTTCCTCTCTATCATACAATATTGAGCATTTATGTTCCCTAAGTTCTGTGCTTGGATTGGACTTACATTGGCCATGTGATCACCTCCACAAGTGCAGCACGACCAACACCCAAATCAGCCATAAGGTGTTTTAGCCACACACAATCAATAGTCCCTATAAAAACTACCCTATACTCAGCCTCACAATTGGAAGTGGCCACAGTAGGCTACCTCTTGCTTAGCCAAGATATGCATGAGCTACCAATCATGAAGCAAAAACAACTAGTGGACACATGAGTTTCATAGCAATCAGCCCAGCGAGAGTTAGAAAAAGAATGTAAATCTTGTGATAGTGATCCCCCCTTGGGATAAAACAATCCAAGTAGTCGGGTACCACTCAACTAGCGAAAGAGTGCAGAACCACCTGACAATGCATGACACCTAGGCAATACATAAACCTGCTCATATGAGAGAGAGCAAACTGAATATCTGGTCGAGTAATGCCTAAGTAAATCAAGCATCCAACAGCGTGCTGATAGAGAACAACATCAAATGCATCTCGAACATCATGAAGACTCAATTATAAACCTGCCTCCATAGGATTGATAATAGGTTTATAGCCTTCAAGGCCAAAATGCTACAATAATGTATCAATATATTTGGTTGGACACAAATCCACTCCGCCATCAATGTGCATAAATGGAATGCCCAAATAATGATGCAAATGCCTCAAATGAGAGATCTCAAATGAGGCATGCAAATCAGCCTTAAAATCAGCAATATCATTGTCATGATGACCAGTGAGCAACATGTCATCAACGTACACAGCAATGATAAGAAGCGCATCATTAGCATGCTTAACATATAAGGTTCTTTCAGTTGGATTGTTCTCAAAACCATGTGCAATCAGATACACATGTTTTTTTCATATCAAGCATGTGGTGCTTGCTTTAAACCATATAATGTCGTCTTTAACCTGCACAACTGGTTTTCGTGCCCTTTCTACACAAAGCCCGAGGGATATCAAACATATGATTCTTCATGCAAGTCACCATTCATAAATTTTGTTTTAATGTCCAACTGATGTATATTACAACCATGATGTGGTGCAAGTGCACATATGCTACACACAATAGTCATTTAGCATGTAGGTGCAAGGTTTCATCAAGATCAATGCCTCTTTCTTAGTGCCAATGGCCTTCTTGCTACGAGGCAATTCACATAAAGACCAGGTATCATTTTTCATTATAGCATCATATTTTGATTGTATTGCACTCATCCAATGTTTAGAATTTTGTGCTTCATCAAAGGAAATAGGCTTAGTCTCATCACAAAGACTAGAGGCAGTTATAGCATAGCATTCTGATGCAAATGAGACACTATGAAAGTTTGAATGGGTATGGTATGATAGAGGTGCATCTAATTTTGTATCACGCAAAGTCTACAACAACCATTTTGGCATAGTTTTTGTCTCCTCAATACCAGCTCTCTATCAACAAGCAGATCATGTAAATTGGCATGAAAAATAGAATGATCTGCATCAACACATGAGACCTGTAAAGGTTGAGAAGTTGCCTCATTAGGACCAACACTAGACCGTCCACCTGTAGAAAGAGGTAGCAAAGTATCATACATGTCCTTGGAGCTAATAGATGTCTCTTTCATACATAAAAGTAAAGGCTAAATAGCATCTTCCACAAAAACAACATCACAACTACCAAAATGCATTTAGTATGTTGATGATATAGATGATAACCTTTGCTTTTAGAACTATACCAAAAAAAAATTACTACTTTGTCATTTAATTTCCCATGATGTTGTTTAGGCACTAATGCATATGCCACACAACCAAAAACACATGGATGAGAAACAGATGGCTTGCAAGCATGCCAAGCCTCATATGGAGTGATAGTGCAGTGCTTTAGTGGGACACTTTTTTAAGTACATATGCTCCACACATAACAACCTCAAGCCAGAAACTATGTGGTAGGGCCTAACTCTTGACCATATATCTCAATATCTCCATGAGTGACCTACTCTTTTGTTCAACAACTGCATTTTTTTGAGGTGTATATGTCACTGTACACTGATGTTTTATCCCACATTCAGCCAAAAATGCATTAAAGTCAGAAGACATATATTCCCCCCTCGATCAGAAAGGAGGTTCCATTTTATATGCTGAGATATTTTTAGCCAAAATGAGAAACTATTTTGAGGCACATAGACACTTTGGACTTTTCCTTCAATGGATATACCTATGCATGCTTGGAAAAATCATCGATGACAGTCACAAACTAAAGATAGTTTCCAAAAGAGGGTGTCTACATACAAGCACAAACATCATTGTGAACAAGATGCAATTTCTAAATAACTTGAACTGAGCCATCTTTTGGAAAGGAGGAATGATGCATTTTGCCCAAAATACAGCCTTCATAAACATGTTTATCAGGTACCTTAAGTTTGGGCAAAGAGGACACCATTTCAGATTTCTATAGGCATAGCGAACTAGCAAAATTCAAATGTCCAAAGTGTGCATGCCAAAGCTTTGCATCTAACATAGCTTGAGAATCATGCACTCACCATGTTGAATCATTCATAGATTTCTCATAGTATATGAGCTTATACAGCCCACGACATAAAATGCTAGAAGCAATAATCTCATCACTATTTGACACATCATGAACTATACATCTATCATCAACAAATTTTGCAACCAAGCCAAGCTTGGCTAAAGTTGGAACTGATGATAGATTCTTCTTGATCCTTGGCACAAATAAAGAATCTGACAAAGTGAAAGAACTACCATCAGTAGTAGTGAGAATGATCTTACCAATTCCCATGACAAGATAAGAGGAGTTGTTGGCGCATGTGATAGTATTCCCTATAGGGGCCAGTTCAAGTGAAGTGAAGAAATTGTGCTGTGAAGTAATATGTTTGGTTGCCCCACTATCAAAGTACCAAACCTCTGAGTCTATTGTAGACATAGATTGTTCAAGAGAAGATGGGTCAAAACTCAAAACAATAGTAAATGCCCATTCTTCATTCTGCACAAGATTAGTAGACTTTGTTTTTGGTGTAGAGGCCTCTGCAACAACCATTCTAGCTTCTTTCTTCTTTGCCTCTTTAGCAGCCAGTTTTGGATAGCTCTTAATGACATGGTTATTTTCTTTATAGTATTTGCAAAATAATTTCTAGTTTTTTTATTTCTTCTCATCTTTTTCTTCCTTCTTCAAATGTGTAGCATTTGCAAATTTTTGCTTACTAGTAGATGAGCTCCATTTACCTTTGCCCTTCTAACTAGCTAGGAAACTTTGATGTGCAACACGCATAATGGACATGTTCTGCCTAGATTGATCTTCCTGCAATAGAAGAGAGACTAACTCCTCAGAAATTTTCGTAAGGGGCTTAGTTGGTTGGATGAGGACCACTTCCAATGTTCTAATCATGGTGCATGTAGGGTTCTTCAAGCAAGCTCAAGTGGTGGAATGGAAGTTCAAAGAGATTAAAAAAACTCAAAAACTTTGATGAGATCACTTACATAATTCATCACCATGAGTTGAATGAGATATGGCAATAAGTATAGAGATAATTGAAAGAGAAGTGGTAGGGAAACATTGGAAACTAGTTAATAATAATAAGTGTTCATATGAATGTAATGAAAATAATGGTAAAGATAAAAATTACCGATTCATCATAGATCGTAATGTTGCTCCATAATGTTCATCAATCTTCAAGATCATCATCAATCATGTGTGTAGAACCATCGTCATCCATAGATGTGTATGGTTATCTCCACCACTTTAGTAAGTGTAGTGAAATTCCTTCACTTCATAACGTATAACCTCCATCTTCAAGGTCCTACAATCCTAAACAACCCTCTTTCAAGATATGTGTGTAACCTCCATGTCCTCAACACTAGCTAAAGCTCTCCTCAAGATTTCTTCCTTGATTGATAAGATTAAGTGATGCTCCAAAATAAGCCAAGGTTCCATTATACTAATAGATAACGCATGTAATGGATTTCTAAGAGCACATGTTCAAAGCACCAAAATCATGCGTTTACTTTTTCGTAAGTTTCAAAAGCAATAGATCGTAATTTTTTTTGCAATAATATTTTATCACTTTATGTTTCGATTTATATCGCTTTAATAAAGCAAGAGTAATTTGATTTACGTTTTGATTTATATCGCTTTACAAATTTTAATGTTTGAATTACTTTAGTTCTAGAATTAAATGGTTTCACATTAGAATGTTGAGGTTCACATGGTTGCGAATGGATAATCATATGGTTTACATAGGTGTGCATACACTTATGAACATATAAATGGGTTCCCTTTACAAGAGTAATTCACACTTATCAAGTGTGCCTGTCCACATTGTTATGGGTTCATATGGATTTACTTTGGTTTATAGATAATGAAATTTTCTTTTTTTTTTTTGAGGGTACAAGGAAATTGGAAAGCATACTGAAATTGAAATACACACTCACACACCCAACCTCTTAAGGTAGAGGCATCCTTCATGATTGACTCATGGATATGTCCGGCCAGGACTTGAACTCACGACATCCCCCTGCAGCTTCAAGGCGTCAGCCACTAGAGGTGTGAAGAAAATTTCATTATCGGCCACGGACAGATAATGAAATTTTCTTCACACCTCTAGTTTTAGAATTTGAAAGTCTTAAGGATTAATCGACAATGCTTTCATAGCATTTGTTCTTCATGATCAAATTCTAAAGTATACCCTTTAATGGGTTTGGCTCCAAAGTAATGCATAGATGGAATCTCTATGACAACGTCAAGGCATTTGGATTGTCTTTCATCATCAAAATAAGAGGAGAAGAAAAAATCTGATATGAATCATGAACACCATTCAAAAGGGTCTGCACAAGTGAGCTATCTCGTATAACTTCATCAGTAGAAATCATCTGTTCCTTCAAGTCCTTGATCTTTGTTAGAAAATTGTCCATAGAATCACCTTCATTCATATGCTCACTCTCCAATTGTTTTCAGAGCTAAGCAACAAAAGCCTCATTCGTAGCATGGTATAATGTGGTAAGTATATCCCAAGCATCCTTACCTGTTCTGCAAGAGTGAATGTGAGGAATAATGGCTGATAGACAAGGCTATCAATGCATGTGCCTGAGCATCTCTACCAACCCAATTTGCATCAGCTTGAATACCTCTATTTGCAACTATAATAGAATCTTTTTCAACACCATGTGCAATGTTCCACAATCATTTTGCAACCAATACATGTCGCATTATATATGCCCACAATGGGTAATTGGTACCATCTAACTTATCCTCAACAACCAACATACAGAATACATCATTGGTTTAGGCCATGGCCACTGACTAAAATATCCTGATGCAAAAAAATGATTGTATCTAACAAAGGTGAAAAAACTACCATGACAAGTTCTGATATACCTGTACCAGACTTTGAGATGCTTACACTGGCGAACCAAGACTTGTATATGTCTTTGGCAAAAAGAGACAAAATAGCCAGCACAAGCACTATGATAGTGCATTAGAAGGCCGAAATGAGCTAAGATCCTGATTTGTGCACCACATAGCAAAGCTATTTTCATCTCCTAGTCACCTTGATTATGCTTACCAAATTTCATGCGATTTTGAGACTGTGACTAGAGGGGTGTCAACGATGCCCTAGATGAAGCGGGGACTTGCTCGGATACCAATTATTGGAGTTAGAAATCTGCGGAAGCACACGAACAACACAAGGAAGAAGAAGAAGTTTGGAACACAACACACAATACTGAATGCATTACCCCTAGAATGTACAAAGATAAGTAACCCGTTAGGGCTATAGACATATATACAAGCCGGGGGGAAAAACCTCCTAAAGAGGGAAAGAAGTGCCTCAGTGGTCCTAGTGTGTTCACATACATCACTATCTAAATATATAAACAAATAGGACCCATTGTAGATGAGTATGTTGAATCATTTTTAGGACATTATATCTATTCAATGGGTAATTTATATTATGGGTATGACCAATTCCAATTAGCAATTGATAGTGGAGACATAATCACAATGAAAACTCCTTTAGGCTTAGTGCGAATGTGTACTTTACCACAAGGAGAGACTAATTTTGTGGCTCATATGATGAGTGCTATGAATATGGTCATACATGATTTTATCCCTCAGATAACCATCCCATTCATTGATGAAATTCGGATTAAAGGAGGTGAGGAACGGGTAAAGGACATTACTTTAGGTTCTTTTGGATGTCAAAAATTTGTTCTTGACCATATCTCTGATTGTGAACAAATATTTCAACAATTTGAAGAGGTAGGCCTCACATTTTCCATAGAAAAAATTATTTTTGGTGTCCATGAGGTTCTTATTTTTGGACATTTTATGTGGTCATTATGGTTGAAAGGCATAACCACAAAAAGTTGATTCCACTAGCAAGATTTTAGAAATGTGTAACAACATGAGTGAGGTGTGCAAATTTCTTGGTGCTTGCATCTTTTATGTTATTTGGATCCCACACTTTGCTCATGTTGTTGATTGTTTCAATGAATTGTTGAGGAAGAAATGAAAATTTATTTGGACTCATAAACACACACAAGCTATGCATAAATTAAAGAAATTATTGCTTGAAGCTCCCATCCTTAAGTTTTTAGACTATTCTGTTAACAAACCTATTATATTGACTATTGATACTAGTCCTATTGTTATAGGTTGGGTCATAAGCAAAGATAAGAGTGAAGGGAATAGATATGAAATTAGGTTTGGGGCTAAAATTTTACATGAAACACAACGAAAGTATCCATCAAACGAGAACTATGGGGTATGGTAACATCTTTGAAAACAAACAAAGAATATTTCATTGGTGCAGATGTCAAAATTGAGACTGATTGTTTGCCTCTCATTGGAATTATAGCCAATTGCTCATCTCTAGATATAGACACGCTTAGATAGATCTCATATATTAAGTTCATAGATCTTGAGTTATATTTCACGTAAGTCAAGCTCAATTTCTGATATGTTATCAAGAGCTAGATTTGATGATGATCTTGAAAGTGATCTAATTAATATTATGACCTTAGTTGACTATGTTCCATATGTGTACGAGTAAGAGAAATTTCATGATTCTGAGTATGAAGATGAACGGAAAGACTTATGAAAGTATTTTAATACATTGCAACCATTAAGTAGCTAGACTACAAATACATTCCATAATATTAGAAAATGAGCTTACAATTTTTTCTTATGTAACGGTTATCTTTGGAGACATGCTAAGGGTAAAGTTAAAAATTCTCAATGAGTCCTAGGAAAGCGAGGTGTTCTATTGCAAGTAATGAAGGAAACGCATGAGACATTATGGGTGGGTCGGAAATGATATTTTGGAACATATGAAGAAACTGGAAGTACCTATTATTGGCCTAGGATGCATGTTGACATTAATAGCTATGTTTCTACATGCTCCACTTGTCAACTTCATTCGTCAATGAAGCACAGAGATCCTTTGCATCCTACTTATCCACCCTGTATTCATTACAAGTGGGTAGTAGATCCTGTAACTATGCCTAAAGGTATTGACAAAATGCGTTACATTGTAGAGGGTGGATAAGTATGATCCTTTGCATCCTACTTATCCACCCCATATTCACTACAAGTGGGGAGTAGATCTTGTAACTATGCCTAAAGGTACTAAAAAACCTAATCATGTAGAGGGACATGCTCTACGATCTAAGACAACTTAAAATGTTTGCAAATTCTTGCTTGAAGATATCATAAGTCTCTTTGGGTACATAGAGAAAGTAGTTGCCAATTGTGGAGAGTTAAATGCGAGAGAAGCTAAAGAGCTCTTTGAGCATCACGGTATTCATTTGCCTCTCATTACTTCATTTAATCGAAAGGCCAATGGTAAAATAGATACAAGACATCCACCTATTATGAAAGCCATATCTAAAGCATGTAATGATGACATTAAACAACGGACAAGATTCTTACCGTTTGCACTTTCAGCAAATAGAATGAGTTGCAAACGTACCACCGGGTATATGCGTGCGGAACTCATGTACTGTAAAAAACCATTGTTTCCAATTTAGTCTCATATTTTTGCATGGTCAAATTTGCCTTGGTCTGAAAACATGTCTACTGATGATTTTTTGAGTTTGCACATTAAATAGTTAGAACAAGGTAAATTAAGACTTGATGATGCCATTGAAAAATTAAGAGAATCTAGAATGAACAACAAGCATTATTTTGACGAAACTCATTGATTGCATCCTAAGCCGATTGAAGTAGGAGATTGGGTGCTCATTTATGATGGTACATTTGATTGTCAATATGATGCACACAAAAAACTCACTCAATGGTGGTTTGGGCCATACATTGTATCACAACTCAACAACAATGGTATGTATGCTCTTTGTGAATTAAATGGTGTTGCATTAAAAACTTTGATTGCAAGTAAATGGATAAAGCTATTCAAGAAACGTGATAATGATGAATATATTTTAGATGAGGACATTGAAGAAGATGACAAAAACAAGTTTGATTCATAATCAAGAGTATGCGCCATGATTTATTATTAAAGAAAAATCTTTGTCAAGTTCATGTTTCTTTGTTTTTTTTCAAGTTGATTCCAGTTTTTTCTCCCATTCTTGCTTGTTTGCAATTTCACTTCATGCATGTCTCTTTTCAATCTTTGCATTGCATTGCATATCCACATCACTTGAGTCCAAAGGGCAAATGATGATTTCTCTACTTGTGTAAAATTGTATCTGAAGTAGTGATTTATCTACTAAGAAATCGGTTAAAATCTAGGATTATGGAAAGATAGGGCATGTAGACTTGGAGGTTTAGTTTGGTAACATGACTTTCATATATGAACGTGCATATGTATCTTGTATCGAAAGCATAAGTGTTGAAGTCCTAGCTCCTACTGTTGCATGTTTCTACATCCTTAGTCCACTTCACAACACTTCTATTGGAGCTTAGACGACCATTCTCCATCATCAAAACTGGTTGTATCTTGTATCAGGGTTCAATTTTTCCCCATCATAAAAAAAAGATAAGTTGTTACACGTTACAAGGAATTTTATACTTTCTTTCACCCCAAAAAAGTGAATGTAACCATAAAGTGGCCAAGTCATCATTAAACAAAAGAAGAGTGAGAGAGCAAGCGAAAGGAAGCTAAGGAGGCATACATGAATAGAGCACGGGCTATATGGGTAGATTTATGCATTAATGGAGTTTGGTTAGATCTCCTTGTTTGTAAGTAGAGAAAGAGCATATTCATATTTATGTAGGAAAGAAGTTGATCTAAAATAAGCTAAAGACAAAAGATGTCTCTTGAAAATCGTAAATCTTTGTTTATAATTGTATTTAAGGTAGATTGCTTTATGAAAAAGGCACGAAATTTTATTCAAGGTGAGAGGAATTGATGCCTAAAATGACTCCATACATTCAATTCCACTTTATATTCATGCTTGCTTGTTTTCTTTCTTTGCATGTTGTCAATGTTTCGTGTTCATTTGCACATATGTTGCCTATTTGTTCATGCATATTCATGTTGCTTGTTTCAATTCTTTCTTTCATGCAATTTTTTCTTCATGTCACATTGTGTAGTCATTCATCCATATAATCAATTTTTTCTTCCATGTTTCTTGTGTTTTCTATTAAAAAAATTCATCCCTAAAACTTTTTGGTTTTTAGAGAGACTAGAGTGGTGCTTTCGGAGGAGTCGCTTGTTTAGTGCAGGCCAATGTCATAGAGATATATTCCTCTCCTTTCTCACTCATGAAGGCCTACAACAAACAAATTCAGTAAAGGTAGCCAGAATTCCCTAAGAATTCCAAGACGCATCAAGGATGTCAAAGGGAGTTCACATGCAAAATTTGGAAGAAGTCAACCAAATCTAGGATAGCGGTCACAGCTGGTCAAATTTTTTAAATTAGGGTAAAAATTTCAATCTCACCAAATCATATGAAAACTCATATACTTGTAAAGCCCATCAAAGGCAGTCTGAAATATGAATTTCATATGTAAATGGATTTTCTAGCACATTGATATGCCATGTGCATTTTGTAAAAATGTAATTTTTTCACTTAGACCCTACAAAATCGTATATAGGAATTTGTGTTAGCCATATGGTCTCGCATGTATAAAGATCATATGTGGCTAAACATTTGTACAAATTTTCAAGGCTATTAGAGCTTCTTGGGCACCTTAATGCAACCTTGCAAACTTCGAAATGTAGTCAAACTTGTATAAGGGAGATAAAGATAGGAGTTTTTTTTTGCATATTCCTAAAGGAGACCTTTGAAAACATAGCATTACAAATTCCTATCTTCATCAAAGGATATTTGGAGGGTCAAAGAGCTCAAAATCAAATTTTCAAAGTCACTATAGCTTCCTAGAATTAGCAAACTCAAGGCTCGAAGGATTGCCACATGGCAAATAATGATTGAACCATGTTGTACGATCATGATGAGCTCACATTCAAGGATGGAGATGCAATAAAGCTTAAAGCATGGAGGATCCACGAGTTTCTTCATCGGATAATCCTGCCTTGATGACCAAAGATCAATAATGCAAAGTTCTTCTAAAAATAGCAAAGTTCTTATCCAAATTGATGTCACCACTGATTTGATGATCCAGATCTTGCCTGAATTCAATGGTGGAGAATGAATGGTCCAAATTTTTCCCTTTTACCCTAGATATCATATAAAGGACCAATCCTAACCATTCATTTGATAAATCCAATGGTTATAATCAAAAGCATTTGATATTAGAGTTGAGAGTTGAGTTCTCTAGATCCAAGGGCCGAAATTCATTCAAAAAACTATAAAAGCCCCCCCCTCAAAACTCATAGAGCATCATTGTTAGGCATCCATATGGCCCTTGCTAGCACATGGTTTCCTTGAGACGATCACCCTCACTTGAGCGTGTGAGGATCCAAGATGGGCTAGTAAGAGCATAGTTCCTAGAATCAAATTTAAGTTAGACTTCCAATCTAGGATAGGCTCATAACCCCAATGGTTGCTCTATCTTTGCTCATCCTCAGTGGATCGTGTGAGTCAGTTAGAGTTGGTTTTATGAGTCTTAGACTTCTTTAGATACACATTATGATCTTAGAAAGATATAGGTTCAATGAAGTGGAACCTATCCTCTTACATGTGACATTTGGTTGAACCATCATGGTGGGAAGGTTGTGCGGATCGCCTTTGACGAGTAGAATGCTTACCTTGATGTATAACAACACTCATGTACATGCATTTTGTTATAATATCTTTTAATGCATGCCTCTTGAATCTTATCTCTTAGTCTCTTATGTGTTTTTATATGTCCCCTTCTATCTCTTTCTATGTGTGAGAAGGCTCCGGAGACTTGTGTTGACCTAGTGAGGATGATCCATTGAGATTGAGAGTATAAGATTCTATTTATTCATAAATCATGACCCAAATGCATGCATACAATCTACAAATACCCATGCATATATTTCAAGTTTGAAAGTGTATAAGAAGCTCCATTCTTGGATCATTCTTCCTTTCGAAATTGATTCATGCATATGGTTTTGTTTTCTTTCTCATCATCCATATATACCATCCAAAAGAATCCATAAATATGAATTAAATTTTGAAAGTGTGTAAGAAGATCCAATTTTTTGGAGCATTCTTCCTTTCGAAATTGATTCATGTGAATGGTTTACTTTTGTCCTCATCACTCATGTTCATGGATTTATCTTGCATTCATATGTTCCCCCTTCTCATAATCAAATCATGATATCTCTCCTCTTCATACGCAACTTCATCTTCACCTTCACATTTTGATCACAAAAACCTTCCAACATTCACTAGCTTCATACACTTTGCGTGTATCGTGCTCAGACCTGATCCACCTATATTCCAATCACCTCCATACTAGTCTATTGTTCTTCATGAGCATCAACATCATCATCATCAGCAGCATCCTCCAGTAGTTCCTGATCAATCTCATAGTTTGCATCATTTCTCTTCTTTAACAATTTTATTCTCTTTCGTGCAATCAAGGATCTCAAAGGAGTACCGTCAAATTCATGAAGTGCATATGTTCCATTTTCAAACTCAGACATCACTACATATGTCCCAAACCATCCTTTAGTCAATTTACTCCTAGCATCATAGTGAGTGCCGTCCGCAACCACTTTCTCAACGTATCAAAATCTTGAGATTATTTCTTCTAAAAGGAATTTTCATACATTATAAGTCGCCTCCGTGGGGAGAGCTCAACCTTCCATATGGTTGGTCAAGTCCTCTTAGGCAAGTACAATATACCTCATCTTATCTATCCCTTTGGGCATGGTTACAAGGTCGACCACCCACTTGTAATGGATACAAGGAGGGTAATTCGGATGTAACGGGTCTCTATGCCTAACTGATGAATGCACCTAGCACATGGCACAAGTATCCACAAAGTCTCACACACTCGCATATATCACTGGCCGCTAGTAGGCTTCCGTAATGTTTTCATACATTGCATAAAATCCTTTGTGACCTACCCATAAAATCTCATGCATCTCTCTCCTCTCCTTGCTCTCAAGACTTCTAGTGCTAAGTACCCTCTCTGGACTCTTTACCTTGCCTTTAGCATGTCTCCAAATAAGCCCATCCTTCAAGCAAAAGTTATAAGACTTTTTCTTGATGAATCTATAGTTATTTGTTGACCAGCGTAAGGAAGGTTTCAGCATACTTAGATAATTTCCTATCTCTTTCCACTCACCATCATACTCATTCTCATGGAATTTCTTGTACACATACACTAATGGATCACATCTAATCATGTGTGCTTATTTTTCTACCTCATCATCATCCGACTCATCATCAAATTTCGCCCTTGATAGCATATCAGCCATCGTATTTAGCTTCCCAACTATGTAAAAAAAAAAAAGCTAGATTTACAAACTTTACATACAAGATCCACCTAAGCATAGCAATATCCGGCGAAGAATAGTTTTCTAGCATGCCAATGAATGGAAGACAGTCACTCTCAACTACTACATTCACTCCAATGAAATACCATTTATCAGTCGTTAAAGCAGTCACTAGACCCCATAGCTCTCTCTTTATTTGCGGATATTTTCTTGGAGTGTCATGCAGAATTCTCCCACCAAAGGAAACTTCGTATCTCTGCCCTTCATCATCACCTTGTCTTATGACCTGTCACCCAACCTATACCAATAGGAGTGGTGTCAATAGTCAAAATGATTGGCCTGAGACCTTAACAATCAAAACGCTTCAAAATCAGGGCTTCAATTAGTAGTTGCTTCAGTTTACACATCACTCTCGACTATTTCTCTATCCAAAGAAACTTCTTTCTCTTTCTCAAAAGATCATATAAAGGGTTTCCAACATGAGCGAAGTGAGGAATCCAGTTCACATAGAATACACAGGCTCCCAAGAGCCTCCTCAGCTCAGTGACATTACACCACACCTCAGAAATCCTGCTAATCGCTTCAACTTTCTATGGATATGGCTCGCGGCCATAGTGTCCACATAGATGTCCTACAATGATGACCTCTTCAAATCCAAAAATGGATTTCTCTAGAGAAAGTGTTAGCACTATCTCCTCAAATTTTTCAAAGATTTTCTCACAGTGAGATATATGGTCGCTAACAAACTTCTTGCAACCAGAAACATCTAAACTCACATCTTTCACCCTTTCCTTATATCCCTTTATCGAAATATCATTGATAAAATACATACTCACTAAAGGTATAAAGTCTTGTAGGACCAGATTCATGGCATTCATCATGTGAGCCATAGAATTCGTCGCTCACTGCGGCAAGGTACACATGCGTACAAGGCCTTGTGGACTCTTCATCGTCATGATGTCTCTACTCTCAATATCCAACTAAAAATAGTCATACCCTGAATACAGGTCACCCATGGAGTACATGGAATGCCTAACAAATGCTTTTGCAAACTCATTTACTATAGGTCCTGTCCCTACATTTTCTGATAGTGACTTTATTTATAGGCTGCAAATCCTAGATGAAGCAAAGTTTCCCATTCTTCTTTTGCACTGTGAACCACCTATTTGAATAGGGAGCCAAACATGGTTCCAATATTCACATGGATATCTTCTCCTTTAACAGCCTCATCCACTCAAGTAAGTGAGCCTTTGGGACTGGTATAGGTCGAATATTCGATGGTATATGTGGCATTGTAATAATAATCATGGGGGGAACTTGTTTCAGATCTGCACAACCTATCTGATGTGGAAAAAGTCCAAAAGCTTTCTCATGTTTCTTGATGAATTCTATGGACTTTTCTTTCTCTTTTTCTCTTAGGAATGATCATTCTCCAAACTTTATTTCTTTAATGGTCTCAACAGTAGGATTTTAAAATGTCTTTCATGAAATTTTGTAAACTTATTTGACACATTTTATTTTTGTAAACATATCAACTTGAATGTAGATGAATAAAGAGAGAAACTCTCTAAGAGATGCACAATATTATGCGAGACATAAAACCAACTACCATCGTTGTCTTGCTCAACAACGGATCCTAAAATTTTTTTTTATCAATAGGGGCCCCATACTCTCCCACGGGCATAAAATCATCATGATCGTGAGAGTTAATGGGATGCTTCCTCAAATTCTTTTTGTTTCTTGAATGATTTGGACATAGAGTCATTACTTGTAAGGGGTGAAGACTAGATCTTGATCAGAGTCTTGCACAGGCAGATGCGTCATCCATCGCCTTAGTCTCCATTCCCACTTTGGCTATAAAAGGTTGTCCAAGGATAGCCTCATACGGACAGTGATCCTGGATGAAGAAGAGGAATTCCTCAAAATTTTGCCAATCCTCACAGTTGCAAAGGCACACGCTTGAAGAAAAACCTTGGAGCCATTATCAACAGTCCTCATCCTCCATCCATGGTCTTTGTCTATAGGTCATCTGATCTAGTCATACAACCTCTTTGAGATCATATTTATTTCTAACCATGAGTCAATCAAGGACAAAGCAAAATATGAATCTTCATCACTTCCTAATTTCCCCTTCATTTGAGGTGTCCCTCTTGCCCAAAAAATCCTAGAATGCTCACTTTTTTATCTTATTATATCATCAAGTGTAATTGGACCTAAAGACCATATTCATCATCAGAAGATTCACTCAAGGCTACTGCTTTATTCGTCACTTGCATGTCTTGGGATTCCTCTTCCATTTCCACATGCTCTGGTAATGGGAATATTTTTCTCTTTATCAGCTTAATAAAACTATCCTTGAGTTTAGGCTTTACTAAGGAGAAAACTTGTTCCAAGGACATGGTCACTTGGCTCTTCAGTAAGATATCATTAAGTATTTCTTTAGTGTCATTCTTCTTTTCTAGCTCAAAAATCAGTACAAACTTTGAAGATTTCTTCTTCTTCTTCTTCTTCTTCTTCTTCTTCATCTTTTTCTTCTTCTTCTTCTTCTTCTTCTTCTTCTTCTTCTTCTTCTTCTTCTTCTTCTTCTTCTTCTTCTTCTTCTTCTTCTTGTTCTTCTTCTTCTTCTTCTTCTTCTTCTTCTTCTTCTTCTTCTTCTTCTTATTTTTCTTCTCTTTAATTTGGATTGGCCAAGCTGGCCTCTTTCCCTCTTTTATTTCTTTCTTTTTTGCCTCTTCTTGAGAAGCAATAGACTCTTTAAATTGAACTTTCTTTTCAAGCTCCTTAGCTTTTTCCTCGGCTTCTTTACTTTGCTTTCTTGTCACTCTTCTCTCTAGCTCAGTCTCATCTTACTTTTTTCCCCTCTTCCTCTTTTCCTCGACATTGGCTATGTGAGGGTAAATAGAGAATTGATCTACAAGAGACTTTGAGGCGGTCTGCATGATCATGTCTGTAGCTCTCACTAACGCTTCTATAGAGTAATTTCTTTGTGGCTGAGGCCTAGTCTCCTCTTCATCCCCTTCTTCTAGCGGCTCTAACTACACCACTAATGTGCTGGCATTATTGCTTGAGAGATTCTCATAAAGCATCTTCATTCCTCCCTTCCCCGAATTCAGAGGAAGAGGAACCTGAGTTCTGAAGTCACAAAGCCTGTTATCTATATCTATCACTAACTCGTGTTCTTTTGCTTACTTCAGCTCTTCACACGTATAGGGAGAAGGTTCTTGTGCATCATACAAAACACACCTTTTTGCCCCTCCAAACCCACCAGTTGCTCGTCTCTCGAATGGCTCTGTGTTCCTCTGATAAGTGGGCTGAATTGGTGGTGGAGGTCTCTACTGCTAGAGGTGCAGGCTGAGGCATTGTGTAACCTTGCACGTTTGGAATCGGCTTAGCAATTATTTGCATCCGATCTACATAACTAGAGCTAGCCTGAGGAGGAGTAGGGTCTTGATACTCCATAAAATAAACTTTGTTATTTATAGTGGCCATTTCTTTAGGCATAGATGCTTGCATTGTCATAAGGTTCTCTATTTGCTTACTAAGGATCTCAAGCTACAACTCCATTGGTGTGCGAGAGGTGGATGCAACTTTGGTATTAGCTGATGCTGCAATTACATTGGGAATCACTGGAAGGGGTGCCTCCCTGGGTGGTAGTGGAGCTATCGGTGAGGGTCTACCATATAATACAGCCTCTTGTTGCCTCTCTAGGCAACTCCTTCTACTTCTTTCCAATATGTGGCCCAATCTTTTGTTAATCCAAACCTCTTTGGACGCTCTTCAATCCCGCTCTAGACCTCATTCCTATCCTCAGGATTCAAAATCTTGAGAAAGAAAATCACTAAATCCAGCTTTAGTGAATCTAAATCTTCTTGAGGAATCTGGGCATACCTTCTCGAAAACTCTATCAAGAGGTGAGTAAGGGATGCGGGATGCACTGGGTTTCAAGGAATTAACCCACTACACTAACCTCTCTCTATTGTGTTAAGAGAAATCTTCTAAATCGAATAACTTATGTGGTTCCTTTCTAAATTCCGGCCATGTGTTTCCTACGTGCACTGATATGGATGCCAAGATCGATCTTGAGACTACCATGGTGAAGTAATGGGTAAACATTTCTTGATGTATCCCATAGATTTGAGCTTGGTCTTCAAACACATCTAAATATTCAGTCATATTTAGCCCTCTGAATTTCCCTTTTTCTCTCAAGACAACTTGGACTACTCCAGTCCCCTATTTCTCTATCACCATTTCTTTAAAAACTTCCTCCATCTCTCTTCTCTAGCAAGTCCTAGAGCATAGAACAATGTCCAGAGTAAGTGACTTTACTATCTCTCTGAACTCAGAGTAGAGGTCAGAGAAGAGACTAGTTGGGTCACGAGCCAGGAGGTGAACATCAATCTAAAAGCTCTCTGCCTAGGCCAAAATCTGATCTAGCCCACTTTTTCTTTTTCTATCTTAACTTGAATTTTTACTTTTCGTTTGAACTTGATTCTCTCTCTTAATCTTGATCTTGATTTTCTCTTTATTTATGACTTGAACTCTTTCTTGATTTTATCGCACTTAATTTCTTTCTCTTATTTTCTCTTTGATTTCCAAAATTTTAATGTGTTTTTCTTCTTTTTATGGTATTTCTCTAATGTTTATAATCTTTTAATCTAAGCTACAAATGTGGCGAATTTCTAATTTAAGCATGGATAAAAAAGTGCACATGCATATGTCAATCTAATCTGATGCAAGAAGTGGATGATCACAGTCATGCTGACAAAAATAGTTTTTTTGTTTAAGTGTGTGGAATGATGGAAAAATTCAAAGAACTTAAAATGCTACTATGTAAGATATTTGTGTGATGCCGAGGTTTTTGTTTCTCTTCTGAAGGAGTGAGTGGCATGTCGAGGATCACCGGGGCAACCGCCTCATTTCACATTGGGTTCAAGTGTTGGTAAGAGAAAGGAGGTAAATCAAAATCGATGTGGGGTTGGATTAGGCCCCCTGGTGCATCATCCCCGTCCAATGAGCGATGTCTGTATGCTGGACACCTCGCCCTCTACAGTGATCAATCATCGATAGTGCGCCCGTTGTCGTCGAGTTAAACAAAAGGAGGGGAAAGTAGGATAAAATTTTCTCGAAGTGTATACAAAGTACCTTCAAAGAATTTTATACCTCACTTAATAAGCCATTTACGATCAAGTATGAGAGAGGTATTTCTCTCGGGACAACCTAAGGCCTTGTAAAGTCAAACCTCTTGTAATGTCGGCGCGAAAGCAACGGTCAGTGAATCAAGGCGGCCGCCCAAAAAAAAAAAATAACGGCACACGCGGGGTGCTTGGAGCAAGCTCAGGTGAAGTGGGAAACTCTAAGTGTTGACTCGTCAGTTTCACCTATGACTAACTTTAAGAGGATATCAAGATGTCAAACCAATGTGATTTCTCTTTGAAGAGGAATAGGACTATCATGCATGAGAAAACCTTGGCATGATTTTGGTCATGAAACTCAATCAGGAATAGAATTTGAATAAAGTACGCTTTACATAAATCCTTCAATATGGATGCATGGCCAAACGAACGCTAGGTCATAGAAATCACTGCGTTGATCATAGTCATGTTCAGATTAGAATATCATTTCGTTATGCTAAGTTCATGAGCAAATTAGCATATGAACATGTCACAAAACATTAGTGGACTATGCCATATATGCAAAAACAACGCGTTCGATCATCATTTGTTGCAGTTATAATGCGTAATTGACAAGTATAATTAATACAAGCAAAATGATTCGCACGGAGTTGCCAATAGAGTTCCACAATAAAAGCTTTCTACGTCAAAAGCTTGACTTAATCTATTCTATTTTCTTTATCAATGTAAAGTATATTTCAATAAGTTCCAAAGAACGTAAATCCAATAAGTCAAATCTAGCAATTACGGGGTTGATTGTCACGACACGAACCAAACATAAAAGATCCAATCCGAGAGAAGAAAGAAACTAAACGCATGCTAAACTCATGCTACAAGCTTCTTTTCGGTTCATTAATCAAGAATTCGAAATGTAAACTATTGTCGCCTGATTTAATGCAGTACTAAGTCAAGGTTTTGAGGTAAATTCTGTTTGTTTACTTAGACAAATTCAGATAGAATGCACTAGTTTCTCCGCCAGTTCAGACGCTGATGACTCCTTCCGACTTTCATGTGCGCACTTCAACAAAAATTCGTACACTAAAGCATGTGAGTAAATTGTATCAAAGGAGAGAAGATCTAAATCAATTTCACCTTTCTTTTATAATAACAAAACTTATGCATGGTCAAAACAATGACATACTTTATAGAGCACGACCTAAGAAAGATCCTGCTATCGGCAACTTCTGCTTATTCTAATCTTAACAGAATGCATGATAATGATTAAGCATTAGAGTAAATCGTAGTGAGTTTCTCAGATCGAATGACATTTCATTCACAAAAAAATAGATTGAAATCACAAAATTTATCATGCACATAATAGTATATCAAAGAGATGGGAAGGATGGCGTCCGATGGCAACAGAGTCATGGTTATCCGAATTTAGTGCTAAATTCCCTCCAGCGATGATAACAGAAAATATTTCACGATGCAAGAATTGACATCCGAAACTTTAGCTTGGAGTACTTTGAGCAGATTTTAATGCACCTATGAAGTCGATATGAAAAGTTTATAGAAACCTGTTTTCATCCTCAATCATTGCGCAGAGGAATTAATCATTTGAGGACGTTGAAGTTTCACCACCGTGCGCTACATCATCATCAGCCTCAAAGCAGTAGCGCCAACTCCATGGTAATCCAGAGAATTATAAGCTTCAGAACAGCAGCGTCGACCTCCAGTCCCTCTTTTGAGTTGCCTTTTCTCCTCTTGACTGTCCTCTTTAGGCCTCCTTCCGTTTTTCTCTCTCTGCCCACAGATGTGTCAGCAAAATTGCCTTCGTCCGTGAAGAAAACTTGACCTCTGAGAACGTGCGCGCCACCTTCAGATCTTCCTGAGGCCCGTCCTTCAGAGAATTCTTGTCCGAATTTCCTTGTAGCTAACTTGAATTCCCTCTCTCAGCACACCCTCAATGTCTTTCCCCTCTGCTGGTAATACGCTCGGAGAAGCCCTTCTTCCTTTCTTAGAAACCTCCTCTGTCCTTCCAGGTGTACGCGTACTATCCTCTTTTTCACACATCCCAAGGTGCCCATCTAATCAGATTAGCATTAGGCTTTGTTGAGCCGATAGTAGCGACTGCTGTCGTCATGTGATGGCAATGAATCATGAATATCCCTTTGCGTGTCTAGCCTGCATACCAGAACATTCACGCATTCCCGATATAGAAGAAAGAACAAAAATATTTGAGATCGAGGGATGCATAAGCTCTGAGCCACTCCATTATTAAATTTTAAACAGAACAACAAAAATCGCATTGACTGTGTCAAAACTTCATTAGAAGGATGATTAATCGATCTTGCTGAATTATACTAGAGTTGGAATATGCGGCTCATTATAGTGGGATTTGTATCCTCTTTGCACACGTCTTCTTGTTGGCACACTAGGAAAATGATTCTAAAATCCTTTTTGACTTCGGTTTTCCCAGAAATAACATCGCGAAGCATCCCGAATAGTGCGGTTCAGCCTCTTCAAAACATCTTATGCCGAAAGCAATGTCTTCAAATCGTGACCACATCCACCCCCTCTGAACCTGTACATCCTCCGGATGTACCACCATCGATCTCGGTGTCTGCAAGTCTTCAAGAATCCAAATGTGAGTGAAATCAAGTGCATGGGTTAAAACAAATGTGCCTATGCACGGCCATGTAATGAGCCCTACATATGCATACTCTAAGTGCATAAGAAACAGCATGGTGCAAATAGGGAGGTATTAGGAATTCGGTGTTGAGGATGTACACTCAAATTGAACTCACATTTTCATCATGGATATACAATTCAATACAAGTGCAATCACTCGTGCAACTACGGGTTTTAACCAAAATATCACTCGTGCTCTTTACATTTCATTTATGCATGTTTTAGGTGCATGAAGAGAAACAAAAATGGTGCAAAAAATCAAGGTTTTATGGTATCTAAGCAACGCTCACATCGCTCACAACTCCACTCTCTTACAGATGCAATCACTCTCCCTTACTGAGAATTATCCTCTCTTATCACTCAAAACTTGCTTTATTATTTTTCAATGATATTTACCTATCTAATTGTGCAGATGGACGTGCTTCTACGGAATTTCAAAGACGTGTTTCCTATATATTTTTACATGCATATTTGGCATGCAATGCATCTCAAAAATGGTGCAAAGAAAAGATCAGGGTTAAAGCACGATAGCTAATGAAAAAGATTTTCACGGCTTTGTTCTTGAGTCATCATCTCCGTTGGCTTCGCTTGATCATTCCTGCACTCATAGAAACTAAACAAATCATGAGAAACATCAAATCACATGACACAATATGTACATGCAACCCATGAAAGAACTTCAAAAACCATTTGCAATAAACCATAAAGATGTAATTTGAAAGTGGTTGCCTCCTGCATAATCCATCAAACTCCTAGATCTCCAATTAGCTCCATATCAACACCTGTTTATATAAACTCAGAAAACACATTAGTAGCATCATATTCAAAAAGATTATTTTGAAAAATTTTCATTTTCTTGAGAGCTAGATGCATTTTCTTGCTCTATTTATTTATGCAATTATTTGTTTATTTATTTATTTATTTATTTTTATATTTACTTTTATCCATCTCAAGAAATCAAAACATAATTATTAAGTATTTTCATAATTATATTTACAAAAGTCACTTTTGAATTTCTTGTGAATACAAGAAATTCCTTTCCAATACTTTTTCACAGATAAATGCTCTCCAAAGAAGGTATGTTTAAAAACAAGCCATCTTTGAATTGCACCAATCAGTGTTGCATTCATAAATACAGTAAATATGTATACAAGCCACCTTTTTTGCTTGTCTACCTCTTGGCAGCTTGTTTGGTCTTTGAAACTCTCAGAGAATTTGGATATCCATATTTCAATTATCTGAGCATGAGTATCTTTATTTATGATTCTTTCAAATTCATCATGTGCAGAGTCATGAATACATGTATATGAAGTTTGAAATTTGCATATGTCTGATTCATAATTGAAATTTTCTTGTAAGCATGTATTTTCTTTTATTTCATGCTTGAGATCATTTATAGGAGTTTTATCCCTTTCAATATCTTCTATCATGTCTTCATCACCGTTAAGATGAGGTTTTTGAATAGAATCATTTGAATCCCACTTCAAATGGAAGTGTTCATCATACTCAGACATCAAGACACAGTCATCTTTATTTTCCATGGCAAAATCATTCCTTTCTGACTGGGTTTCGGAAATTATGAAGTCTGCTTCTTTCTCCAATCTTTCCAGGAACTCTTCATCATTGTCTTTTTCCAGATTCATTTGCCCATTTTCATGAAGAGACTCAATATCACTGAATCCAAGAAAGTCTTCATCTTCAATATCACTAGAGACTTTCTTATCAAGATCAAACTCATCATAATTTTTACACCTTATAGGACAGTGCATGTAGATTGACGGGAACTCAACTTCTTTATTCAAGATCCCATCATAGAATTCTTCATATCTCTCAATCATTTCTTGCTCATTCTCTTCAGAGGATGTGCTTAGTCCACCTTCTTCAAGCATTGATTCTTCAATCACTGATTCTTGCTCAAGAATCTCATCATGTATGAGAATCTCAACATACGCATTCAAATCAACTTGAGCTTCATCGTTGCAATCGTTTGATTCAATAGTTTTACATTGGATATCCTTCAATGCTATACACGCATCTGATTTATCATATGTCACAATAAACATTTCATCTGCCACTTTATACTCAATTTCTTCAACGTGTGGACTCAACTCAACATGATTATTTTTGACATACATATCAGTATTTAGAGAAATGATCAATGGTATTTTCTCATCCTCCTCATGTTCATTCATATTTCTCTCTTCATAGAATGTAGCTTCATTTCCATACATATCATTATTTTGAACTCCATCCAACTTATCCTCTCTTTTATGTGTAGGATCTTTGTTCAATGTGACATCGCTCAAAAGCATATCAGTATCTTGATCTTGATCTTGATCTAGACTATCCGTAGGATTCGGATCATGCTTATCACCATCGACATACATATCACTATCTAGAGGACTTATCATTTGTATATCCTCTAGATTAGTATCATGCTCAACTCCGTCATCACACATTTCAACCTCTGGAGGACTCATTATTTGCATGTCCTCCTTCATATAAGTAAGTTCGTTTTCTTGCATCTCTGTATGCATGTATAATGCGGATTCCTGCATATCCATTTTCTTACCCATCGGATCTTCTATTGACAGGTCCTTAGATTCAACATCATGTTCCATGGGAGTTCCTTCATGTAATTCAGTCATTAGATCAGAAGTTCTATCCGAATCTTGTGTTAGAAAAGGATCATCACCATCAAGTGACATCCAATCATACTCCACATCTTGCCCGATGTCATCATGTAAGGATGCATCTCGAGCTTGATCTTCAGGCATATTTATTAGGTTCTCTATTTGTATCTCATCTTTTATCTCCATTTGGTCACCTATGAGCCTTCTAGATATCTCTATCTCTTTGTTTGTATCTTGATATGTTTCTTGATTTGTTTGGTTATCTTTTATTCGATGTGAGGAATTTATCGGAGTAGAGGAAGCTTCATCTTGATTTCTTGTTGGGTTTTGTTGGTTTTTGTTTTGTTTTATGTTTGTTGTTTGTTTGGTTTGATGTTGGTTTAGTTTGGTTTGATTTTGATTAGCTTCCACTTGCTCTTTTGATCCTCCCATCTTCGGGCTTTGTCCACTCATGGCACCTAAAGATAGTCTAGGGGCTCTTGGCACCTTGTAACCTTTGAGGTTACATCAATCGCACTTTTAGAAGTTTCTTCATATTTCTCATCATCACTATGGATATCAAGCCCATGCATATCTACTTCATGCCCAAATGGGGTCTCTACAACCTCATGGACTTGAACATTATCCACGATTGGTAAAATGCTTGGAACATGATTATAATTTTCATCTGTTTGAAGATCTGTTCTCCAATCATTTAAAAATTTCTCTATTGTTTGTTGTTTCTTTACGTATTTCATCACAGCTTCATGGACGAGCATCCAATCCTCTGTGAGTCCTGAGTCGGAGTCTATATCTTGAAGAAGTGGAATTAACTCCTCTCGGGCATTAACATCGATTGTTCGAAGAAACAACGAAACCCTTTCATGACTCATGCACCTCTTATCGTGCTCAGAAAGATCATCATATTGTCGCTCAAACTCTTCTTTGATCTCAAGAATTGGTTGGTCTTTGGGCATATGAACCCACCTCAGGAAAGATCTACGAGTTACTTTATCAAGATCCTCTAGCATAAACTGCTTGAGGAGTGTCGCTTTGTATTGGGACCATGTCGTTTGATTTATTCGCATTATTTGGTCTCGCATGTCATATCCCGACACATAGATAAAGTTTTCACATAGTTCTTTTTCCGTCATCGGACTTAATCCGACACCTAGATATTTGGCCTCGAGTTCATATTCTTTGCAGAACTTTGAGACATTCTTCCCATTGAAAAAGCCACACCGATTGACTAGACGTTCATGAAGTGATTGGATGGCTTTTTGACGCCTATCCTCTTCTTGAAATCGTAGGAATTGAGCTAGGATCTCTTCCATTTTGATTATGCTAATCTTTGTGGCTCTATAACTCACTCACCCCCTCCTTTCACGTCGGGTTCACCAGCATGTCGTCGAGTTAAACAAAAGGAGGGGAAAGTAGGATAAAATTTTCTCGAAGTGTATACAAAGTACCTTCAAAGAATTTTATACCTCACTTAATAAGCCATTTACGATCAAGTATGAGAGAGGTATTTCTCTCGGGACAACCTAAGGCCTTGTAAAGTCAAACCTCTTGTAATGTCGGCGCGAAAGCAACGGTCAGTGAATCAAGGCGGCCGCCCAAAAAAAAAAAATAACGGCACACGCGGGGTGCTTGGAGCAAGCTCAGGTGAAGTGGGAAACTCTAAGTGTTGACTCGTCAGTTTCACCTATGACTAACTTTAAGAGGATATCAAGATGTCAAACCAATGTGATTTCTCTTTGAAGAGGAATAGGACTATCATGCATGAGAAAACCTTGGCATGATTTTGGTCATGAAACTCAATCAGGAATAGAATTTGAATAAAGTACGCTTTACATAAATCCTTCAATATGGATGCATGGCCAAACGAACGCTAGGTCATAGAAATCACTGCGTTGATCATAGTCATGTTCAGATTAGAATATCATTTCGTTATGCTAAGTTCATGAGCAAATTAGCATATGAACATGTCACAAAACATTAGTGGACTATGCCATATATGCAAAAACAACGCGTTCGATCATCATTTGTTGCAGTTATAATGCGTAATTGACAAGTATAATTAATACAAGCAAAATGATTCGCACGGAGTTGCCAATAGAGTTCCACAATAAAAGCTTTCTACGTCAAAAGCTTGACTTAATCTATTCTATTTTCTTTATCAATGTAAAGTATATTTCAATAAGTTCCAAAGAACGTAAATCCAATAAGTCAAATCTAGCAATTACGGGGTTGATTGTCATGACACGAACCAAACATAAAAGATCCAATCCGAGAGAAGAAAGAAACTAAACGCATGCTAAACTCATGCTACAAGCTTCTTTTCGGTTCATTAATCAAGAATTCGAAATGTAAACTATTGTCGCCTGATTTAATGCAGTACTAAGTCAAGGTTTTGAGGTAAATTCTGTTTGTTTACTTAGACAAATTCAGATAGAATGCACTACTTTCTCCGCCAGTTCAGACGCTGATGACTCCTTCCGACTTTCATGTGCGCACTTCAACAAAAATTCGTACACTAAAGCATGTGAGTAAATTGTATCAAAGGAGAGAAGATCTAAATCAATTTCACCTTTCTTTTATAATAACAAAACTTATGCATGGTCAAAACAATGACATACTTTATAGAGCACGACCTAAGAAAGATCCTGCTATCGGCAACTTCTGCTTATTCTAATCTTAACAGAATGCATGATAATGATTAAGCATTAGAGTAAATCGTAGTGAGTTTCTCAGATCGAATGACATTTCATTCACAAAAAAATAGATTGAAATCACAAAATTTATCATGCACATAATAGTATATCAAAGAGATGGGAAGGATGGCGTCCGATGGCAACAGAGTCATGGTTATCCGAATTTAGTGCTAAATTCCCTCCAGCGATGATAACAGAAAATATTTCACGATGCAAGAATTGAATTTGATGTGGAAGCAAAAGACCGGCAGCATAGATAGATTATTAGCGGCTATGTTCGCAACTTATCTTCAACACGAGGATATCACCTGCAATGCAATAGAACATATCACTTGCAACAGAGGCTAGCTTATGTATTCCAACAATCATAAAAACTATTTATTGCTTCTTATGTGCGCAAGTAACTTCCTGTCGCTTCAACATTTCTTTTCACCCATCAACCATTGCTTCCATCAAAAGTGAATGGAAAGTATGAGGCGCATCATTTGAATAGAACGCCACACCTGTAGTCATGTAGTTAGCATCATAACAACTGGAGGTATTCAGTTTCCAAATTACAGAGATGGACCCGAAGTTCAGTTCAGCTGAAATGTGAAATTATATCCATCTTCTTACAGTATGCCAGTGAAAGAAAGAGTTAGCAGATATCTTGACAACTGTTTAAATCTTGACAACTTCGTTGAACTTGTCATATCAGCATAACATCCGAAACTTTAGCTTGGAGTACTTTGAGCAGATTTTAATGCACCTATGAAGTCGATATGAAAAGTTTATAGAAACCTGTTTTCATCCTCAATCATTGCGCAGAGGAATTAATCATTTGAGGACGTTGAAGTTTCACCACCGTGCGCTACATCATCATCAGCCTCAAAGCAGTAGCGCCAACTCCATGGTAATCCAGAGAATTATAAGCTTCAGAACAGCAGCGTCGACCTCCAGTCCCTCTTTTGAGTTGCCTTTTCTCCTCTTGACTGTCCTCTTTAGGCCTCCTTCCGTTTTTCTCTCTCTGCCCACAGATGTGTCAGCAAAATTGCCTTCGTCCGTGAAGAAAACTTGACCTCTGAGAACGTGCGCGCCACCTTCAGATCTTCCTGAGGCCCGTCCTTCAGAGAATTCTTGTCCGAATTTCCTTGTAGCTAACTTGAATTCCCTCTCTCAGCACACCCTCAATGTCTTTCCCCTCTGCTGGTAATACGCTCGGAGAAGCCCTTCTTCCTTTCTTAGAAACCTCCTCTGTCCTTCCAGGTGTACGCGTACTATCCTCTTTTTCACACATCCCAAGGTGCCCATCTAATCAGATTAGCATTAGGCTTTGTTGAGCCGATAGTAGCGACTGCTGTCGTCATGTGATGGCAATGAATCATGAATATCCCTTTGCGTGTCTAGCCTGCATACCAGAACATTCACGCATTCCCGATATAGAAGAAAGAACAAAAATATTTGAGATCGAGGGATGCATAAGCTCTGAGCCACTCCATTATTAAATTTTAAACAGAACAACAAAAATCGCATTGACTGTGTCAAAACTTCATTAGAAGGATGATTAATCGATCTTGCTGAATTATACTAGAGTTGGAATATGCGGCTCATTATAGTGGGATTTGTATCCTCTTTGCACACGTCTTCTTGTTGGCACACTAGGAAAATGATTCTAAAATCCTTTTTGACTTCGGTTTTCCCAGAAATAACATCGCGAAGCATCCCGAATAGTGCGGTTCAGCCTCTTCAAAACATCTTATGCCGAAAGCAATGTCTTCAAATCGTGACCACACCGTGCTTCAGAAGAGAAATGGGGAAAGTGCTCTCGACCACATGGGATCATAGACATAGGATTTATGTGTCACAAACGAAAAAGGGAAATACAATGTTCAAAAAATAAATCACCAAAATTGGAGTGCCAAAAAAATCACTACAAGGAATACGGGCGTATAGCGACGGTTAAGGCGACAGAATTTCGCCGCTATAAAATTGCAACTTGCGTCGTAATTAGCGTCGGGTGCGGACCGTCGATTACACGACGCAAAAAATGACGGTATTAGCGACTTGAATTGCGACGCTCCCGGAGAACGTCGCTAAAATGACGGTATTTAAAAACCTCACTTAAGCGATGCTTTTTGCGTCGCATAAGTGACGTTAAAAGCCGTCGCATAAGCGACGTTTAAAATGTCTCCTCTGTCTTTGTTTCTCTCTTTCTACATCTTTCTCTCTTTGAACTCTCTCTCTCTCTCTAGATCTCTCTCTCTCTCTAGATCTCTCTCTCTCTAGATCTCTCTCTCTCTCTCTCTCTCTCTCTTTCTCTCTCTTTTCTTTCTCTCTTTATTGTAGGTTATTCAAGAAGCTAACCAAGCAAAAACTATGGCTAACATTTGTAAGTACAATTTTTATTATTTGTAGATCATTTGAATGTTGTTATTTTCATTACATACCATACTCACACTTATTGATATGCACTCATACACTTATACATGATGAAGATGCACTTTCACACATATACATATATACACATGCACATACACACACATATATACACATAGATACATGTGCACATACACTTAGACATACACACATATACACATGCATATGCACAAACATTCCTACAACCACATAAAAAGACGTACATGCATGCATTATTGTATATATATATATATATATATATATACACACACATACACACAATAACATATATGCAAATACATGTATATGCACATCCACATACACATGCATGTTTCATACATATACACATGCATATACATATACATATACATATACATATACATATACATATACATATACACACATATACATATACATGCATATACATATACACACATATACATATACATGCATATACATATACACACACATACACAAGAACATGCACATACTCATACACACATATACACTTATACATGCACATGCACATATATACATATACACACACATACACATGCACATACATACATATACACACACATACATATACTCTTAGGTACACACATATGAATGAATTATATAATTAAAGTATTAAAACACATATACACATGCACACACACATGCATATACCTACATATACACATATACATGCACATACACACACATACACATAGAGTTATACATATACATGCATATACATATACACACACATACACAAGAACATGCACATATTGATACATACATATACACTTATACATGCACATGCACATACATACATATACACACACATACACATGCACATACATACATATACACACACATACATATACACTTAGGTACACACATATGAATGAATTATATAATTAAAGTATTAAAACACATATACACATGCACACACATGCACAAACCTACATATACACATATACATGCACATGCACATACTCATACACACATATACACTTATACATGCACATGCACATGCACATACATACATATACACACACATACACATGCACATACATACATATACACACACATACATATACACTTAGGTACACACATATAATTATATAATTAAAGTATTAAAACACATGCTTAATATAAACAATAATAACAATCAATAGAACAAAACTCTTCATTACTTAATACCATACACACAATTCAAAACATAACTGAAATGAAGAATATATAGATAATATATATATATATATATATATATATATATATATATATATATATATATATATATATATATATATATATATATATATATATATATATATATATATATATATATATATATATATATATCAATGTAAATACATATAATCCAATGTCATAATCAACTAAAATCCTAATCATCATCATCATGATCATCATCATCATCAGCAATATCATGATCATCCTGATCTTCCTCATCCTCATCGTCATGATCACCCTGTGACGATCGAGATCGTCCCTCCTGTGTTTGTCTCTCCACCTCATCCATATATGTCTCCCCATAATACTCCTGTATTACATATAACAAACATAAATCAATAAAATAATTAAAACATGGCTAACAACAAAATAATTATATAAAATTTAAAAATACTCACAAAGGCATCAGGATGATCTTGTATATACTCGCCCAAATGCCGATATCCAAAATGTGTAGCATACTCGATCTCGTGTTTCGTGGGATATAATCCTTTCGCTGCAATGAAACAAATAAAAAACATTAGTTGCTTGCATTTTAAACAAAATAAAAAATATACTCACAATAACACATATACTTACAAACTTAGCTACAAAACCATTATGGCCCATTTGGCCTAAGTGCGATGTGTGGCCCGACTCCACTCTCTTCTTTGCAGCAGCCTGTTTACTCAAGAAAAAAAATACATAAATTAAATGTAAAAAATTACTAAAATATATAAAAATTATACATATAAACTCTTAATTTGTGTACCTTTTGCTGAGGAAATGACTCCTGAAGACGTAGCTGTCTACGAAAAAACTACCAGGACTCAGGTGGTATGTTGGCTCGCCTCTTATTTTTTTCAACCATACAATATCTCTTGTTAATTTAATCTCAAACAGAAAAAAAAGTCAGAATACATACACATATATACACACACATACACATACACATACACATACACACATACACATATACATGCAAACATATACGCATGCATATATGTATACATATACACATATACATACATATAACATAAACAGACATATACATATCCACATATATATGTACACACACATGCATGCATATACACTCATTCATACAAAATACATGCATTTATCCCACAATAATATGTAGTTGTGTAAATATGAATATGTGTGTATGTGTAAATGTGTATATGTGAATATGTGTGTATGTGTAAATATGTATATGTGAATTTTTTATTTATGTAGATAATCAAATTATTAATATCAAATACCATTATTTGTAGATTCTGATCAATCAGATGGAACTCCACCACCGTCTCCTCATCGTGCAACGACTTTATACTGTAAGTATATGAAATATCTAATTTTAATTATATTTGATGGATACATAACTTATATTTTTTTTAATGTTTCTTATGATGTGCAGATTCTGATCAATCAGAGGGTACTCCACCACCTCCTACCCATGCAACCACTTCACATGTGTCCTCCGATAGGAATTATGATGAACTTTACTATGAAGAGCATATTATATGTTGGTGTAACTCTTGTTATGGCACGTATCGAAGACCACGATTGGAATGTATTGAACATGAGGCAGAGTATGGTACTTTTGAGCGTGCACCATCACCTAGTCAACGTGATAATGCTTGGGTATGTATTTTTTATATATATTAATGTCATTATTTTATTTAAAAACCATGTATAAAATCAAATTATTATTGATATACAGGAATACTTGATCGATGATGATGATGATGATGATTTTTCTCATAATGTTAATATACCTCGTACAGGTCATGGACTTGCTGTTCATCAATTACAAGTAGAGGTTTCTAGAAATCCTCTACCTCCTGGTTTAGAGAATGAAACGCCTGGAGATTATCCATTGCCAGCTCGTGATCGTTCTTTAGTACAAACATATGATAGAAGAAGATATAGAGGATGGAATAGAGGACCACTTCGTTTAGATGGAGAGGTTTTTAACTTTTGGGGTAATCGCTATATGATTGCTCCATCCACTATTACTAATACTGGTCGTGGTCTCTTTATTGTAGAGGATTTGTATGTGCCTCCGAACTCTCAAGTCACTCTTATGTCATTTTGTGGTCCTATATATGGATGGGGAAATTGGCATCGACTTTCACGTTATGTTCAAAGCATGAGTACTTATGGAATATGCTTGAACGCAGCATCCCTTACTAGTAGAAGGATTTTACATGTAGAAAATGAAAGATTATATATTGATGGAAGACCTTACACACATGGAAATATAGCAGGTTTAATAAATAGTAGTCGAGAGTTACATAATAGTTCAAGGACTAATTGCACATTTGAGGAGCGTGAAAATAGTCATGAATCACCATACATGAGTAGAGATGTATCAAGATACATAGTTGTCAATGCTATTACTACATTACATGCTGGTGATGAACTATTAGTGAACTATGGATGGCATAGACCTCCAAGAGCACCTTTTAGCTAGAGAGAATAAAAATTTTCTATCCATATTTAATAAGTTATATACTTAATTTTATATTTGAAATTTAATTTTTATTCATTTATGGAATACTAATGAGTTTTATTTATATGTGTAGATTCCAACGTATGAAGTTGATGATATTCGTCCACAGCATTCACAATTACCAGTAAGACCTCATTTATCAGAAGCTTCCATGAGGAGGCTACGCAAAACTAATCCTGTGCAATATGCAAAGTTGAAAGATCTATATTCAAAAGACAATAAAGTACAAGATTTGTGTGACAATGATGAAGATGATGGCATGGTAGATTTTATTGAGGATTGGTATCAAAATGAAAATGAGAGCATGGATATTTCTAAAAATGAGAAATATCTTCGAGAGGAATGTCTAAAGCATGTATATGAAGGAAGTCGTTTGACACAGCTAAGTGCGAGCTTACTTATTCTCAACCTTCAAAATCGTTTTGGATGGAGTAATGTATCTCTTTCGCCACTATTAAGGTATAAATTTCAATTTTCTATCTATTTATATATATATATATATATATATATATATATATATATATATATATATATATATATATATATATATATATATATATATATATATATATATATATATATATATATATATACACACACACACACACACACATATATATATATATATATATATATATATATATATATATATATATATATATATATATATATATATATATATATATATGTATACATATATATATATATATATATATATATATATATATATATATATATATATATATATATATATATATATATATATATATATATATATATATATATATGCAGGTTTTTATTCTTACTTTAGATAAGGTAAGAACAAGAACTTGAATTGAATGGAAACTTTTTGTGCGCGCATTTTTTAAAACTATTAATGCATCTTTCAAAATATTCGCAATGGTGTCCTGGATGACTCGCATGCACAGAGGTTACTCAAGAGACAGCAATCTGATTATAATGGAGTAGTCCACTTTGTATCCTAAAGTTCAGATGCTCATCATTGACATGCAAGAGGTTTACTGCATACCCAAGAAATCCTGCTCTATCTTGAGTAACCTTTGTGCATGCGATTCATCCAGGTCACCATTATATGAACATATGTGTGAATTGACAGGATATGATTGTTTGGATGGCAGGATACGATTTTTTGGATGGCGGGATACGATTGTTCGTTTTGGAGGTTATGAATGATTTTTCGATTCACACATATGTTCAGTTTGAAAGTGTGAATCGACAAATCATTCAATGAAGGTACATACTTCATATAATCCAAAACAAACAATCGTATCCTACCATCCAAATTTTACGTAACTATTTTGAAAGATGAATTAATAGTTTTAAAAGATGCACAGACAAAAAGTATCTATTCAATTCAAGTTCTTGTTCTTACCTTATCTAAAGTAAGAATAAAAACCTGCATGTATATATGTATATATATTTATTTACTTTTTTTAATATATCTTTTTTCGATAAACTTACAGGTTACTATCTAAAAGGTTTTTACCAAGTCAGAATATTCTTCCTACCTCACATGATGAAATGAAGAAGATAATCAACAATCTTGGTATAGATTATCAATGTATACATGCATGTCCTAACGATTGTATTTTATATAGAGGTGAATATGCAGACTCTTTGACATGTCCCAAATGTCAATCTCCTCGATATAAGGGTGAAGAAGGTAAAATCCCAAAAAAGGTATTGAGACATTTTCCATTGGCTCCACGGATTAGACATATGTTTCAAAGCCCCGAATTATCAAAGCTTTTGACTTGGGGACATGATCACAAAAGTACTGATGGAATAATCAGAATTCCTCATGATAGTGTTGCTTTTCAGCATATTGATTCTACATGGCCTGAATTTGCACAAAATCCACAGAATCTAAAGTTAGGAGTTGCATTAGATGGGGTTAATCCATTCTCCATGAAATCTAGTAAATGGTCAACATGGCCAGTGGTAGTCATAAACTACAATCTTCCGCCATATCTTAGCATTAAAAAGGAACATTTAATGCTTTCATTTTTAATCCCAGGCAAAAGACAAGTTAAAGATATGAATGTACATCTTGCTCCTCTCATTGACGATCTTCAAGAGTTATGGAGAGGTATTAATGTCATTGATGTATCGAAAAGCATCAATGAAAGACATATTACGGTTCGTGGTATTGTGGCTTGGACTATTCACGATTTTCCTGGATATGGTGTTTGGTCAGGTATTGATGTAATTTGTTTATTCAATATGCATGTAAATAAATATGATTTAATCTAATTATATTTTTATCATTTTCCATGATGCAGGAATATCTATTATGGGTTATAAAGCTTGTCCATATTGTGGTGATTGGTTGAGATCAATCTATAGTAAGAATCTCAACAAAAATATTTATCTTCGACATCAACGATTCTTGCCTGATGATCATCCATTAAGATCTAAAAGAGAAGCGATACATTTTAATGGAAAGCTTGAAACAGGCCAGTATCCAAAACCTATGACACCTATGGATTGGTATAAAAAATGGACAGATGGACCTCTGATAGATCCAGAAGCAGAAATCTTCAGTGATGATTCAGATAATGAGTATGTGAATAGAGGTAAAGGAAAATTGACACTCGCAGAGAACATATCAATATGGTATTCTTTGGAGTATTGGAAAGAGTTAAAAGTATGTCATCTTCTTGATCCTATCCATATATTCAAAAATATTGGTTATTCACTATGGCAACATCTTCTTGGACTAAAAGATACCACAACATCAAGGAATGATTTGAAAGATCAAAAATCTAAACCAAAGTTGTGGCCAGTTTTTGATAGACATCGACAGGAAAGCACTTATGCATCTGCTCCTTGGGTACTTACAACAAAAGAGCTACAAACTATCAACAATAGAATTCAATTGATAAAAAATCCTACAGGATATGGAGCATCGTTTCAAAACATGTTTACTATGGATGATAAGAGCTTATCTGGGTTAAAGACGAATGACTGGCATAAATTTTTGAAACATATTTTACCTTTGGTTATCGATGGATGTACAACGAAAGGAGTACGGGATGTGATCTATGGTTTTGGATCACTTATAAGGTAATTATGATACTTTTATATTTAATATGTATGAATATTAGATATCTTTTATTTTTTAATTAACTTCTTTATAATTGTTTTTATGATTTGTATAGGTGGATTACATCCAAAGAGATCGATAAAAATTTGATCCCAGAAAAAAAATGTGAATGCAAAGAGCTACTATGTTTGATGGAAAAAGAACTTCCTACTTCATTTTTTGATATTCAGGTTCATTTATTAGTCCATCTTGTAGATGAGATAGAGATTGCTGGTTTTGTCAACACTCGATGGATGTTTTGGGTCGAGCGATTTATGGGAATACTAAAAGGTTACGTGCGACAAAGAGCAAAACCAGAAGGATCCATGGCAAAGGGTTGGATGCTTGAAGAGTGCATGTATTACGTTAGTGAGTACCTTGAAAGAGTTCATGAAGAAGCTCCACGTGCATGGACCAACGAGTCTTTTCAAAAATAACAGATGAGGTATTATCAGGTAAGGGGGTTCCATTCTTATTTACATTTCAAGAAAAAAATGATGTTTCTACTTTTGTAGCATATAATAGCAAATGCATGCAAGCATTCCTTAGCGAGTACGAGGAACTTCAAAGTCTCCGAAGTAAAAGGCGAAAAAAAAAAGATCTAGATGTAATCTCGATAATAATGAGATTACAGATATACCTTCTTTCAGGGATTGGCTATATAGTCGTTTGCAACGCGCCAACGCAAATAATGAAGAAATCTGAGATGAGCAAAGAAAGTTAATGATAGGTTGTGAACAAAAGGTAATTTTATTAAAATAGGTCTTGAATTTGCAAATGAGTCCAAACAAGAAGTTGTTTTCCTCAAGATCGACTTAGATAAAGCCTACGACAGGCTAGAATGGGACTATATTCTACAGTCGCTACAAGATCTTGGATGTAGTCAGAAATTCACCAAGATGATCGCAACCCTTCTCGGAAACGCATCGACCCAAATTAACATTAATGGAAATCTTTCAAAGGTGATCAAACTCAGAAGATCTATCAGACAAGGGTGCCCATTGGCTCCCCTTCTCTTTGCCATTGCCACGGAAGGGCTTAGCAGGCTGGTGGAGCATCAGGTGGAAGCTGGTAACATTAAAGGCCTTCGGTTGCCGCATGACCACAGTCAGATCACCATGAGACTTTTTGCCAATGATATGAACGCTTTTGTGCACAATGATAGTACCAGCCTTGAGACGTTCTGGAAGTGTCTTGCTACTTTTTGTGAAGCCTCTGGATCCATAATCAACCACTCTAAGACAGCCTTTAGAGCTATTGGTGGGCCACAGCCCGACCTTCTCATTGATCATGGCTGTCAAATCATTCCGCAGGGCCAAATTTTTCGGCTTCTTGGGATTCCCTTGGGGTTTGGCATCTCTATGGAGCAGCGGTGGAACTAGGTGCTTGCCAAACTCGAAAACAAGCTTAACTATTGGAGAGGTATGCAAATCAATCTTGCTGGTCATGCCATGGTTATCAACACGTTCCTCTTATCTTCTACCATTTATTTCCTTTCTTGTTGGAGACCGAAAGAGCATGATCTGTCCAAACTGGATAGTATTTGTAGAAACTTCCTTTGGACGGGCGACCACAATAGGAGGGGGCTGCCTAAAATCAAATGGTCCATCTGCACCAGCCATAGAGATAGTGGGGGACTTGGTATCTTGGACATTGGGTGCATGGCTAACAAACTGTCAGCCAAATGGATGACTAAGGCTTGGTGCAACGGGGAGGACTCGTGGGCCAAGCTGATCTTCAGAAACAAGAATGAGTTGGTGCTCATGGGTTTCCCAAATTGGAAGAATCTTGACATCTTGACGTTGCTGTTTTCCCCGATCCCCGTCTTCCCAAAAGGCTCTAATCTGGTGTGCTCCCTTTGGAAGAGTTGGAATAAAGTCAAAAGCTTCACAAGAATAAGTGAAGACTGGAAGTGGGCTGCCGGTATCAGACAAAACGACTCTCTCTGGTTTCCGATCCATGGCATCCGGAGTGTGGAATCTTGGAACATTCAAAATGCCAAGAAGCTATGGAACAAAGGCTTCAAGAAATGGAAACATCTCTGGAAACAAGACACCAACCGCTGGATCATCTTTGAGGATATTGACACTAGCATCAACATTTCGCATGAAGAATGGAACACTTTGCAAAGCAGATGTCTCGCCTGGGACCGTCACAAAGTTCACCTTCTCATGGGACACGACATGCCGAGCTCGCTTGGTCTCAAATGGCACAATGGGAATAGCCTATCAAAAATCCCGAACATCAAAGAAAAGATCGACTATCAGGTTAACCTCAACAAAAAGTGGTGCCTGTCATGGACGCGGCTTCCGTGGGACATGAAGTTCATGGCTATCTGGCACCCCCTCATAGAAATCAAAAAGTATGTCCTCTTATGGCAAATTCTTCATCATGGAATCTGGACCAACCTTAAGGCTAGCAAAATTTGTGGGACCCCTCCCTGGTGCAAACGCTGCCACCGGTCTATCGAAGATGTTTCACACATCTTCTTTACCTGCCCCAACTCCAACAGACTCTGGCAGGTGGTTGGAAAGAGATTTAGACTTCAAAAACGTCTCAGCTGGCAGCATGCCCTGCTGGGAGAAGCGATCGGCTGCTCCGCGACTCTCTGGAACGCCATCAGAGGGGAGGTCCTATGGAAAATCTGGCGGGAAAGATGTGCTTTCAACTTCGGTGACTCCCCCAAGGAGTGGTCAATTGAGAAATCGCTGTTCCTCCTTGGCAAAAGGATTGTCAACTGTAAAAAATCCCCCCCTTTAGGCACCATCAAGTACTCCTTTTAATCCATAACAAGCTTAAGCCCAAGTGGGCCCCACATGAGGGTGACGAGAGGGTAATTAACCTTCTTTGTAATGTCATCTAAGCTCTGTAAAAGCTTCCCCTGCTTTGTGGGATTTGGGGGGTCCCGTGGGCACTAGTCCCCTTCTCTTGTACTTTTCTTTATTTAATTCAAGTCCGGGAGAGTAGGCAATTGCCGAACTTCCTTTATATTAAAAAATTTTATTAAAATATAAATTTTATTTTTTTCATATATGTATGTTAGTTTCTATTTACTAATTGAATTTATTTTGCAGGCTCGAATGTTCACTAATATGTGGGCTTTTGGATAGCATATTAGAATCAAAGCCATTGATTCTTTACGTAAAACAGAGGATTCTAGTATTGTTGCTTGTTTCAAGCAACTATCACATGCTATCTCAAAGGACACGAACCTTATAGATAGCGAACTTGGTTACGTAGGAACTATTGTTGGTATCTACGAAATTTCATTTCGTACATTCAAACAGGTAGAAAAAAGTTTATATATATTTTTTAGAGTTAGTTATTTTTTTAAGCACCTAATAATGGGACGTTTTTGTTGTTATATATTTTGATAGGTCATTTTGAAGGTTGACTGGTATCGAGCGGAGTATAAAGGTAGTAATTCTACAATAAGAAAGGAATTATCTGGGTTTTGGGCAATTGATTCTTCCAAGGTAATGCAATCTACTAAAGAACCATATATTCTTCCTAGGCATATTGAACAAGCATTTTTTTATAAAAACCCAGATGCTCATCCTTGGTGGTAGGTCATTCATGTGCAACCTAGACGTAGGTCATTGTTTGAACAGTTTATTGTTAGAGAGATTGAAGAAAGTCCCCTTGATGATTCAGCATCAGATACTGATACATCAACATCTGGAATAAAAATTAGACTCATTATACGTGATAATGATACTAATCTTTTTGATGAAGAGGATAATTCTCTACATGCTGATTCTACTGATGAGGAAGAGGAATTACCAGAAATAGATATTAATCCACCAATAGATGATGTGATTCATGAGAACATAGATTTAACAATAGAAGAAATAAATGAAATCAATAAGGATAATGAAGATGAGACTATATTGATGTCTTACCAAAATGATGGCAATATTGAAAATATATGAGCAGATTAGATAGTAAATTCTACTCTAGTTATCGATCAATAACTTGAAGCTTCTGAATGGATATCAGATAATAGGTTTTTTTAATTAACTTGAATAACGATGAATCCTACTAGAGAGATGAAATCATGTTCTTCTAAGTTAGAACATGAAGCTCGGGGGTATGCCTAATTATTTTATATATAGCTTTATCTTCCAGGAGTAAATTTTCATCATGTATGTATGCATATTGTGAAGAGAGATGGTGGATGCAATCCAAAGATGAGTAGGTGCCGCTACAACCAGCTTCACACCAGCCAACTGAGACTTCAGAGTTGATTAGTAGACCCTTTGAGCTTCCTAAATCCACCAAAATATCAGCCAAGTACTTTGGAACATGTATCCCAAAAGTTTAAGTCAAGACAGGCTAGTTGCGAAATAACTAGCTCCCAAAACTTGCTATTTTTGGACATACACCTGCTGGAAAAAATGAACAGTGCTCTCAACCTGGAAGGAATTAGAAAACTTCCTTTTGGGCATAGCAAATAGACTTAGCAAGCTTCCTATTCCAAGTTAAAACACTTCAAATGATGGACTGAGCACTGAGAACAAGTTTCATCAAGTTCTGGAACATTCCCACAATTCTCGGGGCTCTGCAGAGATAGACCAGTAAGAAGTAAAATGCAGATATCTCCAAAAGTATAAATCCAATGACCTTGAAAATATATAGGTAGAAACTAGACAGTGAGAGCTATCCAACGCACTTTAAAACACTGAAAAAGGTTCAGTAAAACTCGAGATATGACCTTCTGAAGTTACTGCTCTGAGTGAGTATAGCAGAGAACAAAACAGAGAGGTAGATGATAATAAATGTATAGATTCACATATGATTACAACCACATTGGCAATGAATCTTTGCACAATGGGAGTAGAATGATAGAGCTATGGAGTAAGCTCTTCAATCTCTACAAAATGACATGAAGTGGTCACGTACAAGGCTTGCTAATCGCCTCTTCCTTCTTGCTCCTTTTATAGCAATTCTTGGAGGGAGTTTTGAATTCGAATTCGAATGGCTCCACCTAAAAGTGATCCCCAAAGTTAAGAGAGATTCTCTCAGCTCAAAAATTCGTGATTTTGGTAGTTGGAGCCACGAATTTGCTTTTACATCATGGATGAGGTAAGCCATCCTTTTCCTTTTTTCTTTTTCCATTTACAAGAGATAAAATGTACTCTTTTACAAGAGGTGTTCACATGACTACTCATGTGACTTACAAATGAGGATAATATCAAGCATATCAAGCATGTAGGCTTGGGCAAAATGCACCAACAGCTCCCCCTCAAGCCTAACATGCTTGGCCTCCAAATAAGTCTTCAATTGTCCTTGATTTCCTGCAAGCCAATCATCAACTTGAATCTACTTAACTTCGTACCATCAAGAGCTTTCGTCAACATGTCTGCACATTGCATATCTGTAGAGACATAGGATAGTTGAATATCCTTGCTCAATAGCTTCTCCCTTACATAATGGTAGTGGACTTCAATATGCTTGGTTCTAGCATGGTATACCTGATTAGCTGCTAGATGTAGTGAGCTTGTGTTGTCACCAAAAATGTGAGGTGTTGAAGAATGAAGTCCAAGATCTGTGTACAAAGATTTTAACCACATGATTTCTTGAGTTGCATTAGCCAAACCTCTATATTCAGCTTCAGTAGAAGATAATGCCACGGTTGGTTGCTTCTTCGATGACCAAGAAATGATTTTTGAACCTGCAAATGATATATACCCTGATGTGCTTCTTCTATCATCTTTAGATCCGGCCCAATCTGCATCTCAGTAGATCTTTAGCTCAATATCTGAAGTATATGAATAGAACAAACCTTCATTCATGCTCCCCTTTAGGTACTTGAGGACTCGCTTGGCCGCTTCCATATGTGGTCTTCTCGGCTTATGCATAAACTGACTCAATATGCTAACACTATAGCATATATCCACCCTTGTGAGTGTTGCATAGTTCAAACTTCCAACCAAGCTTTGATAGCTTGTGATGTCTTCAATTGGCTCTCCTTCATAAGCACTAAGCTTATGATTTTGCTCCATAGGTGTACCTGCACACTTGGTATTTTCCATCTTGAACTTGACGAGCATGTCATGGACATACTTCCTTTGTGTGATGTATATACCTGAATCTGTGTAGATCAACTCCAATCCAAGAAAATAAGTGAGTGGTCCGAGGTCACTTATTTTGAACTCCTCCTTCATTTGACTCTTTACCTGTTTGATTCCTTCAAGATCATTGCCTGTGATAATAATATCATCAACATACACACATAAATAGATCACTTCAGATCCATTCCTCTTTATGAACAAAGAGGTATCCGCCTTGCTAGCTTTGAATCCTTGGTCCTGCAAATAAGTAACCAATCTGAAATTCCAAGCTCTTGGAGCTTGCTTCAATCCATACAAAGCTTTCTTTAGTTTGCATACATAGTTAGGATGATGTGCATCCTCATATCCAGGAGGTTGTGCCATATACACTTCCTCATAAATCCATCCATTCAAGAAAGCATTCTTTACATCAAGTTGATAAAGATTCCAATTTCTAGATGCAGCAAGACTAATGAGAACCCTAATTGTAGGCATTTTTGCAACAGGAGAGAAAGTCTCCTCATAATCAATACCATGGGTTTGAGCAAACCCTTTAGCAACTAACCTTGCTTTGTGTCTATTTATACGTCCATCTGGATTCTTCTTGATTTTGTATATCCATCGAGATCCGATTATCTTCATAGATGGCTTGTTAGGTACAAGCTCCCAAGTGTCATTCTCCTTCAAGGCTTCCATTTCTTCATCCATTGCATCTCTCCAAGCTTTCTTGCTTTGTGCTTCTTCGAATGTGGTAGGTTCTTCATTGGTTGAATCCTTTGCAATGTAGATTGAGTGCTTGGTGACCAAAGAAGTATCATAACCAAACCTCTCTGGTTTCTTCTTCTCCCTCGAAGACCTTCTAAGTGGTTGATGTGAGCTCTCGGGTCCATATGTAGCATCCTGCATCTTTGCTTTACCTTTGTTCTTCCATAGCTTTAGTCTTTCCAAGTCTTCTAGGTCAATCTCCGAATCACTTTCTTCAATCTGCTTTGGCTCCTTTGGTTGAAGTGATGGAAAATCTTCATCCAAGTCATATGGCAGCTTCACTTTCCTGTCATCATCAAACCATGATTTGTTTTCATCAAAAATTACATCTCTACTCACAGAAAATCCTTTATTGGTTGGATTGTACAATCTATATCCTTTTTGGTTTTGATCATAACCAATGAATACACACTTCTCTGCCTTGGGATCCAATTTCCCTCTTACTTGAGAAGGAATGTGAGCATAGGCTAAGCATCCAAAGATTTTACAATGCTCTAGACTAGGTCTTCTTCCATTCCACACTTCATATGGAGTGGTTCCATCTAGTGACTTAGATGGAAGTCTATTTATGAGATATGTGGCTGTAGACACAGCCTCTGCCCATAGGTAGTTCGACAATCCCTTTTCATTGAGCATGGACCTTGCAGCTTCGACAATAGCTCTGTTCCTCCTCTCTGCTACACCATTGAGTTCGGGTGTATACCTTGTAGTGACTTCCCTTTTAATGCCTCTTTCATGCAAGAAGGCATCAAATTCAAAAGAGAAGTATTCTCCTCCACCATCTGATCTGAGTCGTTTCAAAGTCCTACCTGTTTGGTTTTCAACAAGAGCAATATACTTTTTAAAGCAATTAAACACTTCATCCTTGTGCTTCATGAAAAACAGAATGATCCACCTGCTACAATCATCTATGAAAGACACATAATATCTTGAGCCTGATATAGATGGCTCCTTACTTGGACCCCACACATCCGTGTGCACTAGATCCAAAGGATTTTGATACATATATCCTTTCTTATTGAAAGGTTGTCTATGAGCCTTGCCGAGTTGACAAGCTTCACACTTATAAATCATGTGTTGCCTTGTGATATTAGGCAAACCAAGTACACTTTGGTCCCTGCAAATCTGTTTGAGTGTCCTCTCACCAATGTGAGCAAGCCTTTTGTGCCATATCTCCAACTCTGTTAGAGTTTGAGATCCATAGCTAAACAAAGCTATGTTCTTTGTATCTTCCACTTCAAAAGTGAAAAGCCTTCCTGTCTTTTCTCCTTTGGCAATCCTTCGAAAGCCTTGCCTTGGGTCTTCAACATATGCTCCAAATCGATTGAATCTAACCTGCAATCCTTTTTCAACAATCTATCCAACACTTATTAAATTTTTGGTAATTGTAGGGACATACAAGACTTTGCTTAAGAGGTTCATATTCCCATCTGATGTCTTCACATTACCTATCTTCTCCACTGAGTGCTTTGTGTCATCTCCAGTCTGCACTTCATGCTTGTTATGAGGATCTTCCAAATCAGAAAGTAAAGCCACATTTCCTGCTACATGGTTCGAGCATCCCGAATCAATGTAAAATATGTGATCATCATCCTTACCCTTCTTCGTTGATAGATTCATAATCAATAATGAATCTTCTTGACTTTGGTCCTCTGCATAGTTATTGTAATCTCTTCTTCCTCTATGGCCACTTTGATAGTTGTTGTTGTTGTTGTAATTGTTGTTGTAGTAGTTGTTGTTGTAGCCTCCATTGTACCTGCCTCTATTTGATCCATAGCCACCTCTATTGAATCCTCTTCCTCTTGAGTTCCTCGGGTTCCTGAAACATTCTTCAGTAGTATGGTTAGATAAGCCACATATGTTGCAAGGTTGAGATGATTGGAATCTCCCCCTGCCTTGCTTTCCACTTCTGCCTCTTCCTCTAGCTCGTCCTCTACCTGCAAAGTTTGCTTGGAAAGAGCTTCCTTCATCTTCATTTTTTCTATTCTTTGACTTGTCCTTGACCTTAGCTTTATCAGAATATAAGGCAGAAGTTTGATTACCTCTTGAGGACTCACCACCTTTGCTAATCTTTGCTTCATGAGTGAAGAGTTGGCCCATGAGTGTGTTGAGGTCGGGTACATGCATATCCATGTATAAATCCATGGCTGTTGTGAATGACTCCCACTTGTCGTCTGCTTTGATTCCATTCATGATTTGTCTTATGATTTGCTCCTCTTCAATTACCTCTCCAATGCTTCCAAGTTGGTCAGAAATCTCCTTCATCTTTGTGACATAATCAGTCACATTTTGCTTCGGGCTTTTCTTCATTGTTGTGAACTCCATCCACAATTGGTTCTTCCTTGCTCGAGTGTTGGAAGAGAAGAAAGAAGCAAGTGCATTCCAGGTTTCTCTTGATGTCTTGCATCCCTTGACATGAGGTAAAAGAAAATCAGAGATTGAGTTTAGAATATAGGACCTTGCAAGTGCATCCTTCGAACACCAATTCGAAAGTCCTTCCACTTCTTCATGTGATGGTTGCCCTTTGTTCCTCATGGTTGGCATTGCTTCATCTCCGGATATGAATCCATATAGATTCCTCCCTTGACGGTAAGCCTCCATCCTTAGAGACCATGCCGGATAGTTGTTTCGATCCAATTTGTCAATTGTTGATGGAAATCCATCTCCCATGTTGCTTGACTATGCTCTGATACCACTGTGAAGAGAGATGGTGGATGCAATCCAAAGATGAGTAGGTGCCGCTACAACCAGCTTCACACCAGCCAACTGAGACTTCAGAGTTGATTAGTAGACCCTTTGAGCTTCCTAAATCCACCAAAATATCATCCAAGTACTTTGGAACATGTATCCCAAAAGTTTAAGTCAAGACAGGCTAGTTGCGAAATGACTAGCTCCCAAAACTTGCTATTTTTGGACATACACCTGCTGGAAAAAATGAACAGTGCTCTCAACCTGGAAGGAATTAGAAAACTTCCTTTTGGGCATAGCAAATAGACTTAGCAAGCTTCCTATTCCAAGTTAAAACACTTCAAATGATGGACTGAGCACTGAGAACAAGTTTCATCAAGTTCTGGAACATTCACACAATTCTCGGGGCTCTGCAGAGATAGACCAGTAAGCAGTAAAATGCAGATATCTCCAAAAGTATAAATCCAATGACCTTGAAAATTTATCGGTAGAAACTAGACAGTGAGAGCTATCCAACGCACTTTAAAACACTGAAAAAGGTTCAGTAAAACTCGAGATATGACCTTCTGAAGTTACTGCTCTGAGTGAGTATAGCAGAGAACAAAACAGAGAGGTAGATGATAATAAATGTATAGATTCACATATGATTACAACCACATTGGCAATGAATCTTTGCACAATGGGAGTAGAATGATAGAGCTATGGAGTAAGCTCTTCAATCTCTACAAAATGACATGAAGTGGTCACGTACAAGGCTTGCTAATCGCCTCTTCCTTCTTGCTCCTTTTATAGCAATTCTTGGAGGGAGTTTTGAATTCGAATTCGAATGGCTCCACCTAAAAGTGATCCCCAAAGTTAGGAGAGATTCCCTCAGCTCAAAAATTCGTGATTTTGGTAGTTGGAGCCACGAATTTGCTTTTACATCATGGATGAGGTAAGCCATCCTTTTACTTTTTTCTTTTTCCATTTACAAGAGATAAAATGTACTCTTTTACAAGAGGTGTTCACATGACTACTCATGTGACTTACAAATGAGGATAATATCAAGCATATCAAGCATGTAGGCTTGGGCAAAATGCACCAACACATATGTGTGTGTATTCATGTGTATTATATGTATACATATGTTAGTATGCATATATATGTATTTCATGTATATGTATGTGTTTGCATGTGTGTGATATATGTATACATGTGTTAAATATGCATATGTGTATATATGCATATGCATTTATGTAAAATATTCATGTATTCATGTACGTAATATATGCAAGTGTTTATAATTGTGTACATGTATATATGTATATATGTATATGTGTCTATGTGTAAATATGTACATGTAAATATGTATGCATGTATATGTTTATGTGTGCATGTAAGCATGTACATGTATGTGCAAATATGTACATGTAAATATGTTAGTATGTATATATATATTTATGTGTGCATTTAGGCATGTATGTGTGATGCATAATATATCTACTCCATTTTATATTTATGTATCCTATCTACATGATGTGTATATATCTTTACATATATTATGATCCTCGTTGATTCGAGTAGCTATATATAGAGGCATAAGGTTAGGAGGAGAGACATCTCTCTAGTAGGACGTCGAAGGTGTACATATACTTCAAACATATGGCTAAAAGGCTGAATTAGAGTTTTTAAATTAGGGATTTCAAAACCCTAATATCGAGATTAGTGTTCTCTCTCTCTCATATATACATACATACCGTGCATTGTCGCGACGATGAGCCATAAGTGTCCGCATCTCTTTTAAACACCACTTAAGTGACCACCCTGTCCCAAACTCCGTCTCAAGTGAACTGAGCACGTACTTTTTATCCCTCTCATCATGCTCACTACAAAAATAAAAAACATAATGTAAATAAAACATAAGATATATATTTCAATTTATATGTAAAACTTTTACTTACTTCCACGGTAAGTGGATAAAGCGCAGGTAAGAGTCGCATAGTGCGCGCATTCTCCTCTTGAACTCCAATCCATTTCCTATGTATACAATGTTCCCCTCTGGCTCTATGTCACACTCTAGTCCTAACGTGCCTATGCATGTCCTCATAGGCAACGTCTGTGCTCTGGTATCATGTGCTCGAGGTGGTATAGGTGTCTTGAAAATAGATAGATAGAAATAAATAAAAAATATGTGTTATAATATCATTAAAAAAGTTTATGAAAATAAACATACTTATGAGCAGATAGCTCTCTTCCTGCATGTGGAGCCGCAGAAGAGCCCTCGTCTGATCGCGTAAGCATCTGGATCGTATAACCCAGCTCCTCATCAGGCATCTCTCCGTACTCCCGCATTATGGTCCCTAGAGAATCAGACGAAACTCTTCCTCTCATAAGGTTTTTTATGAGAGTGAGTTTCGCCTTTCTCTCTCTACTGGGATCCATAATACCTAACATATAAAACAAAATGGTTAAAACTCAATATATATACATGTACATATGTAAATGTGTATGCATTAAGTATGTGTATGTATGCATGTGTGTGTGTATGTATGTGTGTGTATATGTGTGAGTATGAGTGTGTATGTGTTTATGTATATGTATGTATCTATGTGTGTGTATGTGTCTATGTGTGTATGTGTATGCATGTATGTATGCATATGTATGTGTGTGTATGCATCATTATGTGTGTCTATGTATGCATGTGTATGTGTGTATGCATCATTACATGTGTATGTGTCTATGTGTGTATGTGTGTGTGTATATGTGTTTGTATGTGTGTATGCATGTGTATGTGTGTGTATGCATCATTATGTGTGTAAGTGTCTATGTGTGTTTGTGTGTGTGTATGTGTGTGTGTGTCTATGTGTATGTGTGTGTGTCTATGAGTGTGTCTGTGTTTATGTGTATGTATGTATCTATGTGTGTGTATGTGTCTATGTGTGTATGTGTATGCATGTATGTATGCATATATGTGTGTATGCATGTGTATGTGTGTATATGCATCATTATGTGTGTATGCGTCTATGTGTGTATGTGTGTATGTATATGTGTGTGTTGTCTATGTGTATGTGTGTGTGTCTATGAGTGTGTATGTGTTTATGTATATGTATGTATCTATGTGTGTGTATGTGTCTATGTGTGTATGTGTATGCATGTATGTTTGCATATGTGTGTGTATGCATATGTATGTGTGTGTATGCATCATTATGTGTGTCTATGTATGCATGTGTATGTGTGTATGCATCATTAGGTGTGTATGTGTCTATGTGTGTGTGTATATGTGTTTGTATGTGTATATGCATGTGTATGTGTGTGTATTCATCATTATGTGTGTAAGTGTCTATGTGTGTTTGTGTGTGTGGATATGTGTGTGTGTGTGTCTATGTTTATGTGTGTGTGTCTATGAGTGTGTATGTGTTTATGTGTATGTATCTATCTATGTGTGTGTATGTGTCTATGTGTGTATGTGTATGCATGTATGTATGCATATATGTGTGTATGCATGTGTATGTGTGTATATGCATCATTATGTGTGTATCTGTCTATGTGTGTATGTGTGTATGTATATGTGTGTGTTGTCTATGTGTATGTGTGTGTGTCTATGAGTGTGTATGTGTTTATGTATATGTATGTACCTGTGTATGTATGTGTCTATGTTTGTATGTGTATGCATGTATGTATGCATATGTGTGTGTATGCATATGTATGTGTGTGTATTCATCATTATGTGTGTCTATGTATGCATATGTATGTGTGTATGCATCATTATGTGTGTATGTGTCTATGTGTGTATGTGTGTGTGTATATGTGTTTGTATGTGTATGCATGTGTATGTGTGTGTATGCATCATTATGTGTGTAAGTGTCTATGGGTGTTTGTGTGTGTGTATATGTGTGTGTGTGTCTATGTGTATGTGTGTGTGTCTATGAGTGTGTATGTATGTATCTGTGTGTGTGTATGTGTCTATGTGTGTATGTGTATGCATGTATGTATGCATATGTGTGTATGCATGTGTATGTGTGTATATGCATCATTATGTGTGTACTATGTGTGTATGTGTGTATGTATATGTGTGTGTTGTCTATGTGTATGTGTGTGTCTATGAGTGTGTATGTGTTTATGTATATGTATGTATCTATGTGTGTGTATGTGTCTATGTGTGTATATGTATGCATGTATGTATGCATATGTGTGTGTATGCATATGTATGTGTGTGTATGCATCATTATGTGTGTCTATGTATGCATGTGTATGTGTGTATGCATCATTACGTGTGTATGTGTCTATGATTGTATGTGTGTGTGTATATGTGTTTGTATGTGTGTATGCATGTGTATGTGTGTGTATGCATCATTATGTGTGTAAGTGTCTACGTGTGTTTGTGTGTGTGTATATGTGTGTGTGTGTGTCTATGTGTATGTGTTAAAAGTCAAGCTTCAAGCTAAAAATTCGTGGGGAATCTTTTATGGACATGTGGAGCAATCAAAGGAAGCCAAAAGCCACGAGATTCCATCAAGAAAAGTCACTCAACCACTCCCCAAGTCATCTCAACTAATTCCTCCAAGTTAGGAGGCTGATTTGGAAAGGTAGTTCCTAGATTTTAGGGGCACACCTCTCACTATAAAAGGAGCATGTATCCCGACTTCTTTTGGGCCATCTTCTTGGAGTTTTAGCTCATGTAAAGTGAGCACTAAGTGCTGGAGTTGTGATAAGCAAGCCCCTTGCTTAAGCAACCCCCTTGCTTGCTTGTTTGTTTTCTTTTAGTAGGCATATCTATGTGTGTGCGCAGGCAGTGTTGCAACTCTCTACCCCTGAGTTGTTAGCATTGGTTCTCCCTCATATGGTATCCATTTGATGTAATTCTTGTCTCATTGGATAGCTATAAGAGTTTATTTTATGCTTACCAATTCTCTGGAGCATTCTCTGAGTAAGCTGGGAGCAACATTCATTTTATTTAAGTTGTGTGATTGATATCTCTCTCTTTGTGTAGGCTCTGTTGGAAATATTTTGCTCTCTGTTGTAAGGGCTGGTTCTCCTTCTCTATGTATCCATTTGCTATGATTTTGGTGTCATTGGGTAGCTATTAGAGTCCTCTAAAGTTGACTTAAGTTTGAGATTCATTCTCTGTATAATCTCTGAGAAAAGTTTGCTGGAGTGAAGTGAGGTCTCTGCTTGACTAGTAGTTGTGAGCATTCAACTAGCTCATGTTGTAGACATTGTTTATCTTTGTGTAAGCATCCATTTCAAGTGAAATTTGTTTTGTTGGAAAGCCCTTGGTGTCTACTACAGGTCTACAAAAGCTCACTGGAGTTCTCTGCATAAGCTCTGAGTAAGAGCATTTTTGGTGTGCAGAGGTCAAAGAAGGATACCTGTGGAGGTCATTCGCGCTTCATCGTTGCTTAGGGGTTGAGATACTTCCCCCATCAGTGGTATCAGAGCATTTGGGAATCTTGGAGGTATCACATACAAGCACGAAGACCTCTTGGAGTTGGTGGTTGAAGAGTTGCATCAACAAAAGCTTCTTGGAGGTAGCTCACATCAAGGGGGAGCTATTCTACTCAAATTTGCAAGAGCACAAGGTGTCCATCTAAGGAAAGCTTTGGATTGAGGTAACCTCAGAGCCTCATTTTCATTTTACACACATTGGAGCATTAGCCAAGGGCTATGTCAAGTATCAAAGACTAGATATGGGAGACTTCAACACTCAAATTGAAAAGCTAGACAAAGGTAACTATCAACCATGGAGATTTAGGGTCTCCAACTATCTTATGGGCAAGGGCCTTTGGGGGTTGATTAGTGGAAGTGAACCAAGACCTAGGTTGGATGAGAATCCAACCAATGACCAGAGAAGGGCCTTTAGGGAATGGAATGAAAGAGACAAGAGGGTTATCTTTATTCTTTCCCAACACATTAGCAATAGCATGATCGGCCATATCCAAGACCTGGATTCAAGCATGAAGGTATGGGAGACACTTGAAAGGCTTTATTCAACAAGCACCAAAGCAAGGAAGATCCAACTCAAGAATGAGCTCAACAACCTTAGGAAGAGCTCAGGGAGTAGCATAAATGACTACATACTTAAGGTCAAGGAGTTATCAGATGCATTGGGATCCATTGGAAGCCACGTAGACGATGACGATCTTGTGGCTTATACTCTCAATGGTTTGAGAGATGATGAGAAGTGGAAACCCTTTACCACTTCAGTTTATGTAAGGGATAATCTTCCCGATTTTGAGCAATTGGTTGCTCTCATGGTCACCGAAGAAATGAACATAGGTGGAAGTTCAACTAAAAGCAAAGATGCACAAGTTTTCTATGCAGGTAATCAAAGGGGCAAAGGAAGACAAGGACAAGGAAGGGGCAAAGGAAGGTTTGGAGGAAGGCAAGGCCACTCAAGAAATCAAGGACATGACCAAGGCACCTCATCACAAAGAGGGAGAGGAAGATCAAGAGGAAGAGGAGGACGACATCAACAAAACAGGAATCAAGATGGCGAAGGATGTTACATATGTGGCAAGTTTGGCCACTATGCTAGAGATTGCTACCAAGGAGGAAACCAAAGGAACTATAATCAAGGTTCTTCATACAAAGGCCAAGGTAATTATGCTTCTACAAGTTCAGAAAATGACAATCTCTTGATGATGCACATGAATGGGAATTCAAGCAAAGTAGATAACACTTGGTATATTGATAGTGGATGTAGCAACCATATGAGTTGCAATGCTTCTTGGTTTACTAATCTACATGTTCCCAAAGGTAAAGGACATGTAGAAACAGGTGATGATACAGCCCATGAGATCTCCCATGTTGGAGATGTAGCTTTGGATGACAAGGAGGAAGGAAGATGTCTCAAGGATGTCTTGCATGTACCTACCATCACAAAGAACTTGGTGTCCGTTGGGCAAATGGTTGAAAGAGGCTATCAAGTAAGGTTCAACAAAGCTGGATGCTTTGTGGAGAACCCTAAGCAAGGTTACAAGGTCATAGCAAGAGGAAATAAGCAAGGGAGACTCTTCACTTTGGAGGTAAATTCTCATTCTACTCAACATGTCTACTTCACATATGGAAACAAGAGGATTTCGGAGTTGGACTTGTGGCACAAGAGGATAGGTCACATCAACATACAAAGAATGAAGGAAATGCAATTCAAGAGGCTCGTTGAAGGTCTTCCCAACTTCCAAGGACAAGGTATGAAGCATTTATGTGAATCTTGTCAACTAGGGAAGCAAGCGAGACTTCCATTCAAGAAGAGTGGCTACATAAGCCAACATCCATTGGAGTTGATACATACAGATGTGTGGGGGCCAACAAAAGAGCAATCCATTGGAGGTAACAAGTACTTTGTCACTTTTATAGATGATTGCACAAGGATGGTTTGGGTTTATTTCATAAAAAACAAATCAGATGTGTTTACATGTTTCAAAGCATTCAAGGCAATGGTAGAGAAGGAAACAGGTACATATATCAAGAAGCTAAGGTCCGATGGAGGGGGAGAATATTTCTCAAATGAGTTTTCTGATTTTTTAATGGATCAAGGCATCAAGAGGCAAGTAACATGCAGGTACACACCCCAACAAAATGGAGTAGCAGAGAGAAAGAATAGATACATTGCCGAGATCGCTAGAGCAATGCTTAATGAGATGAATGTACCTAACATGTTTTGGAGTGATGCAGCAAATACCGCCGTGTATCTAATGAATAGGGCTCCTACCTCAGGGATCCATGGCTTGACACCATATCAAGCCTATTATGGTAAGAAACCTGATCTTTCCCACTTGAAGATATTTGGATGTACTTGTTATGTACATGTGCCAAGTGAATTGAGGCACAAGCTACAACCAAAGGCAGAAAAGTGTGTGTTTCTAGGATATTCAAATGATCATAAAGGTTACAGGTGCTTCAACCCAAATACAAAGGACTTGAGGATATCAAGGGATGTAGCATTTGATGAGCTACTCCCTTGGTATAAGAAGTATGATTGTATGCAGGACTATGAAGAAGAAAAGCATGGACATGATGAAGAACAAATCGACCTAGAGCTAAGCGGCCCAAGGTGTTCCATCAATGAAGATAGTTCAAGCATGAACTCACCATGGAGGGGGAGATCTTCATCAAGCTATGAAGCACAATCAATCAACAAAGGCAAAGCAACATTGGTGGAGTTGGATGAAGAAGGTAATGAAGTTGAAGATGATGAAGGACACATGATGGAGAAAGAAGCCACGTCAAAGAAAGAGATCAAGTTCCCAAGGCAAAGGAGGTTTATTCCTCCAAAAGGTGAAGAAAGGAAGTCTTCTAGAGTTAAGTATCCAACTCAAAGGTTTACTTATGATTCATACATGGCAACACATTATGCATATATGAACAAAGTAGTAGAAGATCATGAGCCCGATTGCTATGAAGATGCAAGCAGGTACACCGAATGGAAAGAGGCAATGCAAGAAGAGATCGACGCACTTGAGGAAAATCAAACATGGACTCTAGTGCCCAAGAAGGAGAACATGAAGGTAATAGGTAATAAGTGGGTGTATAAAGTAAAGAGGAATTCAGATGGATCTATTTCTAGGTTCAAAGCAAGATTGGTGGCCAAGGGTTTTGCACAAACCTATGGAGTGGACTTTGAAGAGACATTCAGCCCCGTGGCAAAGATGAGCACCATTAGGACACTCATTGCAATGGCTGCTAGCAAAGGATGGAAGCTCTTCCAATTGGATATCAAGAATGCCTTTCTCAATGGAGACTTGGAAGAAGAGGTATACATGGAGCAACCACTAGGTTTTGTTCATAAAGAGTTTCCACATCATGTTTGTAGGTTGAAGAAGGCACTTTATGGCCTAAAGCAAGCTCCAAGGGCTTGGAACCAAAGATTGGTGGACTATTTGATCAAATGTGGTTACAATCAATGCAAGGCGGATCCATCTCTCTTCATCAAACAAAGAGGAGAACTTGTGGTCTACATGTGTGTGTATGTAGATGATCTTATCATTACAGGTAATGATACAAAGGGCATTGAGGAGATCAAGGCAAAGCTTGGAAAGGAGTTTAGGATCTCTGATCTTGGAGATCTTAGGTATTTTCTTGGCATTGAAGTTGTATACAAAGAAGAAGGTATTATGCTCATACAAAGGAAGTATATTCTAGACCTACTTGAGAGGTTTGGGATGCTACATTGCAAGCCTATTTCAAATCCCATGGAAGTTAATGTAAAGCTAAGCTCCATTGATGGAGAGCCATTAGAGGATGTAACTTTGTATCGATCTATTGTAAGCTCTTTCAATTATGCCACAATAACCAGGCCTGACATAGCATATGGAGTTGGAGTGTTATCACAATTTATGCATAGTCCAAGGACTACACACTTGCAAGCTGCAAGAAGAATGTTGCGATATCTCAAAGCCACTATAAATGAAGGATTGTTCTACTCATTTGATGATGATATGCAGGTCAAAGCTTATTCCAATGCCGATTGGGCCGGTTCGAAGGAAGATAGAAGGAGTACAAGTGGTTACCTAGTCATGCTAGGTAGCAAGATCATCTCATGGATTTCAAAGAAGCAACCCAGGGTGGCATTATCTTCCACCGAGGCTGAGTATAGAGCTTTGGCTCAAGTCACATGTGAGCTAATGTGGATTAAGAAGTTATTTATGGAGCTTAATTTGCAGGTTGACACATATCCAATTTTTTGTGACAACATGAGTAGCATTCATCTAGCATCGAACCCTGTCTATCATGCTAGAACCAAGCATATTGAAGTGCACTATCACTTCATAAGGGAAAAGGTGATATCCAAGGAAGTTTCAGTACATCATATTGGTACTAAGGACCAAGTTGCGGACATGTTTACAAAGGCTTTGGATGGGATGAAGATTTCAAAATTCAAGCAATGCATCAACATGAAGGAGCTTGGATGAGGATGAAGAATTGAAGCTTGAGGGGGAGTGTTAAAAGTCAAGCTTCAAGCTAAAAATTCGTGGGGAATCTTTTATGGACATGTGGAGCAATCAAAGGAAGCCAAAAGCCACGAGATTCCATCAAGAAAAGTCACTCAACCACTCCCCAAGTCATCTCAACTAATTCCTCCAAGTTAGGAGGCTGATTTGGAAAGGTAGTTCCTAGATTTTAGGGGCACACCTCTCACTATAAAAGGAGCATGTATCCCGACTTCTTTTGGGCCATCTTCTTGGAGTTTTAGCTCATGTAAAGTGAGCACTAAGTGCTGGAGTTGTGATAAGCAAGCCCCTTGCTTAAGCAACCCCCTTGCTTGCTTGTTTATTTTCTTTTAGTAGGCATATCTATGTGTGTGCGCAGGCAGTGTTGCAACTCTCTACCTCTGAGTTGTTAGCATTGGTTCTCCCTCATATGGTATCCATTTGATGTAATTCTTGTCTCATTGGATAGCTATAAGAGTTTATTTTATGCTTACCAATTCTCTGGAGCATTCTCTGAGTAAGCTTGGAGCAACATTCATTTTAGTGAAGTTGTGTGATTGATATCTCTCTCTTTGTGTAGGCTCTGTTGGAAATATTTTGCTCTCTGTTGTAAGGGCTGGTTCTCCTTCTCTATGTATCCATTTGCTATGATTTTGGTGTCATTGGGTAGCTATTAGAGTCCTCTAAAGTTGACTTAAGTTTGAGATTCATTCTCTGTATAATCTCTGAGAAAAGTTTGCTGGAGTGAAGTGAGGTCTCTGCTTGACTAGTAGTTGTGAGCATTCAACTAGCTCATGTTGTAGACATTGTTTCTCTTTGTGTAAGCATCCATTTCAAGTGAAATTTGTTTTGTTGGAAAGGCCTTGGTGTCTACTACAGGTCTACAAAAGCTCACTGGAGTTCTCTGCATAAGCTCTGAGTAAGAGCATTTTTGGTGTGCAGAGGTCAAAGAAGGATACCTGTGGAGGTCATTCGCGCTTCATCGTTGCTTAGGGGTTGAGATACTTCCCCCATCAGTATGTGTGTGTGTTTATGAGTGTGTATGCATGTGTATGTGTGTGTATGCATCATTATGTGTGTATGTGTCTATGTGTGTATGTGTCTATGTGTGTATGTGTCTATGTGTGTATGTGTTTGTGTATATGTGTGTGTATGTGTGTGTCTATGTGTATGTGTCGCTACGCGTCTATGAGTGTGTATGTGTTTATGTGTGTGTATGTGTCTATGTGTGTGTATGTGTCTATGTGTGTATGTGTCTATGTGTGTGTATGCATGTATGTATGCATAGGTTTGTGTATGTTTGTGTATGCATTATGTATGCATATGTGTGTGTATGCATTATGTATGTGTATATATGCATATGCATTATGTATGCATGTATGTGTATGTGTGTGTATGTATCTCTATGTGTGTGTGTATGCATATATGTGTGTGTATGTGTGTGTATATGTGTGTCTATGTGTGTATGCATGTGTATGTGTGTGAATGCATCATTATGTTTGTATGTGTCTGTGTGTGTATATGTGTGTGTCTATGTGTGTGCGCATCTATGTGTGTCTATGTGTGTATGCATGTGTGTGTGAATGCATCATTATGTGTGTATGTGTCTATGTGTGTGTATATGTGTGTATATGTGTGTGCACGTCTATGTGTGTATGTATGCATATGTGTGTATGTGTGTGCGCGTCTATGTGTGTATGTATGCATATGTGTGTATGTGTGTGTATGCATGATGTGTGCATATGTGTGTGTATGTGTGTGTATGCATGATGTATGCATATGTGTGTGTATGCATATGTGTGTATGTATGCATATGTGTGTATGTGTGTGTATGCATGATGTATGCATATGTGTGTGTATGCATTATGTATGTGTATGTATGCATGTGCATTATGTATGCATATGCATTATGTATGCATATGCATTATGTATGTCTATGTATGCATGTGAATTATGCATGACATATATGTGTGTGCATGTGTATGCATTATGTGTGCATGTGTGTATGTGTATGCATTATGCATTGTGTATGTGTGTATATGTGTGTGTATTTTTGTGTATGTGTGTGTGTGTCTATGTGTACGTGTGTGTGTGTCTATGTGTGTATATGTGTGTGTACATATCTATGTGTGTGTAAGTGTTTGTGTGTGCGCATACCTGCCAATGGTCTCGTTCTCTCTCTCTCCCTCTCGCACGCTCTCTCTCTCTCTCTCTCTCTCTCTCTCTCGGTCTCTCTGTTCTTGCTCGCATCCAAGTCCCGGCACAAATGTGCTGAGAGAAATCAATTTTTTTTTTACATTCCAGAGCGTCGCATATGCGACGCTCTGCAGTTTGCCAACGTCGTTAAATTCATCGCTACGCAGCGACGGTTCTAGCGACGCTTTTTAACGTCGCATAAGTGACTGTAGCGTCGCTTAGGCGATGGGGCTCAAGCAAAAAAAAAAAATCAAAATTTCTACCGTCATTTATGCGACGAATGCGTCGCATAAGCAACAAATCCCGTTTTTTTTCCGATTCGGGGGCGTCGCTACGCCCCCCTTTTTCTTGTAGTGAATAACTATGCTCAATGATGGTGATAGATATACAAATGACTCAGAATAATACAAAAATACTCCGCCACAGTGCAGATCCCTTAGTGAATAATAGTCTTCTCAGCTACAATGCTAAAAAGATGCCCATAGACTTCTCTTTCTTTCTTCACTTCGGCCTTTGCAGTAAGAACTTCTTTTCACTTCGAGTCTTCTTGGCAATAACTTCTCGTTACTTTGATCCTCAAACTCCTCTTTATGTCATGTGATATTTGGAGAAAAAATGTAAGAGAAAAATTTGGAGAGAAAATCTGCAAGGAGGGCGACCATCATCAGTATACACTCTCGGGAAAGAAAACATAGTAGTGATAGCAATAAAATATCATGAAGCTCCTTTGGAAAAAAGGATTTGTCATGCATTCATTCCAATATCATTTTTGAATTTGAAATCATTTTAGTCGAGCCATTCGAAACTTAGTTATTTCGATCATCAAAGAGTTTGTATCGTGAGTATTGAGTTTGAACAAAACTCTTGAATCTTTGACGTGACTCATTTCTGAATAACTTCATAGCCACTGTGCCAAAGAACTCCTGATCAGAAAAGAATGGGAAAAAAATAAAGATGTTGAAAATAACCTTGTCCACCTCCAAACAAGAAAGGTGCATTGATTTCTTTAAAGCCCAAGCACGCATTTTCTAAGCTTCATACTCTACTAAACAGGTTTATAAGCATTGTTCCAACCATTGTATATATATAAGTTGATTGCCAAAAATATTGTTTTATCACAATCTTTGATATGGCTTGAGCGCTTTACCAAAATCACCTTATTGGGCAGAAGTACAATGATGAGGTTCCATAATCTTATGCATAGACTATTAAAGCATCGTTTTTATGGTCCCATCGTCTATAGAGATGATGGATGAATTTAGGAATTGAAAAGATGAGATAATATTCATGTTGTGAAGGATTTGCCAGGATTTGACGAGCACAAGAGCACAGCAAGTTTATTCGGGAAGAGTCCAATGTTGTTCTTGATTTCTCCACAATCTAGCTACCATAGCTCTGTCGACTTCTTGATTTTTTGGATCTCTCTCTCAATCTCAATCTCTAGCCTCCTGCTGTGCATAGTCTCTCTCTCTCTTTTTGTTTCCCTGTGCATACATGTCCTTCTGCCGCCTCATCTCTCTCTCTCTCTCTCTCTCTCTCTCTCTCTCTCTCTCTCTCTCTCTCTCTCTCTCTCTCTCTCTCTCTCGTATTTCATCTGCCTAGTACGCGACCTGGCCATTGCTGTTCTTATGCCTCTCTCTCTCTCTCTCTCTCTCTCTCTCTCTCTCTCTCTCTCTCTAGCTATTGCCATAGCTCTATGTGTCTACAGATTCCATGATCTTTGTGCCTCTGAATGAATCCCTATCCACCTTTCCAACCATCTTCTGTACACCCTTCAACAAAGGGGAGTAGCATAGTTTCACCCTTGGATGGTACAAGCTCTGTGATGCACGATGCTGAGGTCGCCATCACTTATAGCAACCAAATCCTACAATGGAGTGCCTCCCAGTCACCACCTCACGGTGCCTATGGGTTGGGTGCTGCCACAAAACCCGATGATCAGGATGTTATCAGTGAGAGATATCACAGCCACAGAGATTGGATCGCATCTAGCTAGCACTTCGGATGCCTTGATTCTTTCTAATTAGCCGTCTTCAATTGTCAAACATCCCATTATCGTCATGTGTCTGCTATTGCCCGCAAGCTCTGACCCCTCTCTCTCTCTCTCTCTCTCTCTCTCTCTCTCTCTCTCTCTCACCTACTCTGCAAGTCTGCCATCGCTAGCACCTCTGGATCCTCTCTCTCTCTCTCTCCCCACCACTCTGCAGGTCCACCATCGCCACCACCTGCATTTTCTTCTCTTCCTCTCGAATAGTAGGAATCCATGTGATCTGCAACACTTCTATCCATTGGATGAGAGAAACTCCCCTTAAACGTCAGAAGGAGCTTTAGCTATGGTGACCATCGACCATTCCCTTTGATTTTGAGAATATGTTTTGCCTCTACTTTGGGAGCTTTACCTCTAACCTTCGGTGATGACCGCAATTGCATTTTGGTAGTGGGTCTTATCTTCAACACAGACATTGATCCTCCAATGATATTAGAACCTTTATATTCATCCCTATCATTGTGATCCCAGATGATAGGAACAACCTTTCTCTTCTTCTGCGTGGGACTACCATCTGTATATGAAGCGGAGGCTTTATGTATACTTATTGATCGTTTAGAAATTTTTCCAATGTCTGCCACAATGTAATCATCCGGTAGGCTACCATCAAAAAGCGCACTTGGTTCTTTCTCTGCACCCATCCCATCCAAACCACCGAATACAAAATAGCATAGGGAGGAACAAAGAAATGTGCGAAGAAGACATCTCATTTGCATTCCTTCCATTCAACCACACAGCATGCAATAAACCAAGTTATCAACAGAATCTTTCCTCTCTCTCCCTGCTGTCTCTTTCCTTTATTCGCATGGTGGCTAGAGATGGAGAGCTTGAGTGGTAGGGTGTTAGAGAGAAGCAAAACATTGTAATTGTACACATGAACAAGAAAGCATGAACAAGAAAAGTAAAGAATGAACAAGAAAATGAATGGACAAGAAAGGGCAAGAAAGAGTAATTGGAGAGAAAATCTGTGGGGAAAACCAAATGAGCATAGGGCAGCTATTTAAAGGTTTCCCTTAGATCCTCTCTCTAGAATCTTTAGAATGTTCTAGCCTTTTTGTCTCTATTTTTAGAGAATCTCCTTTTTGATCCCTTCTATTTTCAGAACCTTCTTTCTTGTTCTTTTTCTATTTTTGGAAATCAACCTTTTGTTTCTATTTTGGTTTTTCTCTTTTTATTTTCAAGATTTTTCTTTTTCTATTTTTATTTCTTTTTGCTTTTCTTTTTATTTTTGACTAAGGTTTTTATTGGGTTTCACACCTATGTACAAGTTAAATGGAACTAAGGGGTTACAACTTGGGTAAGGCTGCAAACATGGGGTTTTCGTTTGGGCAATATTAGAATTTGACTATGATTAAGGTCAAACACATCAAATACTGAGTTTATTTACACTTTGGCTTTAAAAGCCAAGGGTTTTCTAGGGTTTAGGTTAGGTTTCAATGGGTCAAAACTAGGATTCAAGGGGTTTCAAGGGTTAGAAGTTAGTTTTTCATGGGTCAAAGTTAGGGTTTTGGGATTTCTAAGGGCTAGAGGTTAGTTTCAAGGAGGCTTATGTTTTTCAGGGGTTTGGAACATTTCTCTAAGGAGTTAGTGATAAATATATAGTTCTAATGTACAAATGAAATTTTTTGATCACTAAACCAGTCCAATCAATCAAGCATTTAAACAATTTATTACTCTTTTTCTCATTCTATAGTCAAAACATCACATCATAGCCAGAAAAACATTGAAATGAATTTGAAAACAAATTCTTGATGTACACTCCCTCAGGGATTTCATCGCGACAATGTCCAAACTCTGAAGTCACTCTTACGTCATTTTCCGGTCCTATATATGGATGGAGAGATTATCATCAACTTAAATGTTATGTTCAAAGCATTAATACTTATGGATTATGGCTGAATGCAACTTCTCTAGCTAGTAGAGGGATTACACATGTAGAAAATGAAAGATAATGCATTGATGGAAGATCTTACATGCATGGAAATATAGTAGGTTTAATAAATAGTAGTCAAGGATATAATAGTTCAATGACTAATTGCACATTTGAGGAGTGTGAACACTTATGGAATACTAATGATTCTTATTCATTTGCTTAGATTCCAATGTATGACATTGATGATCTTCCACCACACCATTCAAACTTTCCAGTAAGATCTTATTTATTGGAAGCTTCCATGAGACATCTACACAAAAGTGATCCTATCAAATATGCAAGATTGAATGACCTATATTCAAAAGAAGATAAAGCACAAGATTTTGGCGATAATGATGAAGATGAGTGCATGAAAAATTTTATTGAGGATTGGTATGAAAATGATAGCAAAAGCATTGATATTTCTAAAACTCAGAAATATCTTTGAGAAGAATGTCTAAAGCATATATATGAAGGAAGTCGCTTGACATGACTAAGTGCAAGCTTACTTATTTTCAATCCTCAAAATTGTTTTGGAGGGAGTAATGTATCTATTTCTACAGTATTAGTATAATTCTTAATTTTCTAACTATTTATGTATTTATTTTTTTATTTTCATTCATATCATCAGGATGATCAGGATGCCACAAAACCCGATGATTAGGATGTTATCAGTGAGAGATATCACAGCCATAGAGATTCGATCGCATCTAGCTAGCAACTACTGTCTCTCACAACCCTTCAGATGCCTTGATTCAATCTAACTAGCCGTCTTCAATTGTCAAACATCCCATTATCGTCATGTGTCTGCTATTGCCCGCAAGCTCTGACCTCTCTCTCTCTTTCTCTCTCTCTCTCTCTCTCTCTCTCTCTCTCTCTCTCTCTCTCTCTCTCTCTCTCTCTCTCTCTCTCCTACTCTGCAAGTCTGCCATCGCCAGCACCTCTGGATCCTCTCTCTCTCTCTCTCTCTCTCTCTCTCTCTCTCTCTTTCTCTCTCTCTCTCTCCACCACTCTGCAAGTCCACCATCGCCACCACCTGCATTTTCTTCTCTTCCTCTCGAATAGTAGGAATCCATGTGATCTGCAACACTTCTATCCATTGGATGAGAGAAACTCCCCTTAAACATCAGAAGGAGCTTTAGCTATGGTGACCATCGACCATTCCCTTTCATTTTGAGAATATGTTTTGCCTCTACATTGGGAGCTTTACCTCTAACCTTCGGTGATGACCGCAATTGCATTTTGGTAGTGGGTCTTATCTTCAACAAAGACATTGATCCTGCAATGATATTAGAACCTTTATATTCATCCCTATCATTGTGATCCCAGATGATAGGAACAACCTTTCTCTTCTTCTGCGTGGGACTACCATCTGTATATGAAGCGGAGGCTTTATGTATACTTATTGATCGTTTAGAAGTTTTTCTAATGTCTGCCACAATGTAATCATCCGGTAGGCTACCATCAAAAAGCTCACTTGGTTCTTTCTCTGCACCCATCCCATCCAAACCACCGAATACAAAATAGCATAGGGATGAACAAAGAAATGTGCGAAGAAGACATCTCATTTGCATCCCTTCCATTCAACCACACAGCATGCAATAAACCAAGTTATGAACAGAATCTTTCCTCTCTCTCCCTGTTGTCTCTTTCCTTTATTCGCATGGTGGCTAGAGATGGAGAGCTTGAGCGGTAGGGTGTTAGAGAGAAGCTCAACATTGTAATTGTACTCATGAACAAGAAGCATGAACAAGAAAGCATGAACAAGAAAGCATGAACAAGAAAAGTAAAGAATGAACAAGAAAATGAATGGACAAGAAAGGGCAAGAAAGAGAACTTGGAGAGAAAATATGTGGGGAAAACCAAATGAGCTTAGGGCAGCTATTTATAGGTTTCCCTTAGATCCTCTCTCTAGAATCTTTAGAATCTTCTAGCCTTTTTGTCTCTATTTTTAGAGAATGTCCTTTTCGATCCCTTCTATTTTCAGAACCTTCTTTCTTGTTCTTTTTCTATTTTTGGGAATCAACCTTTTGTTTCTATTTTGGTTTTTCTCTTTTTATTTTCAAATTTTCTCTTTTTCTATTTTTATTTATTTTTGCTTTTCTTTTTATTTTTGACTAAGGTTTTTATTGGGTTTCACACCTATGTACAAGTTAAATGGAACTAAGGGGTTAGAACTTGGGTAAGGCTACAAACATGGGGTTCTCGTTTGGGAAGTATTAGAATTTGACTATGATTAAGGTCAAACACATCAAACACTGAGCTTATTTACGCTTTGGCTTTAAAAGCCAAGGGTTTTGTAGGGTTTAGGTTAGCTTTCAATGGGTCAAAACTACGGTTCAAGGGGTTTCAAGGGTTAGAAGTTAGTTTTTCATGGGTGAGAGTTAGGGTTTTGGGATTTCTAAGGGCTAGAGGTTAGTTTCAAGGAAGCTTAGGTTTTTCAGGGGTTTGGAACATTTCTCTTAGGATTTAATGATAAATATATAGTTGTAATGTACAAATGAAATTTTTTGATCACTAAATCAGTCCAATCAATCAAGCATTTAAACAATTTATTACTCTTTTTCTCATTCTACAATCAAAACATCACATCATAGCCAGAAAAACATTGAAATGAATTTGAAAACAAATTCTTGATGTACACTCCCTGAGGGATTTCATCGCGACAATGTCCAAACTCTGAAGTCACTCTTATGTCATTTTGCGGTCCTATATATGGATGGAGAGATTGTCATCAACTTAAATGTTATGCTCAAAGCATTACTTCTTATGGATTATGGCTGAATGCAACTTCTCTAGCTAGTAGAGGGATTACACATGTAGAAAATGAAAGATTATGCATTGATGGAAGATCTTAAATGCATGGAAATATAGTAGGTTTAATAAATAGTAGTCAAGGATATAATAGTTCAATGACCAATTGCACATTTGAGGAGTGTGAAAATAGTCATGAAGCATTTTACATGAGTAGAAATGTAGCAAGATACCTAGTTATCAATGTTGTTACTTCATTACATGCTAGTGATGAATTATTAGTGAATTATGGATGGTTTAGACCTCCAAGATCACCTTTTAGCTAGAGAGCAATGAAAACTTTCAATCCACATATCCTATGTTGCATTGAAAACTCTAATTGATTGAAAATTCTTTCAAATTAACTTATATATTTAAATTTATGTTTAAGGTTTGCTTTTCTTTCATTTATGGAATACTAATGATTCTTATTCATTTGTTTAGATTCCAATGTATGACATTGATGATCTTCCACCACACCATTCAAAGTTGCCAGTAAGATCTTATTTATTAGAAGCTTCCATGAGATGGCTGCACAAAAGTGATCCTATCAAATATGCAAGATTGAACGACCTATATTCAAAAGAAGATAAAGCACAAGATTTTGGCGATAATGAGAAAGACAAAGGCTAAGAGTACGCACACCACTTACCAAGATGTGAGATCTAAACCGAGAGAGAGTGTCTGTGTGTGTAGAGAGAGAGATTTGTGTGTGTGTGTGTGCACAAGACAATGCAGTTCGCAATTTGGTTCACGTGCGCAAGTTCGACAGAAGACAATCAATACTCAAACACGCGCAAAAATGTTCAGTTTTGCTCTCGAGTTTTGAGTATGTTTAAAACACGCCCTCGGTATGCACTTATACCGATGGTTGCGGGACACATCGACAATCCATTTTGAACGGTCATACGGATGGTCATTTGATCGACGGTATCTTTAAGTGGACTGTTCCAACATTTATACCGATGCCAAGAGTGATAGTCGCTACAGGTAGTGTCTGTATGCCCCTCATATGTTGTAGTGAACTTTTTTGGGATTTTACCTCTTTGTCCTTATATCAAGCAGATTGACATTTTGGACTTTTCAAAGAGTCTGCATTTCACCTTTGTATAAAAGACAATCGTTAGAACATGTATGTATACACTGATAACTTATACTACTATTGTTGATTATCTTCTTCATTTCATCATCTTATGTAGGAAGAATACTCTTGCTTGGTAAAAACTTTTCAAATAATAACCTATAAGTTCATGAAAAATGATGATATGAATGAAAATAAAAAAGTAAATACATAAATAGTTAGAAAATTAAGAATTACTTCCTCCAAAACAATTTTGAGGATTGAAAATAAGTAAGCTTGCACTTAGTCATGTCAAACGACTTCCTTCATATATATGCTTTAGACATTCTTCTCGAAGATATTTGTGAGTTTTAGAAATATCAATGTTTCTGATATCATTTTCATACCAATCCTCAATAAAATTTTCCATGCACTCACTCTATGCTTTAGGTCTTATAATTTCTCTTCTCTCTGATTTTGTAGAAGTTCTTTGGCGTCAATTGCTTGGAATTCGACGATAGATGACATACATTACGCTTTGATGACAACGATCCAAAAGAGGGACATACTTATAAGTGATTGTTTTATTCTCTATTGATAGAGAGAGAAAGAGAGCGATGAGAGAGAGATAGAGAGGGAAAGAGAGAGAGAAGAGAGAGAGAGAGAGAGAGAGAGAGAGAGAGAGAGAGAGAGAGAGAGAGAGAGAGAGAGAAAGAAAGAGAGAGAGATAGAGAGAGAGAGAGATAGATAGAGAGAGAGTGAGAGATAAAGAGAGAGAGAGAGTGAGAGATAAAGAGAGATGAAAGAGAGGAAGATAGAGATAGGAAAATAGAGCATACATTCACACACACATCTACACATGCATACATACACACATACATGTACACACATGCATGCTTACATACACACACATATACACACATGCATGCATACAAACACATACAAATATACACGCATGCATACACACATACATACACACACATATATACACATATGCATACATACACATACACACACATGCATACATACATACATACATACACACACATATACACACATACATACACACATACATACACACATACATACACACATATGCACACATGCATGCATACATAGACACACATATACACACATGCATGCATACACACATATACACACATGCATGCATACACACATATACACATATACACACATGCATGCATACATACACACACATACACACATACACACATGCATACATACACACACACACATGTACACACATGCATACATACACACACATATGTACACACATGCATACATACACACATGCATACACACACACATACATACACACATATATACACATACATGCATACATACACACACATATACACACATGCATGCATACACACATATACACACATGCATGCATACATACACACACATATATATGTACACACATGCATACATACACACACACATGCATACATTCACACACATATGTACACACATGCATACATACACACATGCATGCATACATACACACACATATACACACATGCATGCATACACTCACACGCACACACACACACACATACATACACACGTGCATGCACACACACACACATGAATGCATACACACACATGCATACATACATACACATACACATATACTCACACATGCATACATAGACAAACATACACATATACACACATGCATACATTCACACACACACATAGATGCACACATGCACACATATACATACACATAAGCTAGTGTTTTGATTAAATATATATAATTAAATATATAAAATTTTGATTTTGAAGTTTTTTTTACATCAAATATATAAAAATAGGATTAGGGTTCTTAGGCTATTTACACATACATACACATACACTTACACACATATATATACACATACACATATATAAACACATGCATACACATACACACATGTTTTAGGTCTAGGTCTTTCCTATTAGGGTTTTAGGGTTTATACACATGTTATGCACACATACACATACACATATAATACATATATACATGTATATACACATGCAGACAGAAATATACCTATTTTAGATCTAGATATTTAAGATTAGGGTTTTAGGGTCTAAGCATACATATAATTCAATTACATTTATATTAAGAAAAAATATAGAAAAAAATAAGAAAAAAATCTAAATATATAAATAAACATATATATATAATAGGATTAGGGGTTTAGTTTTTTTTAGGTGTTTAAGTATTTAGGTTTTAGTATTTCAGGTTTAAGTTTTTAGGTTGTAGTATTTCAGGTTTAAGTCTAACTCTTTTTTATTAGGGTTTTAGGGTTTTAACACCTACATAACATATATACACACATACACATACACATACACATATAATACATATATACATGTATATACACATGCACACAGAAATATACATATTTTAGGTCTAGATATTTAAGATTAGGGTTTTGGGGTTTAGGCATACATATAATTCAATTACATTTATATTAAGAAAAAATATAGAAAAAAATAAGAAAAAAAATTGAATATATAAATAAACATATATATAAAATAAGGTTAGGGTTTTAGGATTAGAGGTTTAGGATTTTTTAGGTGTTTAAGTATTTCGGTTTTAGTATTTCACGTTTAAGTCTTTAGATTGTAGTATTTCAGGTTTAAGTCTAACTCTTTCTGATTAGGGTTTAAGGGTTTTAACACCTAAATAACATATATACACACATACACATTCACATAAAATACATATATACATGTATACACACATGCATATAGAAATATACATATTTTACATCTAGATCTTTAAGATAAGGGTTTTAGGGTTTAGGCATACATATAACTCAATTAAATTTATATAAAGAGAAAATGTAAAACAATTTAAGGAAAAAATCTGAATATATAAATAAATAAATATATAATATAGGATAATTATATAGATAAATGAATATAAAAAGAACTAGTGTTTTAAATAATTTGATGTGAAATGGTTCAAAGTAGTCACCTCTGGAAGAAAGGCAACAGTGAGGCAGGATAAAAGCGGTTTGCTTGAAGTCGACTCCACAAAATTATGGACAGATAGAAGGGATACATTTGTACTTCCCGAACACTGTGAGCAAGTTGTTTTTATACCAGATTCAAAAGAACCAGAGTGGCTATTTGTTTTACAAGTCACCCCACATAGTAGAAAAATTTGTGAGAACATAGATATAGAAGAAAGTCCATCTATAGTGGACTCAGAGATTCATTCAATAGTCGAAGAGGAAGAGATCATTGTTCGAGAAGAAGAGGTCATTGAAGAAGAGATCATTGTTTGAGAAGACGAAGCAATAGATCATGATTAGGAAGAAACCATCATAGCAAGTGATTTAGAAACAATCAATATAGAGATAGATATTCTCGTTGCATGAGATCTCCAAGAGGATACTAGACTAGAAGATTTTTGAATCAAACACTTGTACGTACTAATTTTTGTTTATTTTTTTTGCAATGTTTTTTTTGTACACTATCATTTCTCTATATTACCTTTATTATCACATGCTAATAATTTGAGTTCTTTTGTTACAGAGCACGATGGGAGACATTCCTCCAGTCAATCCACATTCCATGATAGAGGAGCACTTTTTAGAGTTCATCTCTGAAGCACCTCCCGTATATATGGCCGCCTGTGTCACAGTATTGGATCGCTCGTGGTAACACTCCTCCCGGCCTCACTGCTGACAGCCTCACTCCTGCCAGTGTCACTCCTATGGGTGGTGCTACTCCCGTAGGAGGTATGTCTCCTAGCTTTATGACTCCACCACCATCTTTTCAGCCATCGCCTACTGGGTCTAGTAGTAGACATGTGCGTTCGACACCTCAGCGATATACAGGTTCTATCCCATCTCATAGATCGAGGTCATGCTCTAGAGGAGGAGGTTCTAGGTGTGGATCTACAGGTAGGTCTGGAGGAGGCAGTTGTTGTGGAGATAGTGTAATGGATGTTGTGTCGCCCGCTTCTACTCCTAGGATGAGTACCTCAGATGTAGGTACGCCACGCAGTACACCGCGTGGAACACCATGTACGCCTTGGGATGCTCATGACCATGATGAATCCAAGGTGTATAGTATCCGAGATGGAGCTGTTACTCAATGGAATAGTCAATGTCTCCCCTAAGAAGGTGGAAATTAATTGAGCGGCGCTGAACGTCAGGACGGATGAACCCGGACAGGTGCCGAAAAAAGTGGATTCGCGGTAGCAGACTTCTATTTAAAAGCACATAAAGGGAAGCGGAGAAGATCGGCAGTTTTTTCCAGAAGGAGTCTCTGTTCTGTTGAGTACTGTAGTGAGTAGGGTTGATCACATCGCGAACTGAAGTATTTGGAAATTGCAAGCATCGCATTTATTGTGTTGTCTGTTATAGTGAATCAATTTGGGAGATTGCGAGCATCATATTTTAAGACTATGTATGAGACCTTGATGAGTACATTGAGTTCTGTTCCATTCTATTCATATTTAATTATTCTGCTATTCTTTTGGTTGAATCGATTCCTATTTGGTAGTCTTGTGTTGTGAGTCTATTTGATGATCAGTTATATACGATTCTGTATCTCTCGGCTGTAAGATTATGTGTTTGTTGTACTGTGTGAGACTGCGTAAGGACAAAGTTAGTATCTTTTCGGTTAAGTGACCAGGTTCTATACAATAATCTGCGATCATTGAGTATTCGGTAAGGATCTGTGTGTGGACAGAAGTCTTAGTAAGTTATTGATTGCGGTAGAAATCTGTGACTCGAGCCAGTATACGAAAAGTTTGACGTAATCTCGATCCGAGTTGTCTGTGTATTTTGTTCGGTGTGTTTACTTGTCACATGGAATCGTCTTATTGAGAAGTATTTAATTAGTGAGAAGAACGTATTTTAGTAGTTGTAAGTTACGGTCGGATCACTGCGTTATTACCATAGCATATTCAGTCCGAACATTCTAACAATCACTGTGCCAAAGAGTAGTCAGTATTCAAACTCACTCACTGTGTTAAGACATGAGGAAATACTTACGATTGTGTAAAGGATTGGGAAAATAGTACAGGGCCTCTGTCTAACAGACCCCTACCACTCCCAAGAACCCGAGGACCCGATAATACTCTTCCGAAAGTTGGATTGAAGTATTATTGTTCAACATTGGCGATCCTGCTGGGGATGTGGCATTAAGATTGCCTGGTATTGTGTTCAAACTAAATTTTGTTGGAAGGATAGTAGCAAAAAAATCAGATTGTTGCAATACTGTTTGTTCGTAATACTATATGATCAGTACGGAAATGCTACATGCCGATTACTCGATCAGGTGAAAAGTATCCCAAGAATCATCAGTTAGGGGTATTAAGAACAACTTTGGGAGGTACTAGTGCAATTAGACCTGACCTAGTTGTCGAAAAAGTGACGAACGATAACACTGATTCCGGTGAAATTACGGTAGAACGTAGTACATCTCTAGAATTGCCTGGTGTTACTACGGTGCAGACTGTCGAAAATACAGCAATTTTGGAACCTACCAAGGTGCAGTTGGAATCTAGTCTAAAAGTTTTTGGAATAGATTCAGATACGATTAGAAACACTTTAGGGAAGGAAATTAATACAGGCGAATCTACGCTGTATCCAGTCACAATTTTGAATCCTTCCTGTGGAATTTCGGTAAGAAAAACACAGTTTCTCGGTGACGATTCAGCAGTTTCGGCTGAATCTTCAGCTCAACTACAACGTTTGGAAGCAAGTCCTCCTACTTTGGATATCAAGGAGGAAGGAAGATTATTTGAAACAGAAATTTGCAATATAGTAAGTAAGCTAATTGCACCGGAAAGTGTGCCATTTGGCGAACCAAATTCCGGTAGTTCAGAAACTCAAACCAGAAATACAGAAGGAGTGTATAGTACATTTACGATGAATGAACAACCGCAACGACAATTAGGTCAACCCAGATTGGCTCCAACGGGAGTAACATACACAAAGTTTAGTGGGTTTCTAGGAGATGATCCAGATGCTCACGTACGCACCTTCGAAATCAGTTACGCTGTTCTCAACCATCCACCGGATCCGGCATACAAAGCAATTGTTTTTCAATCTACACTTGTGAATGAAGCAGCAAGATGGCTTACTGAATATGATATTAATCATTTCGGTACTTATGAAGCAGTACGAGACGCTTTTCTGCAGCGATTAAGGCTAAAAAAGAATCCTGCAGAGATCTTTGAGTATTTACAGAACAATAGACAGAAACCAAATCAAACTGTACAAGAATATGCTACCCTTTTCAGAACTCATTTAAGACAGTTACCCCAGGCTCATGCTAATTTACCAGACGATGTTATTACACAGTGGTTTATCAATGGCTTACTTCCTCAACTTAGGCAAATCATGATTATAAGATGTGTAGGAGCCATGACCCTCGATGCAGTGATAGCAATGACCCTTCAGCTGGAAAACAAAGTCGGTGGATTTTCAGAGGATTTGGAATGGATTAAAACAAACAAACATGTGGCTGAAGATATAACTAGGCAAGTATATTGCACCACCTGCAAGAATTCAGGACATACTAGTGCCCAGTGTGCGTTAAATCAGACCTATTGCGCCATCTGTAACATTGTGGGACATACCACTGAGAATTGTGCATACAATGCTAGAAGACAAAGAAGCAGAAACAGAGGCCAAGCATCAAGATGAAGAGAGGTTCCATGATACAAATACGTCGATGCACCAGGAATCATCAGTGTATTCATTAGCATCTGAGCATCTACAAACGCAGAAGCAAACTGAAACGGAAGCAGTGTCAACTGATAAAGTCTGTCAACAGCAGCAGCAAGAGAACCAACAAATCCATGAACGTCAACCTACTAATGATGCACTGGATAAGCTCCTGAAGGCAGCAGAAACAACAGAAGTCGGCTCCTCAGCGAATGAACAACAGGATGCAAATAAGGTAATTAGCTCTAACGCAGCTCGTCCCATTTTACCACCGCAAAATGAAGCACATCCCATCCAAGACCACCCTGACGATACATCATCATCTTCCCCTAACTACTCACCACCGAATTCTCAACAATTACACACCGATACGTTTGCCCAACCACGACAACTTCCACAAACACAATCTGTTCAGGTATTTTCCGAATTAGCATCAATTGGACAGTTTCTTATTAACCTCTCCGAGCAATTACCTGCTCAGATAAGAGCTGATACAGACAATATCTACAAGGAGTTGCACCATAAAATAGAAATACTGGAAGCCGATATCACTCCGCTTAAAGAAGAATTATACATAGTAAAAGCAGAAAATCAGGCCCTACAAGAACAGGTGAAACAGCTGCAAGAACGACTCAGTGACCAAGAAGATATAACAAAACAACGGGATGAAGCTCTGGAAACAATAAACAATCAAAAAGAAGTGTTGACAGAAGCCACTGCAGAAATCAATAAGTTAACACAGAACTTCAAAGATGCAGAAGATGTCAGAGTAGCATTAGGCAACTTACTGGAAGAAACTAGATTACAGCTAGCTCAAAAAGAATTCGAGTTGGATACTACAAAAAACAGTTTATCAACAGTTAACAACATACTGCATAAGTATCTCATTGAAGAGCCTCAGAAACAGAAAAGACTAGCAGATACGAAAAGGGCAAGAGATGCATATCATAAAACGATCCAGTTTCTTAACCAACAGTTAGAAAGGCTCGACAATCAAGTACGCAACCAAAATGATTACATCCATCGAATGCAGCAACAAGTAACAGATATGAAGACGGCCAGAGATGCAGCATTGGCCAATGAATTTTATTTACAGGAAGCATTCTTACAAACAGAGGCTGAAAATTTACTTTCGGAAGCTATTGCGCTCAGTTCGGTGCAGACAGATGCCCAATTATTAGAACCCGACACCCTGAAAAATGTATTAGAAACGCTTAAGAAAAAGATTGCTTGTATCTTTCGATCAGCTAGAAGTATGTATTTAGAAGGTCTCGTAGCAGAACTATAGATTTCGGGCCTACAAATCCGGTGTTGTACTGATATATTTTATTAAAAGTCATGATTTTTGTGCATAATACTTTTCGCACATGTAAAAGACGTTCCAAGTCCAGCATCGATCTCCAGAATGATGATTTTTGATTCTAGAATTTCGGTAAGAAGCATGAAGTGTCATATCCGAATGAAATATCATCATTCTAGCAAATGGCAGTTCAAGTTCTAGTACTTATAAAATGCGTATGCCCGGCAAAGTATTTTTTCTGTATAGTATTCTGCGAGCTCTTGTGCTAATTTACAAGACTTCTAGCACATTATTTTCGACAAAGTCTTACAACCATGTCTGAATCGGATATACTGAGATGGCGACTCAAAAAGCGCACACTTACACAGAATCGTGTTGTGACTACAACCGATACTACATTACAGGATGATGAAGATGACTCAAGAACTTCGGCAACATCACCAGGTCTACATAACAACATATTATTTTCTACAGAATTCAAAATAGAGTTTGACATCCATTCAAGGGGAAATGAGAACTGGTTACGGAGGATCGGACTCCTATAGTTTGCTAAGTTACCCTGGGAACAGTGGAAAGGTAACGACGATGCAGAGAATCAGTTACACATTATGCGACAAACAAAAGGTTTTCTTGAAAATCAGGTACAATTTTCACCGCAATTAGATTCGTCAGTATTTCAATTACCGTTGTATGAAGAAGCAAATTTCCCCAAATGTTCTTATAACAACCTGAGAAAAGAATTTGGTAAGGGTGAAGGTCGTAGACGCTATTTTATGATGAAGAATGCCACATATACTCGCCGTGGACAATTTAAATGGTACTTAGAAAGGCTCTGCTTTATAGTCAGATTTGATCTTATGTCTAGAGAAAATTTTCCGCCTCTCGTACAAGAAGAAAAAGAAGGAAAAGTGAGTTGGGCTCACTGGTTGTACAATCATTTACACAAACAGTTTTTTGTTGGGGACAAACGCAGGTCCCAAAAATACATTCGTTTACCAGTGTATTTAGCTGCCATATTTAGTTTTGCCCAATCTGTAAAAGATAAACAGTTACACTGGTCCCCCTCTTTTTACCCCGAACACCACACAAAGCCTCAGGAAGAAGCCCAACCCTCCACCTCGGCTACATCTTTACTCCACACAGGTAACAGCACACAGAATCAAACAGTAGGGACGCCATTTCGGCTGTCCATTAAAAGACGAATGGCAGACAACGTGCCAACTGCCAGTCCAGAGCAAGCACCGGATGACCCCCAACCCGATTTTGTTACAAGAATGCAGAATCAACTCCAAGAGGTTTCCCAATATTTACGGCAACAGGAACAAGCAATTCAGCACCAAAACGAGTTGTTATTAGCAACGATGACTAAGTCCAATTCAGTAATGACACAGATGCAAAAAGAATTGGACGACAAAGATGCGTTAATACAGGTGTTACAACAAAACAACCAGCGTATTACGACCGAATTGATCACCGAAAAAAAATATGTCCAAGATCTTAATGAGTGGCAGCAAGCTATCCAAACACAAATTCAAACCGAAATGTCCAGTTTTTCTACCCTGAATGCTCACCTGCAAGCCGAAAATCAACTTTTGCAGTCAAGAATACAAATATTGCAGGAGTTCGAAAAGCAGATATTAAAAGATGAGGGTGTAGAACTAAATGCCACAATGATGAAAAATGTGGACATAGATTTATTAAAACAACAGTTGGATAGCCATATTCAAAATCGCTGGACACTTTTTCACAGGAGATGGCTAGCTATACTTGTTCCGCCACTAGAACAAGTACGATCAGAAAGGATTGGGGAGTCAAATCCTGGCATGGACCGACAGAAACTGTAAAAGGATATTTCAGCCAGGTGGTGATAGGATACTGTATGGGTACATGGCTTCTGCAGAAGACATGGATATTTTCAACAAGTATGGCACAGAAATATCCAAGTTGGTAAAAACACGCACAAACTTTCAAGAAGAAGAGGATTCAACAGCACAGAGGGTACTTTGATTCCATAGACAAAGCGATTAAAGCACATGATCAAGAGGGTGGGTCCAGCATATAAGAAAGCGGGACTTCATGAAGAGGCAACTAGACCAGCTATACGAGTTTGAGGAAGTTCTGGAGAAAAATACGACCGATCACATACAGTGACACATTCGAGATTGAAAGATATTTGCTGAATCACCAATAGGATATTGGCATTATGAACGTTTAGCCAGAGCCTTTCTGGATGCATGTAAAGAAAAAGAACAGTGGGATAGCCCAGGCAAAAAGGATATTACCAACAGTACTACACTTGCGGGTTCGAGTCCACCGTGCGTGCCAGTGTTACTATATGGAATAGTCAATGTCTCCCCTAAGAAGGTGGAAATTAATTGAGCGGCGCTGAACCAGGACGGATGAACCCGGACAGGTGCCGAAAAAAGTGGATTCGCGGTAGCAGACTTCTATTTAAAAGCACATAAAGGGAAGCGGAGAAGATTGGCAGTTTTTTCCAGAAGGAGTCTCTCTTCTGTTGAGTACTGTAGTGAGTAGGGTTGATCACATCGCGAACTGAAGTATTTGGAAATTGCAAGCATCGCATTTATTCTGTTGTCTGTTATAGTGAATCAATTTGGGAGATTGCGAGCATCATATTTTAAGACTATGTATGAGACCTTGATGAGTACATTGAGTTCTGTTCCATTCTATTCATATTTAATTATTCTGCTATTCTTTTGGTTGAATCGATTCCTATTTGGTAGTCTTGTGTTGTGAGTCTATTTGATGATCAGTTATATACGATTCTGTATCTCTCGGCTGTAAGATTATGTGTTTGTTGTACTGTGTGAGACTGCGTAAGGACAAAGTTAGTATCTTTTCGGTTAAGTGACCAGGTTCTATACAATAATCTGCGATCACTGGGTATTCGGTAAGGATCTGTGTGTGGACAGAAGTCTTAGTAAGTTATTAATTGCGGTAGAAATCTGTGACTCGAGCCAGTATACGAAAAGTTTGACGTAATCTCGATCCGAGTTGTCTGTGTATTTTGTTCGGTGTGTTTACTTGTCACATGGAATCGTCTTATTGAGAAGTATTTAATTAGTGAGAAGAACGTATTTTAGTAGTTGTAAGTTACGGTCGGATCACTTCGTTATTACCATAGCATATTCAGTCCGAACATTCTAACAATCACCGTGCCGAAGAGTAGTCAGTATTCAAACTCACTCACTGTGTTAAGACATGAGGAAATACTTACGATTGTGTAAAGGATTGGGAAAATAGTACAGGGCCTCTGTCTAACAGACCCCTACCACTCCCAAGAACCCGAGGACCCAATAATACTCTTCCGAAAGTTGGATTGAAGTATTATTGTTCAACAGAGCTCCGATGATGGATGCAGCTCACAAAGCAATGCACGCACGTATACGACTACTTTGCTCCATACAATTTGGACACTCTATCATGTTGAAATGGAGTGAACAAGATAAAGATCGGAAGAAATATATCACAGAGATGATTTACCAAGAGTTCCGACCAGCGGATGGATAACCTCTTGTTAGTTTAGAGTGGATTCTGCACACAGCACGTGAAGTTATGTCCCATCGATCGTCCAAGGCTCGTGATGCTTTCAGAGTAGGCTTACCAAAGCCTATATGGTTAGATGCTGAGGAGTGGAATATGATTCGTGATGAGCAAAAGCAGACTCCTGACCGATATTGCCAGTAGCAAGATGCCACAACCACACGTTTAGATATAGTTG